>VZTQ01001136.1:89982-138739 GCA_013400755.1 Pelecanoides urinatrix
AGAAGGACATTGAGGTGCTGGAGCGTGTCCAGAGAAGGGCAACGCAGCTGGTGAAGGGCCTGGAGCACAAGTCTTATGAGGAGCAGCTGAGGAAACTGGGACTGTTTAGTCTGGAAAAGAGGAGGCTGAGGGGAGACCTCATCGCGCTCTACAACTACCTGAAAGGAGGTTGTAGTGAGGTGGGGGTTGGTCTCTTCTCCCAAGTAACTAGTGATAGAACGAGAGGAAACGGCCTCAAGTTGTGCCAAGGGAGGTTTAGATTGGACATTAAGAAAAAATTCTTTACTGAAAGAGTGGTCAGGCCTTGGAACAGGCTGCCCAGGGAAGTGGTGGAGTCACCATCCCTGGAAGTATTTAAGAGATGTGTAGATGAGGTGCTTAGGGACGTGGTTTAGTGGGCATGGGGGTGTTGGGTTGACAGTTGGACTTGATGACCTTAGAGGTGTTTTCCAACCTTAATGATTCTATGATTCTAAACACTCTATACAGCAGGGAGATTTTTAAAAAACACAAATTCTTCAAGAAAGTAGATCCAGGAGTGATATTTAATTGACAGGCTGACAAAACAAACCATACTTGTTCATACATCTGCCAGTCGCTACATAATCATGCAATTCAGGGGGATTACAGAAAATACGGTTTTCTTCTAGAAAATCATGACTTTACATATTTCAACTATTGGATTAAGACAGTCATATTCTTGTCATTCCACCTTTATCTCCAACATGTACATTTATTCGGTCCTATTCTCTTCATTACGGAGCATCAAAAAAGAGTAAAAGGCCAGTCAGGGACTTCAGAAACAGGGAGTCATACTTTCCAAGGATTGGTGATGTTCAAAGCAGAGACAGAAAACATGGCAGACACTGAAAACACTGCACTGACACTGAATTTAGAATTACAGCTAAATTTAGAGCCTCCCATAAGAGAAAAGGGCTTTTTACTCTTGAAGCCATTGGCTTTAATTGGAATGGTGCCTTTTAGATATGAATCCTTCAGGACAAAACCAAGAGGAATCTAAAGAGACAAGGGACCTGAGGATGAACTGTCCATATAGTATAGAAACCACATCTGGTGCACATCTACAAAGTGTTGCAGGATTGGGAACCTGGTTACATAGCAGCAGCCTCAACCCCAGAGGACGTGTCCCTACAGTTACAGGTTTGCACACACAGCACTGACCCACGAGGAGCCAGCAAATGGAAAACTGCTGCAGAGCTGTGTGGACCAAGATGCCCAGCTTTGCATAGGATTCATGATAGCCAGCCTTCTCCTGCTGGGATGTGCATAATCCAAGCTGGTCTTGGGTTTTAAAACCACAGGAAAACTCAGATCAATCCAATGCTATCAAGCCAATTCTCTCTGTGGTGAGTAGCTACCCAGGGACAAACCCTTTCCTGTTGGGCTTACGTCTGAGCCTGAGCAAGCAAGAGTTTTCAGTGCAGAACCTGTGGACTGAGACCACTGTTAACCTGACAAGAGAAATGTGGCCTGGAAATCCTACTGGAGCTCACTGTATTCAGTATCAGGAAGTAAAGGGGACTTTGGTCACATGCAAAGTTAAGTGGCAGATGAACTGTTTTTAAAGGTCTCAAAAACATGTAGATTTCAAATGTGGATGTCTTTACATGGCAACCACAGATAGTTCAGATCTTTTCTGGTTTTCCATAGTGCATCCAGGTTATTCCTCTTTAGTGACTCTAAGATGCTTCAAATGATGCAAAACATCAAGTCAGTTTGTCTTCAACTGTGATTAATTGCTTAAGACCTGCCTGACTTCAACCATAAATGTAAACATGTGCTTTGTGATTGGGGACCCTCATTTGTGTACATACATTGCAGAAGATGGGGACCTCTTATTTTAGATTGCATTGAAAATCTTACAGGGTCAAGGAATTGGTTTGATTGTACTTTTATTTTGATTATTGGCTCCCCCGACACAGGAATGTAATAAAGAGCATTGGTCCAGTCAGTAGGACTCTGGTACCTCCTCTAAGTGCCATACCAAAGATTAGCTGTTGTACAAGGAGAGAAATAGAGAAGAAATGTAGATTAACTCAAAGCAGAGGAAGAGTTATGATCAGGAGAGAAAAACGAAGCCAGGTAGAGTCCTCTTTGGGCAATGCACTCAGAAGTGCCTGAACTGTCCTAATAGCCCCCCGTACTGAAACCAAGGGAAAAGCTCAATAACTTCAATCTGCTCCTGTGATCCTCAGTGAGATTGTTACTGCTGATCTCACCAAGGGAAAGACAAGCAGGCACTCTGAAAATCCCAGGTGTTCCACCATAGAAAGACCACATGTTCATCTCCCATTTTCAGTCCTCTTCTCATTCTGTTTGGGTTGTTTGCTTTCCCAGAGGACCCTTCCCACTCTTTGTCCTCTCCTCTGTGGTTGGGTGCTGAGGAGGCAATGACCAGAGGGGTTATGTAAGAGGAGAGAAATATAGGGGACAGTTCTGACCCGAAAATGAGACAAGAACAAAAGAGGATAAAAAGCAGTGGATCAAATTATGTATCCGCTATTAGCGGCTGGATAAAGAGCCCTGCAGTCCCAAATACACAAAGGATTATAAATACCCAGAGGAATACTCTGTCTATCACCATAGCTACGTATTTCCAATCATCTTCCACCTGCAAGAGAAAAAAAATGAAAAGGATAAACTACATGTAACGTAACATGCAATTGAGAGTTGACATTATGCACCGGAAATGTCCCTTGTGGTTTTGAATGTGAGAAAGAACATACGTGCAGACAAGAATGTTGCCTGTCGTGTTTATAGTTGCTGCAGTTTTCAAGTGTCTTTAGAGGAAGCTGATTTTCTAATAGTATTTACGACTTTTGACTGAGAATATTCAACACTGTCCTAGTCTGCTGAATTTTTCTAAATATTTGAGTCTGTTGGCAAGCTATGGCTGTGACGCTGACATTAACAAATAGGACCTCATCATGTGGTGGGTGCAGAATGGGTGGTTTAACAGCAGGCAGAATCACCATAGGTGCACATCAGTAGACCCTGTCAAAGGATTTATCCTGACAGCCCACACAAGAGACAGTTTGCTATTCTGGCCTGATTTGCCACACTGTCACTCCAATCAAGCCCCAGTGATTTCAGCAAACTGGACATCTGGACACATGGACTATAGCAAAGCAGGGGCCCTGACTGAGCAAACCACAGTGTCACAGTGTGCTAAGCAGGCCAGAGTGGATTTTGTACGTCTGAGAGATATACCTTAGAACCACATCCAATGAAGTTGCTGTCCTTTAAACTGTACCTAGATACAAGGACCAGCACATCAGAGGAACATTAGCTCATATAAAACTAGTGACTGGTTAAGAGCTCTCTGCTGAGGCTTGTTTTCCAAATTTCTTGATGTTTTCCTCCAAGAGGCTGCTGCTGTACTTCTTGTGAAAGAAAATGCAGCAAGAGCTCCAGCTGCTGTAAATGTTGCCACAATTTTTAAAGGGCTCTTATTTATACAGGACTAGTGCATGATATCACCCATATGGCTTTGCATGTCTGGCTGAAGCAGAAGTAGACTGCAGAATAATTTCCTCAGTGCTTGCCTGAGAACAAACCCATTTTTTTCCCCAGAGGATTTTTCTTAAATGAAAAATCCTGCTTCCCATCCCTAGTATGTTTTGAAAGGTAAGATACAGAGCTGCTGATGCACACACCAGACTAAGAATGCAATTTCATGTGGCAGGAGAGATTTTCAAAATGCAAATCAGCAAAACTGGCAATGGAAGACTTATAATGAGCTGTATAATCAAGGTGGCATGTTATTCGGACTGCTTCACGCAATGCTGCTTCTTTTTTGGAGTGCATTGGAGAAATCAGCTGAATACGGTACATGGATATGTTTTATGCAGCTGGTGTGGCAGTGAGAGCAGGGCTAAAATGTTGGGGTCAAGGAAAACATTAAAGACATAAGTATTAAGCAAGGCTCAGTCCCTGTCCTCCTCTGTGCTGATAGATTCCTGTCTTTTGCTTTGGGCTGGCATGTATTACCCACTCATCCTATGAATTCAGTCACCAGGCCTTAACTGTAGCCCTTTATTCAGAAAATTATGGACTTCGTTTTCAGATGAAACTTCTTCTGCAGGACATAAAAAAGGAAAAAAAAGTAATTTTTGCATTGCACAGAAGTTGCATGAATTTGTGCTGATTTCAACAAAATATTCTGATAGAAAAAATACCTCTCAACATCTCTCTTACAAAGTATTTGTGTTTTTCAATACAAATACAGGAGTATTTAATTTTAAATGGATTTTGCCATCATAGAGCATCTAAAAAACTTCAAAACCAAAAGCAAACATTTCGTGACAGATCAAAGATAAACATTTCATCAGGTTCTAAACACCTTTAAAACATCTTGATGTGTGAGAGAATTCCTATTCCTTGTGAGGCCTGGGGGGGGGGGGTTGTCAGATAATCTTTCTTGGAGCTGCTTTTAGTTGCTTGTATTTACACATGAGGATGTGGCCCCAGAATTCTCTAAATTCCAATGTGCATCATTTTCTATGACAGTAATCCCAGTTAGGATGAAAGATTTATAACCTCCCACAAGCAAATCCATTAGTTAAATGCCAAGTCTCATTTTAACCTCCCCCCTCTTTTTTAAATCTGTCTTTATTCATCTGTTGTCCGTTTTTATTCAGCTGTCTTCCCCCAAAACTCAACCTTTATTTCAATGTATATTTGTCGTGGCTGAAAATACTGTACTGCTGAAGCCACAATTAGTGAAATCACTGTAAAAAAATCAGAACACACCAGACTGAAACAAAGTACAGACAGCGGCATTCTGAAAGGAATATCGTTACCAGATTTATCACTGGCTGAGAACAGTTCTTCTCCAGATGAACTACTGTGCTGCTAGACAAGCCCTGTTCTTTAAAAAGCAGTTCCCAAATTTGCTTGTTCCATTACTAACACAGAAAAGCACCCTGCTTGGCAAATAGCACGCTTAGTATTGAGATGTCGCCGCTTATCAGGGCTGAGCAGTTGGTGAGCAGTGGAAGAGGCTTGCTTCTGAGGACCTACAGAAGTAGGGTTGGAAGACACCTTGAAAGGTCCCGTCTAGTCTATCCCCTGCCTCATGGCAGGATCAACTCTGCCTGAACCACTGCTGATCAAAGTTCACTCCTCATGGCTGCAACAGGCTGATGCTCCTCTTTCTTTCCTTTGAAGGGTGAGCCTCATGTCTAATCTATAATAAATTATCCACTGGGGATAGAGGAAGAACAGATGAGATCACTTTTCTTGCTCCATCCCCAATGGATGATTTAACTCCTCCCTTTCTGTAGGAAACTTTGACCGGTTCACGGGTCTCAAAATTTTATTCTCTAGACCCAACAACTCCAGTTCCTCTGGGCTGCCCTCCTAGACCATGTTTTCATTTGCTGGAAGTGTGGCCCCATGCCCCTGGGTGGTTACCTCCCTTACCTCTTTGGTTTCATTTTGAGACCTCATGTTCTCTGCAATGAACTGAATGCTGCTAATGACATCCTTCACTTCTGGGGAATACTCCATGTGCTCTGCCATCCATTTCAGCGACTGATGGCTCAGTTGTCTTCTTTTGGTGGTAGTGAGTTCAGTTGCCTTATGACAGTGACTGCATCGCTGTTCCTTGTGTAATTTGGTATCTTTGTGTTTGCTGTGCTTTGAATGGCCTGACATATTGGCTGATCCTTTCTTGTTTTTTCTGGAGATGTTTTTTTTCCGCTGTTCTAGTGGCCTCTGCATCAACAGGACTTTGGGGAGCAGGTTAAGAAAGACAGTTTTTACCCATTTGGGCATTGTGTGTGTGGTTGGAGTCCTGTAATGTATATTCAGGACAAACACTGTAATGACAATTGACAGAGTCACAAATATCATAGTGAAGAGTAAATATTCACCTACCAGGGGAATTACTAAAGAGGTGGATGGGATTGTTTCTGTGATCACCAGTAAAAATACAGTCAAAGAAAGGAGCACAGAGATGCAAAGAGTCACTTTCTCACCACAGTCAGATGGCAGGTAAAAAACTAACACAGTCAGGAATGAGATGAAGAGACAGGGAATAATCAGATTTATGGTGTAAAACATTGGCAACCTTCGAATATAAAAGGAGTATGTTATGTCTGTGTAGATCTCTTCACAGCAGTTATATTTGATGTCATGTTTGTAGCCAGAAGCATCAACTATTTCCCATTCACTATTTTCCCAAAAGTCATTCATATCTACTTTGGATCCAATGATCAGAAGGTCAATTTTGGCTTTGTCATAGGTCCATGAGCCAAATTTCAATGAACAGTTCTGATGATCAAATGGGAAAAAGGTAATATCCATAGGACAGGAGCTTTTAAAAATAGCTGGTGGAGTCCAGGTGATCATTCCATCATAGCGAAGGAGGGCTTTGGTCTTGCCTTCAACTTGAAAATCTCCCACAGCACTAGAAAGACAAATGAGGCAAAGAAAATAAAATTACCAGGAAAGCAAAATGTCTTTCATTGACACTGCAAGAGGATATTTTTGAGAGAAAGGGTAAAATGGAAAAATGTTTATCATACTTGTTATACAGAACAATATCTGGTTTCCAAATTTTATCTGCTGGTACCCGAACAAATTCTATGCCGTCGTATTCTCTGGGATTCCATCGCAATTTGTAGTCATTCCAAATCTGAAAGAATAATGAACAAGGATTTAAAAACCTTGTATTATCAGCAAATATCTGCTTCTCAGATCTTCCTGTAAAATGACAGGCTATGATAAAGACTGAAAGAGCAGCACGTGTAGAAGGGGACAATGGTCCGAAAGACAAGGACATGACCTGAAGAAACACTGGACATATATGAATATCACTCACATTGATTTGCTACTCCCTCCTCTGTGAGGGGATGGGATGCCAATTGTTATCCATGGCCAACATGCTGAGATCTCTCTTCTACCTTGCTACATCAGTATAGACCCTTACCTGCGCAAGGTTACCTCCCACTGCAGAGAGGAGATACAGGCCTTGCTGCTGCTGTCATGAGAGTGCATCCTGCAGGTTAAAGGAGGCCAGCACCAAAGGAGACCAGCATCCTAACGAGAAAGGAGGTACATATGCACACTAACAGGCAGTTGCTGCCAGGGGACATTATTAATTCCACAGGGGTGGCGAATTACCAAGTCGGGGCAGCAAGGGATGCCCAGTAGCCCTCTTGCATTGCTGTCTAGTGCCCTACCCTGGGGCCACGCTCCACGCCCTCACAGCCTACTCTGAAGATCCTGATCATAAGTACAGTGTCTTTTACAGAAAGCTTTGTGTGGACCACAATCAGTGCCTGAAGGAAACTGGTGGAAGTTGGCTTGTTTTTCTCAGCAGTTTAGGTCCTCTACAGATCTTTGTCTATGTAAAAATATATCAGGAAAAATGGAGGCGCGTTCCTTTTGCTAATAAATGTTTTGGTTGGAATCTTCAATGTAGAGATGACCCAGGACAGCAGAGCTGCATATTTAATCAGTCTTTAATGGGTATATCCAGCTAGATTTACCAGATAAATCAATGATCATGAAGTTGGAGGAGAATATACCACACAGGAAAGACGGGAGATGTAATTTCTTGGAAATTAGAATAAAGGAATTACTTTTTCAAAGGTGGCTTTGGTTAATGGAGCTTCTCCTTATTCATACCTTTAAAATCCTTGTTCCTAAACAAGCACTTATTCTATAGACGTAGCTTACAAGGTAACACACATTTAATCATATCAATGCAAAATGCATGAGAAATGCAATACAGTCACTTACGTGTCTTAGCCACAAATTTGTTTCCATAATCTGATTGACTTCATCCTAGAAAGAAACACAGGCATGCACATCTTCACTCCATAAATCAGTTACAGTATCCTGAGATGGCACAAACTTATTCTGTTAAAAATGGAAACTAGAATTCCACATTAACTGATACCAGATTTTTCTGTTTTCAGAGTCTTCTCTGTCCTCACCATGAGGATTTACAATGCCTTCACTTGTGCTCTCAGATAACTTAGCTCCTCAGCTGCTGTTGAATGTTGCTCCTCACTGTTTGCCTGTCACTTCATTACAGACTCAACTAGGTACCTCAGAATCAAAACTTACCCTCTGTCCTGTGGATAATTCACTTCACAGAGCAGACGTCAGCAAGGGTTAAGGTCAGGTTTTGCTTATTCCACAGTCCCTCTGCCCTGCCCAGCAGGTCTGCCACCTCAGACACACTCACCCTTGTATACAGTGCACCTCAGAACACCCAACATTCACCCCCAGCTCCATGCTTTAAACACCACGCTGCAGGCTGCATGTCTCATGTTATTTTGAAACAGACTGAAAAAACATGTAAAGAAAAGAAAATTTTATCTCTCAGGACCACTGGGCAATAACACTGGCCCCACAGGAGAATAAGGCCACATGCTACACAATGTGGACACAGCCAGGTGTCTCTGGAGTGGGCTAGTCTCAGCAGTATTCTGTAATGAGTCTTACCACATTTGTAAGCTGGGTGATGGCCACTTCAAAATACACTGTGACAGGATCAGACACATTTTCCACCGGCCTGATGAACTGGTTGTACTGGGAGAAGAGTTTGTGAAATAAGCGTTCCTCTGATTTGCAGGCTGTGGTATCTGTGTTGGTAAAGATAAAGAACAGCTATGTCAGAGGTAAGGAAGAGAGAAAGAAGGTGCTGGATAACATACCAGCCCATGCTATATTTCTGGATCCTGTGCTTGCGACCCTGTACCAAGACACAAGAGCAGGGAGAGAAGAGGGCTGCCAGCATGCTGCCCGTTGAAAGTGTTCTCCTGCAGGACGTTGTCCACTGCTCCCTGTCTCCTCAAGTGTAAGGTAATGGCCTGAATGGAAATGTCTCCTAAGCTGGATCTAGCCCATGGGCCTCCATTTGGCCCTGGTATCAGACCAAAGCAGAATAAGGTGGTGTGAAGCAGAAAAAGTAGAAATGTGCTGGATTTCATCTGTGGGAGTTTTTATGGTAAAACCGAGAGCATAGCTACTTATTCAGAAATTAAAAACTTGAGGCTGGAACTACTGATTCAAAATCTATGTCAGGGACTCTGATTAGGTGATTATAATGATGGCTCCTAGTCTTAAAAGCTATGACTACATTTTATCCTCATGCTTGCTATTTCAGCTATTTTAGATGGCACAATTTTTGCTCTGAAGGAAGTTCATTTATGAAGTTCTATGAGAAAAAAAGTGGAAATATTAACATTTCTTACAGAGTAGCATGCATCTTTGTAATACAGACACGTTCTTTGGAAACAAGCAGATCACAGCTGTAACTCCCAGGCAATGCAGAACTGAATGGATGGCTTAGCGGGAATAAGGTATACGACAGGCACTGAGCGGTCTCACTGCAGGGTCAGGAAGAATGTTCTTATCTGTTACATACTGCCCAAACCTGAAATAGTTATTTTCACAGTGCTAAAGGCTACAGACTTTGATTTCAAAAGGAAAGATTAAATCATTTGGACTCTGGTGACATTAGCTCAGAAAAATACTCAGAAAAATTCTTGAACAACTTTGCTATTTCAATGCACTACTGTAATTCAGCACTTAAATTCAAAATACTTGATAAGGCAAAGATTTAGAGCTTGCTCCTCATATTGAGCACAGCTGTGTTATCAAAGCTATATGATGATACCAAAGTTACTACTGATACAACTGAGGAAAAATCAGTTTTTCAGATACATGGTCCTAAGTTTTTGCATTAGTCCCAGACTGCACTAGAACACATCAGGAAAGTGATCATGATAAGCCTCTATGACTGCAAATATTAAACATAGAAGGGGTTTGTGTCAGGCAGCGTGATCTCTGGCACAGCATAGGACATAAATTTGCAATTTACATTTCCTTCAACGAACACAAGGGCCTGCGGTTGCACAGATGTCCTACAGGGAGATGCTTAGTTTCAGCATACTGCACTGTTTTCATGCTTAGGCCATCCTTCCCCTATTTTTGAAAAAAACGACATTTCTGCTTCTAAGGTGATACAAAGCATGCTCAGATTCAGGGGATTATCACAATTAAAAGCTGAAATGTTGGTTACTGGTGACTTACATGTACGGAAAGAAAATTCTAGTAAAACTTCCATGACTTGATGTTTTGTTTCATCCTTTTGGCATCATCCAGAGAAGATACATGAATGTCTGTAAAGTCTGGATGTTTGTATATCATGTATTGTACCATTTAAAAAGGAAATTGCAATTTCCTTTTCAGATTCCCTCATCATCATCTATCGCACTGTGACTAGAAGTACCCTACTGTGGGAACATGAGTTTCTTACCAAAGACTCATGACTAAAGCTGGTGAGTCTAAAATTGTGTTTCATTTGAGATTTTCCTACTGGCTTCTTAACAGACACATGCTTTAAAATAAAGTACCAGAAACAGACAGGTATTAAGGACTTTCATTTTTATACTTCAGTTACAGATTCTTGTCCCATTGGTGCTGCTTTAAGACAATGCCTTATGCCTTGCTAACACAAGCACTGTAATTCATACATGTCTTGGTCATCAGCAGAAGTGAGACTTTCAAAAAAGATGTAGTGTCTTAAAAGCAAAAATCCTGCTGAACCTCAGTGAGATTTGTGCATGGAAATCACTCCAGCATATTTAGCCACAGATCACAAACAACAGTGAACAAAAATATATAAAGTTCTCACTTTTGAAGGTGTGAGTACTGAACATGCACATCTTTAGCCTGCATTATTTAAGCAATTGCAAAATTCAAGCACCAAATGAAATTACTAGAACTCCTATTTAATTTTCGTTCTTTGCTAGAAACAGTTCCTCAATCAGTTATCAAACCAGAATTAAGAGTTTTATGTGTGAAAACTAGTATTGCTTTAGCTCTCTTAAAATACTGTTGAAATGTTACAGATTTCAGGTTAGAAATAACTGGTAGAAGATTTACATTGAATTCATTCCAGGAAAACAGAAGCAGAGACAGTGACTAGAAAATATTTTAGAGACTAGTATCAAAGAGAGCCTACCTTTAATCAAGGATGTGAACACGAATGCCCACACACAAGATGCAGGGTAACACCAACATAGCCACCTCTCAGGATGCATTGCTAGCAGCAGAATAAAGCTTCCTTTTGAGAAGAGAGGTTTGGGGAAAGAAACAGAAGGCAAGAAGACATACAAGCCCCCTGGACTGTAAGTAGGCAGTACAAAGATGGATTTCAGCTTTGCATTTGCATCAAACTGCAGTCTGCTGAGCAGAGCAAAGCCTCGCAGAGTTGCTTCCACTATCACCAGGCGAGGAAAGCTTATGCTGTGCAGAGAGAAGGGAGTCGGGCAGCATCCTACCAGGTGACTTTTCACATTTCCAGTCACCCTCACCCTTGCCTCTGGGGGAATGTATAAGAGTGCAAGAGAGAGAGGGAAGGCAAGACACAGGGCGTGCAGCATGAGGCGGGGGGAGGAATTCACTCAGCCCTCCACCCGCTGGTTAAAGAACACTCATCCAAAAGCAGCTGCTTTAGCTATTGCCTGGTGCTCACCCGACTGAGCATTCACTCATCTCTGAGTCAGAATACGCAGAGATGAAACACCTTCAGGTTCTTGGCTGAGGACTAATTCTGCAGCAGGAGAAGTGTATGCTGTATGGTTTTAACACCTCTATCAGAAACCACCCGAATCTTGAAATAAGCACAGTACCATGTGATGGAATTGCTTGACAGTATTCTGAGTGAATAAATCCAAGGCAAGTAGATTTATTATTGCCATCTGGCCGGAACAACTAAGCATGCTAAGTCCTTTCCTGACAGACAAGTCAGCTCACAATATCAATTCTTATATCTTGTTTTTTTGTGTGCAGTGATTCCTGAGCAAGTATCCTGGTAGTGTGGAAACAGAGCAGTAGAATAAAGGAAAAACATCAGGCACTGTCACAGAAGTACCTAACGGGCCAAGTTCACTGGGACAGAGTGTTACTCTTAATCACAGAAGTTAGAAAACCAGAGATCATGATCCTGTAGAGATTAATTCGTGTTCACTCCTCAAATGTTCAGTATGCACGTCCTTGCAAAAGGAATGCCTGAAAAGAATCTGTAGGCAAAGGGTCTGAGAAACTGAGAGCCCTGCTTAACTGCAGAGGGGTGGAAGGCACCACAGGTTACGTGGTGCCGTCCAGCCTCCCAGAAAGCAGCTTGCACAGGGAAACTCCTTTATGTGTGCTCAATCCAGCATGAACAACTCTGAGTGACTGGATGAATGATGTGATTAAAACAGAAACGCTGCTGATTTCCAGGCAGTTACATTGTTGTGTAACTGTGGCAAGAAGAGAAAAGCCATAAACAGAAAAAGGATGCTCTTCACACTGTAGAACACAAAGGCAATGCTGCAGCTCAGAATAAGAACGCGATTTATCTTCTACACAAGTTGTTAAAATATGGGTAGAAGGGAAGAGGTCTGTCGGGAAGAAGGAGACTTAGTTGCCTGCATAGAGAAGATACCTGAAGCGGACAAAGCTGCCCATGGCAAGTTTTGAGGGATGAAAAGGCAGTGTTGGAGGATTACCAACAGAAGCCCTACTCCAGAGCTCACTGGAGTCAGGAAGCCTACAGCAGAGAGATGAGAAAACAAATCAAACCACAAGAGCGTTTGGGGGCTGGGAGTCATCCTGCACTCTCACAAGCAGCAGCAAACTAAACACAGCTGTAAGTGGAGATAACAAGGCATGGCTATGAGGCATCTCCAAGCTGAGGTTACATATAAATTCTTCTTACAAATGATTTTAAGATTAAAATGTGGGTTTCAGCATAAGTGATTTTTCTTGTAAATTTCCATTTTGCCAACATTTTCCAAGAAAAAAAGTAAAAAACACAAAAAACATTTTGCTTTGTGTCTGGTTTTCCCAAGTTGCAATGTTTGTTAGAATGATGTTAACAGTCCAGGTCTATGGCCTGAAGTCAGGATCTGTCATTAGGATTGCCAGTAGCACCAGGGCATGTGCCTTCAGGAAGAGTTACAGGGCACATAGGCAACTCTGTTAAGGAAGCAAACAACTGAGCTACAGCTCACTCCTATCTGGGTATTCACACACAACGCTTCCCTGGGCATGGGACACCTACTGCTAATAAAAATGATGCCAGAGGAAGGAAATTGTAATGGGACAGTGAAAGTATCAGTCAAATCCCACCATCTTACTGACAGTTCTGTAGTCAACCTTGCATAGTTTGTGCATTAGCTAAGTTAAGGTAAAGAGGGAACTTGGTAAAGCTCACAGACAGAGGGGAGATTTCCGAGAGTGGGAAATGCTTTAATTGAGCAGGCAAACAAAGGACAAGTTCTAAAGGCTGGAACATGAAGCTGCATTGCAGGCTCTGAGTGGTGAAGGAATAGTTTGGCTTGTAGAGGTTGTTGGGATTAGTGCTTCTTCTGTGCCTGTGCTGCANGCAAATGCTTGTCTGATGGGCTTTAAGTGTCAGTTCCATCTCTCACCTTCCCTCCTCACCTTTAAGTCCTTTTAATGTTCTCCTTCTCGTGTTATCCTTCTGTCGCTTCATCGTGGCACTGTCCTGATCTCCTGTGTCATCCTTCAGTGATCTCGCCTCTGCCTGCCCCTTTGCACCCACTGTCTTTTCCTGCTTCTCCCCTTCACCTTGCATCTGCCCATGTTGAAACCATTCCAATTACCACTAAGCGTTCCAGCTGTGTGAATGTACTGGATTGGATGTTCTGTACCTTCTTTTGACCTCTTTGCCTTAGATGCCATTTCTCATTAATCCCAAAATGAAAATCAAGACACATTTCGAAGCAACTCTGAAGGAATATAATGGAGACAGACCAAGAGACAATCTCTGTTTATGCACATAGTTGTGATAACATAAATAACGTAAAGACCACACAAGCTTTAGTAGGATCTCTTGGAAGCCACCTTATTCTACATTGACATCTGCAGTGCCTCCAGGGATGCTAGTATAGCCAACATTTTACTTCTAAGAAATTTAGCATCTCGTAAGTAGGGGAAAAAACAAATCAAGAAGAAGTGTAAATGGAAATGTTTAAAGGGATGCTATGACATAATACCCTGAAATGATAGATTGTCGGATTCAGTGAGTGTAGGGGGCTCTCCTAATGTCCTCTTCCTGTACTGAGGATAATGGGTATAGTAGCAATATTTTTAGGGAAAATACAATAGCAATGAGTATGATAACTGGAAAAGGTAGGTGTCTTAGAACAAAAGGTGCAGGGTCAGATTGAGCAAGAGAGTGATGGGAATATGACTGCAGTAAAGAGTCCCAGATTAAAGGTCTGAGATTTCCTAACCTAAAAGGGATGAAGGAAAAGAAGAATATTAGAGGGTTTAGCACAACAGGGAATGTTGCTTGGAAATTGGGAGGAGTGTGATGACCCTAGAAAAGAATTATTGGGGGACAGTGTGGTTCTGTCTGTGTATAGGCATCAAGCCAGATTTCCTCTTCATCCATATTTCTTTCTTGGAAGAATGAACTGAAGTTTAGGCTGCTCAAAATGACAATGCAAATGCCCAGTTTTAGCCCTTACAAATTCATTAAATAATAGACCATTGCAAGGAGCAGGTAACTCAAGCACCATGCGAACAGAGCCACACAGACGAAGCATACCAAACAGTGCTCTTGCTGATCTGACAATTCATGAATACACTTGTACGCTGGCTGAATAACTTCCCTGAGGCTGTATTCTGGTGGACTGAGATTTCAAACTTAACAAGTGTTTTTGCAAATTCATGAGTGTGTTCCAAAGAAATAAAATCCATAGGGAACTTCGTGGCTGGAAACTGGGGAAAGAAAAAAAAAAGAAAAAAGAGTTCTTAAACTAATTAGTGTGGAAAAAAATACTAATACTTGAAAAAAATGATTATAGTTATCACAAGGGAAATGGGCTGGTCAGTGAGCTGGAGGACTAATGAAACCTTTTTTCTTGTGCATGCATCGTCTGTCTCTCTTTAAACTTCCCATACCTCAACAGCTTTAATCTTCATCCTGGTTCCTTTTAGAACCCTACGGGATACAAAGCAGCATGTGTAGAAACTAGGCAGGGGCTATGAGTATGCTGATTAGTGGACTAACGTATATGTGCTGACTGGCCATGTGGCTACTTCCAAATGAGATATATAGTCTGTTCGTTGCTCCTTCAGTTGAGGCAAAGTCAAAATCTCATTTGGATTCTTCCCTTTGTGCAGTTTTTGATTCACATCAAATTTACAGAAACTTAATTATCTTTAAAATTCATTATAAATTGGCCTTTGGAGGTGTCAGTGAGTAGACCAAAAAAAAAAAGTTATGACATAAATATTGTTTGAACAGGAAGCTGGNAACATGAAGCTGCATTGCAGGCTCTGAGTGGTGAAGGAATAGTTTGGCTTGTAGAGGTTGTTGGGATTAGTGCTTCTTCTGTGCCTGTGCTGCATGGACACAGCTGCAAGCTCAGCTGCTTGTGAACACTGACATTTTACCTTAAAATGCTCTGTTCTGATTCATGGCAGTTGGAGACTGTCATCTTCCAAGTCTTTCAAGCTAAGCTGCCATCCCTTGTCAGGCATAACTCTAGTTGACTGTAGAAATAAAGCAGGCTTTTTAACCTTTCAAGGCATTGCAGACAAGGGAGGGAGGCAAGGGAGGCAAGAACACATCTCTGAGACAACCCTCTGATAGACATGCTCTATCTCAGCAAGCACTGGGCTCAAAATGGAAATCACCAAGAGGCATTTTGCACACAAGTAGTTGGGCAAAATGGTCACACAGATTTACACTTTCTGGAGGCAAAACTTCAGAATCTATGAATTGTATTGTCAGAGTTATCCTTCACTAACAAGTGTTTATCTANCATTTTACTTCTAAGAAATTTAGCATCTCGTAAGTAGGGGAAAAAACAAATCAAGAAGAAGTGTAAATGGAAATGTTTAAAGGGATGCTATGACATAATACCCTGAAATGATAGATTGTCGGATTCAGTGAGTGTAGGGGGCTCTCCTAATGTCCTCTTCCTGTACTGAGGATAATGGGTATAGTAGCAATATTTTTAGGGAAAATACAATAGCAATGAGTATGATAACTGGAAAAGGTAGGTGTCTTAGAACAAAAGGTGCAGGGTCAGATTGAGCAAGAGAGTGATGGGAATATGACTGCAGTAAAGAGTCCCAGATTAAAGGTCTGAGATTTCCTAACCTAAAAGGGATGAAGGAAAAGAAGAATATTAGAGGGTTTAGCACAACAGGGAATGTTGCTTGGAAATTGGGAGGAGTGTGATGACCCTAGAAAAGAATTATTGGGGGACAGTGTGGTTCTGTCTGTGTATAGGCATCAAGCCAGATTTCCTCTTCATCCATATTTCTTTCTTGGAAGAATGAACTGAAGTTTAGGCTGCTCAAAATGACAATGCAAATGCCCAGTTTTAGCCCTTACAAATTCATTAAATAATAGACCATTGCAAGGAGCAGGTAACTCAAGCACCATGCGAACAGAGCCACACAGACGAAGCATACCAAACAGTGCTCTTGCTGATCTGACAATTCATGAATACACTTGTACGCTGGCTGAATAACTTCCCTGAGGCTGTATTCTGGTGGACTGAGATTTCAAACTTAACAAGTGTTTTTGCAAATTCATGAGTGTGTTCCAAAGAAATAAAATCCATAGGGAACTTCGTGGCTGGAAACTGGGGAAAGAAAAAAAAAAGAAAAAAGAGTTCTTAAACTAATTAGTGTGGAAAAAAATACTAATACTTGAAAAAAATGATTATAGTTATCACAAGGGAAATGGGCTGGTCAGTGAGCTGGAGGACTAATGAAACCTTTTTTCTTGTGCATGCATCGTCTGTCTCTCTTTAAACTTCCCATACCTCAACAGCTTTAATCTTCATCCTGGTTCCTTTTAGAACCCTACGGGATACAAAGCAGCATGTGTAGAAACTAGGCAGGGGCTATGAGTATGCTGATTAGTGGACTAACGTATATGTGCTGACTGGCCATGTGGCTACTTCCAAATGAGATATATAGTCTGTTCGTTGCTCCTTCAGTTGAGGCAAAGTCAAAATCTCATTTGGATTCTTCCCTTTGTGCAGTTTTTGATTCACATCAAATTTACAGAAACTTAATTATCTTTAAAATTCATTATAAATTGGCCTTTGGAGGTGTCAGTGAGTAGACCAAAAAAAAAAAGTTATGACATAAATATTGTTTGAACAGGAAGCTGGGCTGAAATAAAGAACAGTTTTTCTAGTCATTAGCAACATGTATAGAAAATAAAACCCTTGGACAGGAAATAGGTAAAATACAATACCTCCCCCAATTTTCATCCCCAGATCTGGAGTAGGAAGAACACCAATCACTTGGTGAAGCGGAAGAGAGAAATGCAGAATAAATCTTCTCAACACGGGTGTATCTCCTGGAAGCTTCCTGCCCACCGCGTGTGCATATGCAGCAGAGATAACAAACTCATGACTACATGGTGATAAACACTGTATCCACTCATGTCTCATTAAATGTCAAATTCCACCTGGGATAGAAATCTCAGAAATGCACCACATCTAGACCAGGCAGCTTGACATTTCTCTGACATTCTGTCAGAGGACAGAAACTGAAAAGAAGCTAAGTGAGGGAAAAGCTTCTGTTGGGTTGGACACCTAAGCAAACCCTTGTACCTTGCTAACGTTGGAGGAAAGTCTTAACAATGCACTGGGTACCCTGAAAGTCTAGCTCCCAGCTGGCACCCCAGCCGATAAAAAGCGCCATCTGAGAGAACATGTAAATGCATGAGGTCAAAAATCCATGACAGCAGGAATTCTGACATGCACTTCTCAGATTTCCCCTGTAATAAAACTAAATCAACGCCCCTTTAAAAATACCTATGATACCTCTGCCTGAAATCTGAAATACTTTCCCAGGCGATGAAAATGTGGAAGGACACAGCTTCTCCATGGATCATAAAGAGGCCATAAACTTTTTTGAAAGTTGTCAAGACTTCAGTCCTTACTCCTTATTCTGGAACACTGGAATGATTTACAAAAGTTTCTCTTAAAAATTCTTCAAGTCTAGCCCCGCAACATCTCCCAGGTCATTACAACATTTTTTTGGACACTGCAAGGGTGTTTGCACATGGTAAAGGGGACTCTTGAAGACAGAGAAGGATATCCTTCTGGAAGCAAGATACGTGCTGCAGTATTTTGTAAGGGCTCAATATATTTAAGACATACCTCTAAAAGTTTGTGTGGGAATTTGCCATATTTCAGTGCAAATGAATGGAAAATAGCTGAGCAATAATATAAAAAGATTATGAACTCCACTCTCCCATCTTTGTTGAAATGAACCAGGGCGCTGAGGAGGGTTAAGTCATCCTGTTCATTTCAGAATCTGTGAGATGCTCTCATCCTTAGCGTCCAGTGGCTTTTGAAGAAACTATCTTGTTTGGGATTATCTGTGCTCAGTTTTGTGAGTAGTTTTGACCCCTTCTGATTAGCAAGTACTAATGTTAGTTTTTTAACCTGGCTTATTCTGCTTCCTAAAGAGCATATCCTTACTCTGGAATAACAAAAGTAGTAATAAAAATGTTTGGGTCTGAGAGAACCCAATATTTCTCTCTCCACCTGTTTTCCCAACACGTCACTAAAGGTTTCTGGAGTTTCTCAAAGCCAGTGGGCAGTGAAGATGCAGCAGCCCCTGTAATGCAGGGGCAGCCAAATATTCCAGTCAAAAAGATCGACTTTGCATGAGCTCTGCACAAACACACTGAGAGACAGCTCATCTTCAAAGGAGTCCATATCTCAATGGTCACGAGAACACCTGGAACAGCCAAAGCACTGAGCAATCACGGGAGTCAACAAAAATTGGACAGGAAAATGTGGACTTCAGGGCACTAACCACAAAGGGATACTTCCTGGACAATCAGACATATTCACAATCATAATTTCACCTGAACTAAGCCCCTATTTCTGTTTTTCATCAGATTTCACTGGAAATCAGTCAGCAGGAGCCCTTCTGGCAAAAACTAGACATAAAATCTTGAGAAATTCTGGAGCAAAATGAATAATGGAAACAGGCAAGAATTTAGTCAGTCAGACCTCAATAGTCCTGTTAATACTCCATGTAGAACTGAGAAATTGTGTGAATGTTTTTCTTTTGACTCATGAAAACCTAAGTACGCAGGTTTAGAGCAGCACTGATGTCAGATCCTTGACATGTAATAAAGCACATTAAGTGTGCTTGGATTTCCCATCAGCTGAGAACTTTGGACAGAATTCTTCTCAGGGGACATTCTTCTTCTCCAGAAGGAACTGGTGCAAGTCTCTGGTGAATTTCATCCTCTTTGAAAGAGAAAACTGTTACCTCAGTGCTGAAACTGAGTCTGCATTGTGCCACAGAACTTGTACTCAGATTGTGCCAACATGTCTTAGCAGTGTTGTTTTAAATAGCCCAGAGCTATTTTTCTGAGCCATTTCTACAGTTTGTCAGAAAATCATGTACATTTTCACAAGACATTTTAATTTCCTTTTAGGTAAAAAAAGAAAAATGAGGAAAAGAAGTATTTGGCAAACCCAAACTCCCTGACAGAGCTCCTGGTGAGGAGAAGAGGAGCATGCTATGACTGTAGTGACATACAGCAGCCTCAGAAGAACAAGCAGCCAAGTGACATCTCCCATGAAATCTCATCATGACACGCCTCCAATGTGAAATATTTCAATTCTCAGTTGATTGATATGAAGGGCAGGGAGTGGACTCTTTTACCCTCAGAAAATGGTGCCATCCTTCTGCAAACAGAAACACTTAGTCGAAAATCCAGACTTCAGCTGAAAATATTTTTAATCTACTTCATTCTTTACTTGATTGCTGGGTCTCAAACAAAGTGTACTGAGAAAGACAGCTGTGGGACTGACAGAATTTAAATCAATCACCATCTGTGGAGGTGCAAAGAACAAAGACACTGCAGACTAAGTGACCAAAGCTCCAGTGGTCCTGAGCTGTTCAGTGGTCCCTGTATCTTTGGGATGCCCGAGTTACGATTTTTTAACCTTTTGGGGCTGGCCTAAGTTTACATCTGGAAGGAGAGCACTTCAAGGCTGCCAAAGGAGACTAGCTGCCCATTCCATTTAAATGGATGACAAATTAAGATCCAAATTTTCTGGTAATTCAGAAAGAAAGAAGAAAAATCTATCCTCTGCTCTGTGAGGAGCAATCCCACTGAGAAAACAGTAACTAACTGAAAGCATAAATGGGTGCATTCAGGTTAACAAGAGCCAAGTGGCAGGATCTTGCTTTTGGTAGGTTGGTGGACTTCTATATCTCTCCTGCGGACGCCTTCTTATTAGTGAGGGAGGCCATCAGCAAAGTTGACTGACTTTCTTCTTTACGCAGTTTTATTTTTGTTTTATTTTTGCTTTATTTTTGTTAAATGACTGTCTGACAGCTAGAGAGATCGGTACACTTCATTTAATACATGGTTTTGTGAACCTTATGAGTTCAGACATTTCTAGGACAGGCTGAGCCATCAATACTTGTGCCTCTGGCCAAAAAGTGTAAGGAGAAAGCCTGATGTCATTATAGTCAGAAACTATCTTTTCTGTTGTGCCCTGAAAGAGCATTTGGAAGGAAGAAAAGAGAATAACAGCAACCTCATAATGAGCATTGTGACTGAGAGAGGAAGTAGAAAAATTAATTAAAAACATCATCTGCTTTAGTTACACAAGTATTGGCACTGACTAATAGCTATGAGCAAGGTAATGTCTGAAGGGGACAGGCTTCAAATTTTCTGCATAGTCTTGGGATTAGACAGGAGTGTTTGGTGATCAGTTGCCATGCCACAGCCTTCGTGATGCAGTCTTAGGTTTAGACAGAGCTGAGATATTCTTACCTTTGCTTCAGGCAGAAGTAGATAATCTGCTTAATGGGGGATCAATTCCATCTAACTCTAGCTACCCAGAAATGAGGTGTCCATTTCAAGGCTTTCTTTGTTATCAGTGGAAGAAGATTTGCTGCTGCAGAGCTTGATGCAGAACAGGGACATCTCAGAGCCTGTTCTACAGGGACTAGCTAACTCTGCCTTCTGGGTTAGCTTAGGTTAGGCCAGACCTCACCCTTTTTCCTCCCCTTGTTTCATCTGGCACAACAGGATAACAATGCTTTGTCTTTTAGATCTTTGCTAGACTCAGGCTGGCACAGACTCTCCATTTGCTGTATGTTTGTACCACCTGACACCCTCTAAAATTTGCAAAGCAGGCAGTAACAAGGCAGATGTTCACATAGGTAATAATTAGGGCACGCTTACATGAACAATGAGAAGAACTGGCTTCTCTTTAAGGAGAAAACTGGGTGACAGAAGTGACGAAAAACATGACAATTCCTTTGCAGGCCTCCAGAGGCTGTGCAGCAGGTCCTGTGTTGGCTTTCTGTGCTACGTGCCTTAAGGCATTGTAACTATAATATTGTACATATATTGTATTTGAGCTCATGACTCACCTATATGAATATCCATATGAAAATTGGTGTAAAACATATGATAATAATCAGCAATATAGTTGGGCAGCAGAATGCTATAACTAACTACTGTGATTTGCTTTTTGGCAGAGCACCCAGTAGCACATTATTAAGAGCATCTTAAATCAGCCTGCATCACCTGCATAAAGAGGAATGTAAATATGCAGTCACAATTAAAGCTGAAGCATGTGTTGAGCTAGAATGTGCAGAGCAGGCCAGGCAGATTTCAACTGTCATTCATACACACTACAAAAGATGAAGCAGTTTTGAATCAAAAGTGGTGAAGACGGTAAATATAAATTGGCAGGACAATCCTTGGCTTCAGGGGTGCAAATTCAACTGTAAAGTTCCAAGGCCACGAATGCAAAGATTAAGGGAAAACATGATGAAGAGCAAGAAGTGACACAAAGTGGCAACTGTGATCCACTGGGCATCACAGCAAGTTGGTGCCATGTCAAACATCAGCACCAAGACAGGCAAGAGTATGTCACTGTTTATGTCACTTGTGTCTAACATATTTACATTACCAATGAGCTGCAGCTTGACAAGGAAGAGCAAAGGGTGAAATTCCCTGAGTAGACCCATGGGGAGTAAGCACCAATGACAGCTAACATCTGCTGGAACTAAAATGTTGCTGTCTCAGCCAACAGGATCCCCTAGTTTAGAGACAGCTAGAAGCCTTGCAATTCAGACGTCAAAGTTTGAATGAAGGCAAAAATGGAAAGAAGGGACACATTTTTTGCAAAGATACCTCATTTTCCTTGGCCACCTCTATGGCCAGTAAAAATTTTTCATGTATCCTAATTTGTGCTTTTCAAAGTGATTTCTCTTGAGAAGAAAATGGTTAATTTTGGGAGGGGGAAAAAAAAATTAAAGGCAGTCTGATAAACATCTCTAGATTTTACTGCCTTGGTAGCCACAGAATACTTTGTTACTTGTCACATAAAAAGCTATCAAAGAGATTCCTGAGTTCTATTCTGTTTCTATCGTTTCTATAGTTTGTTTCATCCTTCCACCTTTAGCCCAAAAATTCCAATGACTCTGAAGAAATTCTTATCAGTATGGTTGAAGTTTGCAAAATACAAGCCAAAGAAGAGGATATGGTTTGGAAAGTAGAGATTCCAGTGCTGCTCCTTTGCATCCCCTTTCCCCCCAAAAAATCATCCTTTCTCAGCCATTTGGTCAGACAGAAACTGTGAGGAGTAATATGGAAATCTGGGAGCAGCAAAATACGCCCCATGAAGAAAAATGAAGCCACCATATAGAAAAATGATAATACAGGATGTCATCACTCCAAGGACACTGGTTTGCAGACAGCAACCTCTGATTGACAAGAAATCAAGAGTTGACTCCCCTGATAAGGGGAATGTGTATCTGTGTGTTTGTGCATGTACATGCATACAAATTCTTACTAATTCTCTTGATAGGTTGGGAAGGCCTTAGGAGTGCAAGGCATACTTGAAACTGATGTACTGTGCTAATCTAAACCCTCTGATGATCCTGTATCCACCTTAGGCTGCATCCCAGTGTGTAATGGCACAGAAGTATATGCCCATAAAATCCAAAATAAGCGTGCAATACTCATGTCTGTTGAGCTGCTAAAGCTGCTTTGGACTTTGGAGGAAAGCAGCTGCGCTACAGTTCAAGGAGTTTTCCAGTTCATTTTCAGAAAGCAGCAAAATTGAGAAGTCTAACTGTGCAAAAGAATTCACAAGGCCTATTTAGGAAGCATCTGCAAACCCCTGAAGCTGGATAACTCTGTGTTCTGTTTTAATATATTGTTTCAACTCCAAAAATTGCCAGTTTTAACATGTATTATTTTAAGAATTCTGTTCCTTGAAAATAAGTACTCAGTTAACTTGAGCATATCCACCCCACACTGTGTAAATGGGAAAACTTTGCCCAAGATGTTTTTCCACAAATTATCTACCCACAAGCATAACCTACACCTTCTCCTTGGAGTGAAACCTGCAGGCAAGCACAGCAACAATCCTTCAAGCAACCCATCAAGCCCATCTTGCTTTAGCCTTGGTACTACTATGCACACCTATTTTTCAGGACTTGTTTCTCTCATTCTGTATCAGGCTAAGCATGAATACAAGTCTGAGGTCCAAATCCCAAGCTTTTCTTTTCACATGAGTGCACTCTGTGTTTTAGCAGGCTCCTCCTGCCATTACAAAAAGCCTTTAGAGAGCACTGTATAAAATGATGGAGCAGCTGGCAAGGGCTGTTGTCCTCAGACTGGTCATGGCTCTTTTAGAAGAAGGGTGGACTTCCTGGGGAAGCTGTATGAAATGATGGCATGAATATCCCGCGCTATCATGTGGAATGGCAATGAAATGGACAGGTTATCACAAGCTGTCACCATTTATTTATGGCTTGTGTACAACTGTGACCACAGGTAAATCTGTCAAGATACAGGATCTGTTATGAGTCTAAGCCAGATAGTGCAGAGGAGGTGATATGCCTGAGAATTGTATGCAAGTACTGAAAGAGACCTTTGGGGAGCACAGAGGAGAGGCACAGCCATTTCACAGACAGCTGGTAAGGGCACAGTCTTGTTCCTGTTTTGCAAGGCAATGCACCTGCAGAGCTGCCCAACAGCTGAAGTAGTTGGTAACTCTTCCTTTCTCTCCTGCTGTTGCCCTACCAGATGATGCCCAAACACTCAGAGAGTGCAAAAAGACTTTTACCAGCCTTCCACCGTGCACTGTCAAGCCCACACTAAGACAGCACAGATGTTTGTCAACCCCTACGCAGATTCAGAGCAGTGACAGTTAGTGCTACTGCTTGATGGGGAGAACTGTGTAAACCCATGACACAAAAATATTGCAACTCCTGCATGCTGAGGAGATGTCTCTGAAGTGCAGCTCCTCTTCCAATGCACTAGCATTAAGCCTTTGCAAAACAAAGTAAAACAAATCAATAAATCATTAGACAAAGTATTTTCAGTCGCTTTTCTGAATTTTATTCCTTCAGTTTCTAAGTATCACTTAGTGGCCTGTTACTCTGCTCCGTTCTGCAGTTCATGACTAAAATAGAAAGGCTGCAAAGCTGCGGGGAAGATACTGATGGACAGCTCTGCAAATTGTTCCAACTGAACCATAAAACTGTCAAACAAATGATACATGTTAGTTGTGATGGCCCTATGCCTCCCAGAAATAAAGTGAATCCCTAATGGAAGACTTCGGTAAGGAATTAAACATTAATTAGGGTTTATACAAGATGGATATAAAATGGGTTAGAGACAAACCATAGGTTTGCTGTAGCAATGGTAGAATGAAAGCCAGAACATTTATTTCTGAACTTTGGTTTCTTGACTCATTATGAGCAATATAGACCTACAGCTGAGAAGATCATACAGCAGACGAAAACAACTTTATTGCTTGTTTTGAAAGGGGTAGTGGCCCAATGCCCTTAGTTTTCTTTACCTGCTTCACAAGCATAGTGCTGGGAGAGTACTTAGGTTCTCAATTATTGACACGGTTCCTAACTGGAAAAGCTTCTAATGATTGCCTCATGAACTCATGTGATGGCCACAGGAGGTCTAACATGGAAATTAAGGCTATACTTGCTGTCAAAGTGGCAAACACCTTTGTAACGGAGATACAGTTTTAATTGAGTACAGCTGGGTTGACTTGTTTAGATAAAATGAGCCAATGAAAGCTTTTCAAAGGACTCAAAGAGCAGCCATTCTGATTTTTCTAGAGGAGTTTGTGATTTGTTATTATTTTTGCCTCTGCCTCTCCATAGCCCACACAAAACATCAGTTACAATCCATGTCCTCTGGAACAAACAAGTAAGAATGTGTAAATCCTGTGCGTTTCCATTTTTGGGTAGGGTTCCAAACCTCTATTAATTAATACATTGACTGGCATCTAACCTGAACTAAAAGTTCAGACAATGAGCCACCATTGATATTAATGCAACCAGCATTAGAGATTTCCAAAACTTGCTGTCAGACTGAATACAGACAATTTTAATTCTAATTCACGCAAAAAATATGTCTGTTGAATTCTCTTTACCACACGTTACGACAAATGATAAGTTAGCTGACCCATTAAGAACAGATATATAAATAATAAATATTCCCTCCTAGACCAGCTGCAAAACAGAAGTTGACACAAATCTTGAAGCAACTGGGAGCACCTGGAAACTGTAACCATAGCTCAAGAATTTGCTCTTGCCCAGCTACCAGTGACTGGACTCAACTTCCACTTATTTGGTACCACGAAGTGCAATTCAATGCTGTGAAAGGTCCACAGGTTAACGTTCTTTGAATGGTAGCATACTGTACTACCATTGTTGGACCTCAGAATTTTAAAGTTTCCCTTCTGGTCTTTAGCTATTTCCACTCACGCAGAAGAAAGGTGCTGACAGAGGATAAAACAGATTCACCACCCTTTCCTGTTCAGACCCAGTGCACATGAGGAATGAGAGAGCTGCAGACAGTGTGGTTTCCTCCTACAACTAGGCCCAAATCTTCTGACGGGCACTTCTGCATGGCACTTCTGAGGCCATGCAGCTTCTGCTGCTGCTGCACTGCTATCAAAATTACCCTGTTCCCTAGCACAAGGTCTCCAATGAAAGCTAACTCAACAGGGTTCTGCCTGGTCCTTAGACAGGCATGAATCCTTTCTCCTCCATCCTGGTAGGCACAACTTCCTCCCCAGATTCAGAACGGAGCTCCTGACAGTTGTGCTCTTCTGAAGCCACGTGGCCCTCTATCTGCTTTTGGACATTCATATTTTTGCCCATCCAAATGCATGGGTGATGCTGAGAAAGAGTTGTGGTTTTCCACTTCTACCTTCAAGGTTACTCTGCATGAACATTACAACAGCTCTGTGCATAAGTACAGAGTAAGCTTTGCTGAGTAGAGCAGAAAAGAGAAGTAAAAAGAATAGGCCAGAGCCCTGCTTTCAGCTGCATCTTTGTGACACCCAGCAGAGACAGTTTCAAAAAAGACCATGTTGCCCAGAAGGCTTCCCAGGAAATTGTCATGTCTGACACGGGAAGGAACCATCTACACATGTTCACATGCCTGAGATGTGCTAGATCATCACAAATTTGAGTAAAAGCTTTGTAGCTGCTCCCAGTCAAGGAGAACATGAGTAAGAAGCAGGAGCTGACACTGATTCAACGTGCTCTTCTAAGGAAGCCCTGTAAATAGAGATTACAACAACAGGTAAATCTTTTACCTCTGCATGAGACTTGTAGAAGTTCACTAAACATTCCTCCAATGTTTCAGCTCTTTTTGTATGCTCTTGGCAGAGCGAGCTGTGGAAATCAACTCCCCACCCCCTGTCCACCATGTGTGCTGATGCCAGTTCTAGGAGCAATGATAGTACTGTCCGAGGTTTGAGGGATAAATCTGTTCTTTCCTCCACACTCAGCCTCTCTTCCTCAAAGCAAGACATGGAACATGCTCTGACAATAGGTAAATACATGCAAACCCTCATTCCACCAGAGGACCCAAAGGAGCTGAAAGAGAACTGACTATGTGGGATGCCACATAAATAAATGGTAATTTTTGCGCTGAGAAGCTGATGCAGCCAAAGAGGAAACTGAGGAGATAAGGTGGCTTGTGAGAAGGATGCAAGGCATATCATCCTCAGCTAGCCAACATAGTGCTGTCTCTCCTATACAAGACCACAGTCATAACAGATGTATAGAAAGTGACTGCTATGTAACATCAATGACATTCTTTCAGGTACCTGTGCAACACTGTCCCTACATTATAAACCAAATTTTAGTATGGGCAAAAGGGGACACAGATTATATACAGAGCTCAGAATTTATTGTTACTCTAATTAAGGTCTTCACAGCCTAACTAAAATTGCTATCATTACAGGAGATCGCTATCATTACAGTTCAGTTATAGTAATATACCAACATCCTGAAAATAAGACCAAGACAGATATACATCAGATTCCTAATATCTATACCTTTTCTCTGCCCGTATGTTTAGCCTGCCATTGTCCTTCTGAGTCCTAAGACTCAGGGATGACATAAGCTCTCCCTAAGCAGAAAGGGGATATCACACTGAGTCCTTGCAATGCCAATTTCTTCCCCAAAGTTAGGCTAGTGGTGGTTGTAGGGTAGCTACCTCCCTCAACCTCAGATAACATAAGGAACTATGCAATGACTATCTGTATTGACAGATGTTTACGCAGGGCCTGAGCGCACTAACCAGCCTCAATGGCCCTGATCAGCCTCCCCTGAGGGTCCCACCTACAGCCTCTGCCCATGAGCCAGGAGCCCCATTTCAGCT
This sequence comes from Pelecanoides urinatrix, assembly GCA_013400755.1. Taxonomy (NCBI): domain Eukaryota; kingdom Metazoa; phylum Chordata; class Aves; order Procellariiformes; family Procellariidae; genus Pelecanoides; species Pelecanoides urinatrix. The sequence goes on from VZTQ01001136.1 coordinate 117,725, forward strand.
CAGCCCGGGGCCGTCAATCCCTACCCCAGCTATTTTGTAGAAGTGCTGGTCTCAGCATTGCCTTTATCTGGCCATGGACCCTGTTGATCTGGACCCTGATCTGTAGACTGACATCCCAGCTTGACCTCAGAGCTGTCCTGTCACCATGAATTTGCCTGGTCCAGATTTGATGATCTGGACTCTGGTCTGACCACATCTGCCACTTCAGCACCTGCCCTGCTCTTCAATTTGGAGGCAGTGGCTGGGGCTGGTGAGGCCCCTGCCAGCCCTGTTAGCCCCCCTAGCTCCCTCTGCTTCAGGGAGCAGCTGCCCCTTCTGCGCCCTGACACATTTTACCCTCGATGGTACTCACCAAGCTAAGCTGAAAAAATTTAGCCAACAGTCACACAACCACCAAACAATCATTACCACAGCTAAAACAAGCTCAGGCCAAAGACAAGCCCTGAGACAACACACTGTCAGGTTAATGTAAAGCCCTTGGCCTAATACTTGTAATGACAGAATTATATGTACCAGGTTACATCTGAAGACAAAAATAGATGTACAGTGCTGAATTGCAGCAAAGCAACCCCCTTAAGTCATGTTCAATCACAGAATCATAGAATCATTTAGGTTGAAAAAGACCTTTAAGATCATCAAGTCCAACAATTAACCTAGCACTGCCAAGTCCACCACTAAACCATGTCCCAAAGCACCACATCTACATGTCTTTTAAATACCTTCAGGGATGGTGACTCAACCACTTCCCTGGGCAGCCTGTTCCAGTGCTTGACAACCCTTTTGGTGAAGAAATTTCTCCTAATATCCAATCTAAATTTCCCTTGGCGCACCTTGAGTCTGCTCCCTCTTGTCCTATCACTTGCTGCTTGGCAAAAGAGACTGACACCCACCTCTCTACAAACTCCTTTCATGTAGTTGTAGAGCCCGATAAGGTCTCCCCTCAGCCTCCTTTCCTCCAGTCCCAGTTCCCTCAGCCACTCCTCATAAGACTTGTGCTCTAGACTCTTCACCAGCTTCGTTGCCCTGCTCTGGACATGCTCCAGCACCTCAATGTCCTTCTTGTAGTGAGGGGCCCAAAACTGAACACAGTATTTGAGGTGTGACCTCACCAGTACCGAGTACAGGGGGACAATCACTTTCCTAGTCCCGCTGGCCACACTATTTCTGACACAAGCTATTGGCCTTCTTGGCCACCTGGGCACACTGCCAGCTGCCTACCAGCACCCCTAGGTCCTTGTCCACCAGGCAGCTTTCCAGTCACTCTTCCCCAAGCCTGTGGCATTGCATGGGATTGTTGTGACAGAAGTGCAGGACCCAGCACTTAGCTTTGTGGAACCTCACAACTGACGTCGGCCCTTAAATCCAGCCTGTCCAGGTCCCTTTGCAGAGCCTTCCTACCCTCAAGCAGATCAACACTCCCGCCCAACTTGGTGTTGTCTGCAAACTTACTGAGGGAGCACTCGATCCCCTCATCCAGATCATTGATAAAGATATTAAACAGAACTGGCCCACAATACCGAGCCCTGGGAAACACCACTTGTGACCGGCCACTAACTGGATTTAACTCCATTCACTCCAGAATGACAGGTTATCACCAATGCAGGGACATGTCAAATCCTGTCTGTGAATGTATTCAGCTTTGGGATATTAGAGATATGCACATGGATGGTGTCTAGATTTGCAAGCATCTCCATAATATTTGTTAAATTTGTTGTATTCTGCAGAGGTGATAACAAGACCTCCAAATCACATCTTAGGTAAACTAAATAATGAGAAGGAAAGCACATGTGAAGGGCTGAGAAGTATTTTCATCACTGAGTCTGGCTGTTTGCATCTACCCAGACTATGTTGTGTATCAGCAATTGATCTCCTCAGAGCACACAGGACCTGCACCTTAGCTATGAAGTCCAGAAAGTACACTGTAAAAGCCATAAAACTTCTAAAACTTGGCAGAATTGTATCTTTAGACCAAAATGGGGGGTGGGGGGGGTGGGGAGGGAAATGATGGTATGGCAGCAGGAAAGAAGCAGACACTGAAAAATCTGAAACCCCTGGGAGGAAATGGCACATCCCACCCTACACAGGGGCATAAAGCACCCTGTTCTCTCCTACCCAACTGATCAAGCCTTGCTAATCCCAAAGTGGTGACCATGCAACTTTAGGATGATATGCCCCAGGCACCTTCAAGCTTTAAACGCCTCTCAGGAGAGCACCAGTGTACCTGCACCATATCCCACTTCTAGCTGGGGGTGATCACTGCTGCTTTGGAGACAAGCAAGCACCAGCAAAGGCAATCACCACCAGGGAGCAGATATTATGTCTGTCTGCAATATGCTGTCTTAAGCCCTGGAATGCCTCACCATTATTAGTGCTTAGTTATTAAAAAAAAAAATCCAGATATCTATCTGTCCTTTCCTCCCAGGGCTAAGAGCAGAACTCATGCTCTGGGTGATTTTCTAGGCTTTAGGTTCCATACATTATAGCAAAATTCCTGTTCCTGCCATGTGGCATGATTACAGACTATGTGACAAAACAATCTTGGCATTTCCAGGATTGGAAATTTGCTCTTTGAGGCCAAGTTTGTAATTCAATTAAGTGCTGAAGGAGCTGGAGGCATCTGAACAGAAAAGTCCCCCCCCCGCCAAATTTGCTGTGCACTGGTTTCCTCCGTATTGTGCAGGTACCTCCTGACAAAGAAAGAAAACACAGCAGGAAGACTACTGGCTCCCTGATATACCTGAAGGAGCCCGATATGTCTCTGTTCCCAAAACATCTGCAGGGACGCTGCAGGGAGAGCAGCTGGGACCAAATGCTTTGCACAGCCTTTCTGTGAGGAGTGACTCAACTCAGGAGTAACAGGTTTTACATCTCTCGCCTGCCCAGCTTGAGACACTGAAGGATTTTATGCTGGCCAGATAGCTGCAAAGAGTCAACCTCAGCATATTGGAAAGGGCCAGCTCAGAGTGCTGCTCTCCTGCTACTTACCTTCCATTCTCCCACCATCTCCTGTGCATGTGTGCCTCCTCAGGAATGCCTAAGGACAGGAATAGCTCCCGGTCTGCACAGGGACACAGGAGGAGGCTGCTGTAAAATCCCCAGTGTTCTTGGTGGGGAGTGTCAGCTGTGGGAAGCCTCCCTGGTAAAACGCTTCACAGAAAACCTGCTGGGCACTTCCCAGCCCTTGGATGAGCAGAAAGTCAAAGGCAATAGGGGAGCTTCCCCCTGGCTAGGGTCTTTATCAGGGCTCTGCCTGACGGTCTCTAGAACTACGCTCATAGAAAGCTGGACATAGGTATTCAGCTCTGAATCAAACTTTTAGACCTGGGAAACTGCTTGCTAGAGATCATCTGTGGTAACCCTGGCATTTGCCCTGTGTTGGGAGAAGAGGCTTGGGAGAGTTGCAGAGCAGGCCACTGGATTTCACCGGTGTAGCCCGGCATCCTGCAAATGCTTCCAGGGACACGCTGGTCCAGTTGGCTACCTTGGTTGGGAAAAAGCAAACCATTTGGCCCCAGCTGCTCTCCCTGCGGCATCCCTGCAGATGTTTTGGGAACAGAGGCACCAGGCTCCTTCACAGGGGGCAGGTAACTCTTTCTACTGCATTTTCTTTCTCTGGCAGGAGGCACCAGGGCAGCTGTGGTGAGCAGGAAAGATTTTCTACTGGGAATTGCAGTTCTTCAGAAGAAGTACTTTGAAAAATCTTGTTAGCTGCTTTCTCAGGCACGGGAAGAGAAACCTAGGGCTGATGCAGATGTCTCCAGTTCTCTGTCTCTCCTCTGGCAGGGGTTTTGTTTTACCTTTTGTCTCCCAACTTCTGGTCTGATGTGGTTGATGTGCTAGATGTAGCACTTCCCCATGCCTTGGGGGAAGTTGTAGAAAACAAGGGAGACAATCTCTTTAGCCACTATCCCAATCTCTGAGAAGGACTTTCTTGGAAATGCTCAGGAGATCATGGTCTTGTCAGACTCCTGGGAAAGAGTCTTTCCCTGAGCTCTGACAGACACTTCTTTAAAATGCCTGTCACACTTAAGAGAGTGCCATCTGCAACCATGGCTCTGTTGCGTTTCAGGACTTTCTACAACATGCCTGATATCGTGTCTGAGAAGGCCCAAATGAACATTGTTTTGGTTTGACACCTTGTCTTCCAGATGTGACTTTGAAATCAGCCAAGCTGAAATGCAACAGCTCTGTTTTGGCAGTCTCTCAGGGAAAATCAGGGTCGTCTCCAGGGCTCAAGCCTTTCTGATGCCAATGGGGACAGTCTGTGGTATGAAATCATGGGGGTTCATGTGGTTTCTCCCTTGTAAATATCTTTTTGCTGAAATTTGCTGGCAGGTCTATGGTTGGGGTTTTGGCTCCTCTGCAAGGGATTGCTTCCACACCCATTGCAGTTAGGTGCTGGAGGTGCTGGTATCAGTGCCTGCCCTGCAATGAATCCTCCACACGTAAAGGCAGAGAGGTGCATGGTTGCTGTTAATAAGCAACAAACCACAATGTGACATTTGGTAGTCAGGGGCTCATCTCCTCCAGGCTATCCCTCTGGAAGGGAAACCAACAAAAGAGGCAACGTCAGTGAGGTCCTTCCCCCCATGCATCATCCTTTCCAGCTGGCAAAATGCCTGCAGCCCTCACTGAAGCCCAGGCAGCAGCACTCATCCCAAAGGCAATTGTTGCCCCAGTTCAGGGTGCAGCCAGCAGCCTAGGGCTGACTTCCCTGCCTATTGGCCCCCGGTTGTCAGATCCCACTGGAGTTTGCACTTCTACTGCCTGTCTAACACCCTCCTCAGGTCTTTGCAGAAAACAGAGAGTTTGGAGGAAACAAGTAGAAGTCCTGGCTGCCAAACTGGCATTTCCTGTAAGGGTAAAGGCAATCTCTTAAATATCCTGCATGGAAACCTCACTAGAGCTTAGCTTGGGCCTTGCTGCATTTCTAAGGCATTGGAACAATGGGGCTGAGCCACAGCATGAGCAGCCCTGGGGAATTTGGGGAAATCCCCCTTGCCAGAGTCAAGTAATAATGCCAGATCGCCATTCCTACCCGAGCCTGTGGGCTGTAATGCTGTTGCCTGAATTTTGGCTGTGAACCTTGTCCCACAGGGACTGAAGGCCTCAAGAGGCAGATGAAGCTGCAAACAGAGGAATAACGTATCAGCAATCAGAACCAAACCACTTTGCAATTTCGTAGAGATGGGTCCCAGTTTGCCAATCCTCTGAGACAGGGAACCTCCTGGCTGGGCAGGATTACGCATGGCATAAACTTACTTGTGCAGAGCCTTTTCCTAGTTGAAATATTCTTGAGCTGGGGAGTAAAAGTCTGTCTGACTTCCCCTCTGCTAGCTCTGACACTACTGCTTTAGGGAGACCTTTGGTGAAAGGGGCCAAAATACCAGAGCTTTTGGTTTGGTTTGGCAAATTCTGGTTGTTCCACTAGGACTGATAGCCTTGATTTCCATAAACACAGTTGTCACTTCATTCTCTTGTCGCAGATCATCTGCAGCCCAGCTCTTTGCCTGGCAGCTCTCTGCAGTTTCCCTGGTGTGGGCACTGCTGCAGGGCCCACGATTTCCCCTGCTAAATCCAAAGACCCTAGTGGGAGTCAGACTGGAGTACCCCTTCCACTCAATTAATCAGAACTAATGAACACAAAAGGAGATGCTACCACGGTATTTGGGAATGCGGAAGGGAGGCCCAATTCCCCACATTTTTCTTCTAGTTGTCAAGGCTTGACCAGATTCCTGAAGGCAGCACAATATGTAAAAGAGAGGGATCCTAAGGAAGAGCGTCCCACCCCCACGGAAAACTCAGTCCTCAGATACATGTTGTAAGAAGCGAGCATTTAGAAAGTCAATCTACAGCCTCTCGATTATAAAGTGCATTTAAAGCTCTTTGCCATACTGAGATGAATAAATATGTTTAGACTGAAAAAAGGGACATCGTTTCAGTTCTGCTAGTATGTTCTTTCGGGGACGGCTGTTTTGATCACCTGCACGACCGCATAACACTACTCTTCCCTACAGGCTTGTCAACACCGAGGATGAGGACGAAACAATAGCGTAAGAGTATACTTCCCTCATGTGGTAGGCAAGAGAAATGCAACAGCAGTACCTACGTGCCGCGCAGCAACCTCGGGGAAGTAACTCCTGCTCCCTCGCTACGCCACGAGAGCCACAACAACAAAAGTACGAGGCGCCTGGGCTTCAGACGGAGACCTGACCGCCCCAATTACCTGAGCTGCGCTTCCTGGAGCGGATTAAACACGATCACCACAGGGCCGCCGGCAGCCCCCGGTGGGGGGTGGGGCGGGAGCCGCCATTCCCGTCGCCCCGTGGGCGTGCGCCTGGTGTCGCGTCCGTGGCGCGTCGCTAGCGAGCGCCGGTGTCGCTCGGCTCGGCTCGGCTCGGCTCCTCGTGCCGCCATGGGGCTGCTGCTGTGGCTGGTGGTGCAGCTGGGCGCGGGCTCCGCGGCGTACGTGGTGTACGTGGACGTCCGGCGAGCCGAGCGGCCCCTGGAGCACTTCTGGAGGAGCACTGGCTTCTGGTAAGCGCGCACAGCCCTGCGGCCGGCGCCCGGCAGTAGGCCACCCACCGCTGGCGGGAAGCAGCCGGGGTGAGAGCCGCTGCCTCTCGCCCTCCTCAAGCAAAAGATCGCCAGGAGTCGGCCTTTCCGGAGGAACCTGGGCTTTTCCGGGCCTGCTGCTGTGGGATCAGGGCGCCTTGCTGCCCTTTGCTGCTTAGCGTGTTACCGGCGTGGAGCTGGTCGTGGGACGTGGCCAGTTAACGTAAACAAAGTGGATCACAAGAAAGGGCCAGGCGACATTCCCTCTCTGACTTGCTCCCCTGGCTCAGGGCCCTCGAACATGTCAAGTCCTTCCTCTTCCCCAGCGCAGCACATACGTCTGTACTGGGAACTCATTCCCTTTCCTTTTCAGTGTTTCCATTGTCACGGTCCCTAAATAGGCCCAGGTCAAGCCTGTCAGCTCTAGGAGTTTGTTCTTCTTGCAAGACGCTTTCAACATGCTCCGTCTTCCTGATGTGGCCCGTGAGTCCCGGTTGCTCTAAGTCAGGGGGATAGGTGGGAGCATGGATAAATCCCAGCTCCACTGCTTCATATCCTGGTAGTGCTTTGCTTCTCGGAGAAAGCCCAGTCTTGCTGAGCTAACTGGGGTTGAACAGCCTTCAAGTTTTGTGAGATTCGTGGAGGTTTCTAGCAGGCTCAAACGCAAGAGACGGTACATTTCTCAGCTGTGTTTGTGTCTTACTCTAAACTGATTATGACCTCCTGCATTTAGGTTTGCAGTGGGTGGTATAACAGTTGTAGGAAAAAGAGTTGCAACAGGGATGGAATCAGCAGCGAGTGCTTTGGATGAAAAGGAATTTGTGCACCTTTTTTTGTATAATGCATAGAGGTAGTCTAAGACAAAACCTGAAGAATTTTCCATTGGTTTTCCATGTTGGTGGGAAAACAGAACAGGACATAAATTACATTCTGATGAAAAGAAATTTTGAGCTTTCTGGATTTTTTTTTTGCTGTTTTGTTTTTTGTTTTAATTTTTGCTTGCAATGTTAGGAAACGTTTATGGAAAAAGTGCCTTAAAAAATGGTATGTTTTGCCCATTTAAACTGCAGCCCAAGAAACACCCATGATTTTAATTGCATGAAATAAACTTTGGAAAGCTGCAAACATGAAAAGCAAGTGAGGGGAAGGCAAAGGAGCAACAACAGGGGCAGAGCTATTTGATTATAACACCTGGCCAACATTGCTATTTCTCAGGCTGTAGGATCCCAGCTCCCTTGAAAGCTCACACTGTGACAGGGTTGGGTTCCAGTTGTTAAAGCTTCTTTTCTACATCACAATTTCAGACAGTTGCGCAAATGCACAGCTGTGGATCAGTAGTTGATAAAGTCTGGGAGACTGCAAGGCTTGATGTTCTCTTGAATGGGCACTTTCCACTCAGAACAGGAAAGGACAGATACTACCACTAACAAAACCCACTGTTCTGCCAGCTTTCTTTTGTATCTTGTCATGGTTTCTGCTAGATTTCTCTCTAGCAGAGTGTGAATTTCAGCCAATTTATTCAGCGTGGACTAAGCAAAAATATGTGACTGCTTTATGCCTTGGCTTCCATCTTTGCCACTGCTTGGACTGAAGCAGGTTTGAATCTCAGGGTAGTAGCAAAGCACTCCTTCAAAAACGAGCAGTTAACATGGCCCTTATCCACTGGAACAATTCAAAAGACCCAAATAGCTGATACATTTTTAGTAAGAATGGAATTGGTAACTTCTCAGTCTCACTTGTGTGACTTGAAGCAATCTCAGGGAGATGATTTTTAAGTGCCTTGTATGCTAGTGAAGTTGCACAGAGGAGCTCCCATGTGCTGGCTGCTTTGCATGAAGCACAAGGGTGTAATATGTGTCAAGACTTGTACTTTCAAATAAGAATGCAGGAGATGGGGAATAGGCAGTGTCTTAGCTAGGACAAAAATTGCATCTAGTTCTTGTCCAGGTGGGGTCAGACTTTTCCCCCTTTGTGCACAGATGGTTATACAGTAGCAGATTCATTCAGTGGGGTATTTGGAGGTGGGATGAATATGTGGAGGGGGACAGAGGACAAGAGGATGACAGTATGACTCTTCCCAGAATAGTTACAGTTAGCGCAGAGCTGATCACCCATCAGAGGAGACAGATCACAGTAGGCAAAGCATAAACTATATTAGTTTTTCACTTATACAGTTAGTATACAGTCTGTAGTTAGAGCACAAGTCATCTCTCCTTGCAATGTGAAGGCACATGGAAGCATTTTACCAAACCTTGGGGACAATGTTTTTTTGTCTTTCTTGTAATACAAATGCTTTATCACTCAGAATTTGCACATTACCGGGAGACTTAATGAGACATGCCCAAACCCAGTGAACTGAGTAGCGTTTTAAGTTTCTGACTTGTGGACGGTCGGGGTGAGATCTCCCTCCATCTCGCAGCTGTTTATCTGTGGAGATAGAGGCAGCAGAAATTTGCCCCAGTGTTATGTTAATTTTGGTAGAATAAGTAGACACCAAAGTCATGTTAACATGATCTTTGCTGTTATGAGCAGGTTAAACTGCTTGCAGCATCAAGCATAGAAACCTCAAGCCACATACTCCTGTGCTTCTTTATGCTTAGGGGTGAGTTGAACATGGCTGAAGAATGTGGAGGCACTGAGGGTCTAATTCTGCTTCTAACAAGTGTAGCTTCCACAGCAGAGCAAGAGTTGATGTCATTGCGTGGACTTCAGCAGGAAGATCAAGCCCATATTTGTCTTACTACAGACCACAGCAAGTCTGACTTCCACTCCAAAGCCTAAAAGACACTGAGCTCCCTTATCATTAGTTGCACAGAGACAAGATGACTGCTATGGTATGGCTTCTTCAGGCTGCTGCTGTTGCTATCTGTGCATCAATGACGGCTTGTAATGCTTTCCTTTGAGCATGGCAACGAGGTGCACCTGAGTTGTGTTGCGCTTTGCCAAACTACATGTGTAGCCAGTTAGCACCAAATAACCTGCAACTCCATTTTGCTTTCATCTCATGTTAGGCAGTGTTCCTCATGCCAGGGAGAATCTTGCAGATGGTATAGGGACTTTGCATAGGGATCTTTGGATACCTGGTGGAGCTGCTAGTTAATGTTGCAATGTGTTGTTTCTTTTCTGTCCCTCCTTTCCTGAAGCCCTCCTTTACCTCACAGCCGTGCTGACCTATTTGACCTGAGCAAAGACCAAGAGATGAACCTTGCCTACGTTTCTTCTGTTCCTCATGGCGGCATTGAACAAGTTCGAATTCACTGGTTACTGGAATTAGTTGCTCTCAGGTAAGCAAACACCTCAAGTCAAAATCTGGAGAAATGTGACACATTAAAGTGTCCAACAGGTGCTCACTTGGATATTTATCTTAGTATAATCGCAAGCTGGGCATGTCTTTGCTTCCATGGAAGTCAGGTAAGTGCCAATGGAGGGGAATCAATTTGGGGGTGTATGAGATTAAGAAGAAGAGAGCTTGTATTGAGAAAGATCGGGCTAACGTACATGCATTACATCCTAACAACAGGTTAAGGAGCAGTTTAAGGTTTCCTTTCCTCTGAAGAATCTTGTGGGTGTGCTGGTCAAGTTTTGCTGAGACAGTCTGAGGTCATATGCTGCTGTCATTCCATGTCTCCCCTGCTGCCACGTCCAGACCTCAGCATCTTGATTCCCAGTTGTACCGTGACCTCCAGAGAGGCCTAGGCTAGCAGAAATGGGTTTCATAGACCATTGCATGTACAAGGTTCTAGGGTAGCTTTTTTTAACTGGGTGCATCCTTTCTAAAATACTGCTTTGCGCAACCTTGGAAAGAGAACTCTAGAGGAGTCTCCAATGGTTCCTTAAGCAAGGAAGAGTTCTGCTTTGCAGTCAGGGCATCTACACCCAGTGCAATGGAGAAAGCTCTCAGCTGGATTCCAGGCACTGGTCATTCCGACTGTTTTCAAGACTCATACTGGGTGTTACCACTGCCATTCCTTCAAGTCCAGCAGAGTTTGGTCTTAGTGCAGTAACACCAGCAACTACTCAGTACTGAGAAGAACTGCTGGGAGAAGGCAGACTTTGGAGAGTTCAGTTCCTGTCAGCATATCAGCTGTCCACATGTGTACCTAGAGCTCCCCCTGGATGTAGGTCTGCTTTTAATATTCAGGTTGCAGTATTATGCTCTCTTTCCAGGTTAGATCAGTCTTTGGCGAAAGCTAGGAATGGAATGGAATAAAGTGATGGGCATAAATTCAGTCCATTCCTCACCAAAGCATTTCAGGTGGCCATACTGTTCCAAGCAAGACTTCTCATCCATCTTGTTAAGTGTATTAGCCATTCTAAGTCCCTAGCGCTGAGGGACTAGAAAGATGGCTTACTTTTCTGTCTCTTAATTTAGGAGACATGACACAGCAAAAAAAGTCCCACAAAGATTAAAATAAGCCTGACGCATTGAGAGGTCCAAATGAAAGCTGCCGGTATTTTATTACTACTTCTATCTTCCTTCCACTTAACTTGGGAGTTTCTTTTTGCATCCTGAACCCACCTGTGCATTGCATCAAGTGACAAGTAGTGACAACTAAAACAGGGTGACTTTAGTTATTACCAGTTAATACCCTCTTCCAAAAGGATTCATATACATAATAGCATTTCTAGTTGTGGGAAATACATGTCAGACTTTAGGAGGACAACGTTGGAATTCCTTGCCTTTCAGGTCCCATTTAACTCAGCTTAAACACACTCATACCAATATGCGCAGTGGAAAGAACCAAATACAAATGCCTAGAACAGGCGTGATTGGTCTGTGAGGAAAGACGAACCATAAGAACTCCATCAAAAGTTGTAATAGCTCTTAAAGTTCTGCCTAGCTCAGGCTGTTGCTGAGCTGAACATATTTACAGTCCACATCATTACTGCATCTGCTGTCCCAGACACAGGAGAGTGGGAATTTACAAGTTGTAAGTTTGGGGAAGCAACAAGAGGAAGGAGAGCTCAGACTCTGGAAATAGGATGTGAGCAGAGGAGTACTGGGTTTCAGAGTATACATTAGGAACAGGAGGTTTTCTTCCTAGGTGTTAGGGTGTGCTTGTGTATGTAGGTTTGTTTGGGAAGGTGTTCAGAGGTCTTGCACACAGATAAGTACTGCATCTGTACCCCAGAGCTGCACCTATATGTTAGTCTATCTGTGAATATGGCAGGTTACACAGCTTCTCCCTTCCATCTTTCCCTGTGAAAGTTTCCCAGTAAACACCCATTCCTGTGCTGTATCTCCCACTCTTACTGAGTTTTGTACTCGCTCTTGCAGTGACCCAGCTTCAGCAGGGGCAAGGATGACTGTCATTGCTCACCATGGCTGGAGTCCCTGTCTTAGATTGCAGAGATCCTGAGAGATGGCTTGGGTCTTTCAGGTTTCTGTAACCAACTGACTTATAGAAAAATCAGTGAGTACCTTTGAAAAGAAAGTAGCCACATCTACACTCAGAAGCCAAAATCCCTCCTGACAGACTGTCTCTGTGCCATGTGTGGGATTGGGCTTTCCAAATGATTGAAGGAAAGGAATGTGTCTGTCTGGATTCTGCTCAGCCTGTGTAGGGAGTGAGGAACAGAGTCCTTCAAGGTGGGACACAATCCTTGACACCATCAAAATTCTAGGAGCATGGAAATTTAGCAGTCAAGCTAGAAGCCCCAGAAAAGCTCTAGTGCTCAAGGGTAGGATTCTAACCCACTAGCCTCAATATTTAGCCCAGCTTTGACATGTAGAAATTAGAATCTGCACTACTGTTTAGAACCAAGCTAAAACTGCTCATTTTGCAAAAATGTGCATTTGTCAAAGACGAGAAGACATCTAAGTTGTGGAAGGACAACCAGTGGACTGAGTGGCAGCAATGGTTTGGAAAGGGAGAGAGCATGGAGCCTGCAGACAAACATTGGGATTGAAAGAAGCAACAGAGGCAAGAATGCAAGTCCAAACAGGAGGAGTTCAATGCTGATGCTGAATTCTGTGCATGTGCAATTATCTTCCTGAACCAGTGATTTCCAAAAGGATGTAAAGAGGTTTTGAGTGAAAACTCTGTAACAGCAAAACTGTGTTATGTCATGGGGTTGGTGAATAGAGAAAGCTTCTTGGAAGGTGATGGTAGGTACTTGACTGGAGAAGAGCACTTACAGAAAACAGAGGACGAGGGGATACCACCACTTGGAAGGCTAACAGATATGGGCATTGCTTTTCCTTACAGTTGTGCCATCTGTAAAAAGGTGCCTTAAATGTTCCTCCCAAAAAGCAGATGTGCTCAAATAAAAGACGGCCACCTTCCCCTTCTCACTTCTATAATGGTCTTTCTCATGTCTTCTAATCCCCCAATGCCAAGTGCATCCCTGTATTTTAACACTTTTCTAGGACAGCAAACCCACCTCTTATCTTTTTCTTTATTCCAAGTTATCCTGTTATTTCACCACCCGTGAAGGGATACCACGAGGCAAACTGTTTTCAAAGAACTGCTAGTTTTATTTTCTAATCAAAAGTGCACATTTGTCTCAAGGTCGTGTGACACAGGAATATTCATGGTTATGGGGGAACCCAAGGTGTCTTTCATTGGTTGTTAGTTACCAGTGCCAATAAATACAGCCATTTTGACACCTAGACCACACATTCTGGCTATGCTGCACTAATCAACAGGAGAGTTTGAGGTGAAGATTCCCAGCTCTTTCCCCAGCTCTATGGGACCCACACAGTCTGCAAGTTAAGAACCCGTTCCTATTCTGTAGCAGTACTGAAGTTCATTGGATACATGATTTATACAAGGCACCACAGTGAACAAAAATACAGTCAATCTACATTTCCTAAAAGGCATATAATGATTTTATTTCAACATTAGTATTATCCTAGTTGGAATTACAAGCCCATCCCCAGCTCCTCTCCAAGTCACGGTACCTAATTCCTGGTAGAATAGGAGAGAAAAGAATCAGCAGTTTTTAACATTTTTCAATCTTCATACTCTTAATCATGGTATAATGCATTATAGCAAATGTGAACGTGCCAGAAAAAGGCTTGCTTTTTTAGTTGCCTTTTACATGCTCCTTAGAAATAATTTACAGTCTCCCAGCATTCCTACACCGTAGCACTGAAAGCTGTTTCCCTGCTGTGTTTGACATTGTCCAACACAACAACTTGATTGTGAGCCAGCTCTGCCAATGAAACTGAAACAGAAAATTGTTCTTACAGTTTCTTCTGGTCAATAGTTTCTTCCTAGCAAAAGCCTTAAAGCTTACCCCCACTCTTATGCGTAGCCAGGTTTCTTTGCTTAGGTATTCTTTGGTGCCATTCTTACAATAAATATGATGAAAAAGAGACTTCTGACTCCTAGTTTTTCAGCCTGCTGGATAAGAGAAGAGCAGCCTCTCTTCATTTTTCTCCAGAGACTGTTGCAAGGATACACCTTCCATTGGAATCTCTCTTTTTTTGTTGTTTCTCTTTTAAAATGAGATTCATCTAAAGTTAAGGGTATTTTTGCATTTTTTCCTTTATGTTCTAGGCTGGTAGCTTGACCCATAAAGATAAAAGAAGTCTAGATGGCTAAGATGGGTGTTCTTTTGTACTGAAACAATTTTATTTGACTTCCAACGACAGCTTTCTTTAGCACAACAGCCTAAGAGTGTCTATATTGATATTGTTTGGCAGGAACTCCTGTAAACCCACCTCCTCATGCTAGGCCCTGGCAGGACCTTAAAAGAGGTATTCCCTGATCAAAGAATGGTTACAAATAAAACCAGACACAAAGCAATACTTTGTCCTTGGGCTCTGCCCATTTGCTTGTATGAAGAAGAAAGAAGAAAAGTCATACCAGGTCAGCAATTTAAAGAATAATGTAATTAAATTGTTTTATGGCAGGAAAATGCTGCCGGTGGTCAATCCTTTAATCTCTTGACAGACTTTTCTGTCAGGTTTTACTGCTCTGGCAGTACTAACAGTGTGCAGCTGATAAGCTTTTTTATAACGAGTGCATGAAAATGTTAGCATTGAGTCATTTACCTAATATTGTGGTATTCTCAATCCCTGTGAAGACATTTTTTATTTTGTCTTTTGGGAATGCTCTGCTTTTCTCTTAACAAGATATTTGTTCTTAAGAGCCAGACAGCCTCTGGGGCACCTAGAGAACCTCAGTTTGAGTGTTCTTTCATTCAGTGACCTGTAACATTGAAATAAGCAAGTCACATGATGTGTTGACCTGACATTATTTTTTTAAAACGGCACAGCAGAGAAATGGCTTCTGCATACATGGAACCTATTTCTAGAGTCTGCTAATTGTAAGAGACACAGCTGTGACAAAATTTCTTTCCATGCTTAGTGCTGTGTGTGAACCAACCATGAATAAGCAGAGAAAGACAGGGTTGCTGTCCTACCTTCCGTGCAGGTAATTATAAGCTTGAGTATGAGAGAGGATATTCTGCCAATGCCATGGGCCAAAACACCGAGTACTAACTGTATTACAATCGAAATCTAAATCTATGCTTATTTTTAAAGAGAGAACATGTATATGTAACAACACAACTGACTCTGGGGGTATCATTTGACACAAAGCAGAATGAACAGCAGTTAAAGCAAATTATTATAGAAAGTAACCCAGCCGTGGAAAACATGGTTTAGTGGACCTCAAATCAACGAATAACATGATAGGAGGATAAAAAAACCCCAAACGTCTGTAGTATATACAAACAGTGGTGGAATTTTTCCAGCCTACAGGGATACACAACTTGTAAAGCATTGCTCCCTTTACGTCGCCCAGGTATACTGCTGTAAAGCTTCATTAGCATTGCATCAGAGAAGACCAGCCAGGCAGTTCTGACTGACCCATCACTCCCCTTCTAGGCAGATCACAGATTTACCTTCCCACCCTACCCTCTTTTCTCCTGTTTCTCTTTGCACCCAGGCAGGCAGTTGTAGGAATAACGTGCTGTGCTGCATCACAGTTCTGAGGTTTTATGTCTGATGGTCCTTATGTGTCCCTGAACTGAAGTTGCATCTACCTACCAGAGGCAACTTATTTTTACAGGATGGTACAACTACCTGGGTAACTGTGTGAGTGCCAGTTAAAGCCATTCATTTTTCTTAATCTTGTTTATCCGCTTACTACTTACAAAATTGTGCATCAGAGTCATATTTTTTCCAGCATCATTAAGGATATCACAGCCTTTGGTAACTAATTACCACAGATTGAAGCCAATAACACAGGTAACTCCAGCAGTAATTTTGGAAATGATGATTTTGAGAGGAACCTGTGATAGATCATGGTTTCTTCTTCTATGGCAGGTTCTGTCATTAAGCCTATGTTATCAAGATTGAGAGACAAGCTATATTCCACAATATTTTCTACATTTTATTTGTATGCAAATAGTGGGAGTTGTTTAGGAGCACACCTAGAATGATGGAAGGGGCAGGGCCTTGTGAGCCAGAATTTAAACCATTATGTGTCCAAGATGCTAGATTGATTGCATTTTCATAGAGATGGCTTAGCCCTCTTAACACAAACCAGCCATTAAACCACTGGGTGAGTCAGCTGACACTGGGCAGACCTTCCAGCACAATGGTCTCATGATGTATATGTTGGCTCACATGTGATCATGGCACAAGGGGAAAGTCAATCCCAAACTGCCCTATTGCACATCACCTGCATTTTAAAGTGAAGGTGCAGGTAATAATCCAACCTCTTCCATCCTGGTCCTGGACTGCATCCCCAGTGGCTGTTCTAGGTGGCATCTGACAAACAGCAGAGCTCTTCTGGGGAGAATGACTTGTAGGCCCATTGCTGTACACAATCAACAGTGTGTCTGATAGTTTAATTATTGCAAACTGCCTTTCCCCACCTGTCACTTTTGTAGTGAATTGTCAAGGAAGACACAGAATTAAACCGAGCAATCTGCTGGAAGCTTTTGGTCTTTTGCAAACTGCACAGCATTATGTATACTGTAGAACAGCATTTCCTGCATACTTCCAAAATCTTTCCCAAAGTAACCTCCTCTTTTCAGAGAGTCTATCACTGTGGGATTGCAGCAAGCAAGGAGAACAGAAATGTTTAAGTCCTTGTAGTTCTTCAGTATTTCCTTTAGAGTATTAACTCCGGTGGTGTCCAAAAATGAGATGGAAGAGCAATCTACAACAAGCGCTTGGAAATCAATTTGCTTAGGAACTAGTTGCAGATTGGTTTCTCCAATGCCCAGTCCATTAGCAGTTGTGTGATCTCCCTTTTTCAGATGCTGCTTTTCCTTCTTCTCATATTTCTCCCTTCTAGCAGCTTCTAGGTTAGGATCTAAGTTAGTTATTCTGTACAGAGACTTTAGGAA
Organism: Pelecanoides urinatrix; assembly: GCA_013400755.1. NCBI lineage: Eukaryota > Metazoa > Chordata > Aves > Procellariiformes > Procellariidae > Pelecanoides > Pelecanoides urinatrix. Next base: position 134,591 of record VZTQ01001136.1, read on the forward strand.
GTAGTTTCTGTTTGCATAGTAAAGTGGGGCCTCAAAACGGAATATTTTGACCTTTGGAACAGGAGAGAGATTTTCATATTCTAAGTCATCCTCATAAAAGCTGGTGTCTTGGATCTGACTAAGCAGGGCTGTCCGCGGCCGCTGTGTCCGAACTACGATGCATAACATGGAGAAAACAATGCCAACCAACAGCCCTATTTCTGTGCTGATCAAGGCAGAGGCAGACATGGTAATGACCCAAACAAGTGTGTCCACCTTATTCACATGGTACCGTGCTGGCACATCTCGGAACTTCCTCAGGGCTCCTCGGAGGCTGACAATGATGATACAAGCCAGGACACACTTCTGCAAGGAGTAGAACAGAGGTGCCAAGAAGAGCAGCACCAGCAAAACCACCATTGCACTAATTACTCCAGAGACTTGAGTCTGGCATCCTGTAGATGTTTTCACGAGTGTTTTTGCCAGAGCTGCACTGGTTGCAAAAGAGTGGAAGAAAGAAGGAATGATGTTGCAGAACCCCACAGCAAACATTTCCTGATTGGCTCGGATGGTGTAAGCATATTTCTTTGCACACATTTCAGAAAGGGATACAGTGAAGACAAAGCTGACTATGGCAAGAGGCAAAGCATCTACAGCGACTCGGAGCATTAAGTTGAAATGTGGTACCTTGGGGGGAATAAATCCTGTTGGAATAGCTCCAGAAACACTGGATGCATACACTTCATTTAACTTCCCGTAGTGTGACACCAGTGTTGCCACAACAATAACTACCAGCTCTGTGGGAAGAGGAAATTTCAGCTTATGCTTATACCGATCTCCCAATTCCTTAGCAGCAACCAGCACCACGATACAAATGGCACTTGTGATGATATCACAAGGGTTAGCCTGAGAAATGTTCCGGAAAATGTTAATCCAGGTAATAACAAGCATCCCATGCCCTTGGCTACGTGGGATTTTTATTCCAATCAGATACTTCACTTGAACTGTTAAAATGGTTAAGGAAGCACCAGTTGCAAAGCCATCTAGTACAGACTCAGATAAGTACATAGATACGAAACCCAGACGAAAGATTCCCATTAGAACCTGAGGAGACACAGGGAAAAAAAAAGAAAAAAAGAGATGAGCCTTAAATGGTGCTGCAAATAATTAAGTACAGATGGGAGAGAACTAGCTGGAGGCAGATAGTATTTGGCTATTTGAATCTTAAACCAGGAATTACCCTTTGATGTTCCCAGTCTGCTTTTAAAACATGATTCCTTTTAATGTTGTGGGTACTACAAACCCAAGAGGCGAATGAGGAGTTTGAGACAGGGTCAGTCAAACGCTGGTCTGAAGTGACTCCACTGAAATGGCCTGTCTGAACTTCATTTCCCATGCAAAAGAACAGTGGATTCAAAAATACTTCTGTTATACCAAAACCAATTTTCTTTTTTCCTATCTTAAAGTGAATAAAGTTAAAACTTACAGCCATTGCTTTGTAAACAGAACTTGAATGACGACAGCTAAGATCCCTACTTTAGAGGCACTGTTACGCTAAACAGCCCTGTGAACAGAACGGAAAGTGGAGCACAGACAGCCTTTGTGGCATGCCTCAGGACAGAAGTGGCAGAAGAGCTCACAAACTTTCCCAGATCCCAGGATACTGTCCTTAACTAGTTGCTTCTTCTTCCTTTGATGGCTTTGGAAAATATAGCTCCAAAAGGGCACTTTGTTGTTCATAAACGTGACCTGAAACTTCTTAGTAAACAGGAAGATAGCTAGCTCTTTCTTAATTCATGTATATATGTATAATTAATAGGTAAGTATGTTCATCGTGCTTCCATCTGTGTTCTCTTGATATCCTTGTGACAGGCAGCACGTTTGTAAGTCTCAAAGGATCCAGCACAGCCATTGTCTGAAAAATAGGTTAGTCAATCTATTTCTCCCCTTGTCCTTTCTGCTTCTGAATTACCTTTGGACAGCAGTTTGGTAGAACATAGTAGCCACTAGCAAAACACTGCAGCACATTCTGAACCTGTGTAGAAGTAGGTGAGTGGGTCTGCACTTTTATTAAAGTATCTAGGGAAACAATTATTTCTTCATTGTTGAAATACATAACTAGCTGGGAATTTCCCTCATGGTAAGATCTGTATTGGATTCATGGTCCCATGAAAGCAGCAAGGCCAAGAGACAGTAGAGTATCAAAACAATGTTAACGGTCTTGCAGAAGACTCTTGTTTTACCTGTGCTTGCTAGTAGCTAAGAAAACTGCCTACCTCATGCTTTCTCTGAGTCACCTACAGTTAGGCTTCCTGGAGAAAACAGTCCAAGGTCATTCAAGTGAACTGATACTGTATATTTCATTGCAAGAGAGTCAAACCAAAGCTTAGGTCATGCAAAGAAGCTTTAGGAACTTCATACCTTGCCTCTGGATGTCAGCAACCGCTTACCTGATACGCTCCAGCCACAAATGTCAAGGCTGTAGCAATGCCAATAGCGTAGCATTCTTTCCCACACTCAGCATTCATCCCTGCAATTGTAAGGTTGAAGGCAGTTGTGTTGGACTGACTGTCATTCTGCAGAGAGCCATCACCCAAGGCTGATGGGGCATCATCGTTCAAGTTAAACCCAGCCAAGAGAAGTTCTCGGTCCACAACTTGTCCTACCATTAAGCTTATCAAGCTGAAAATGCCAACCGAAACATGACGGGATGTGCCCATTAAGAAATAGATGATGTTGGCAAAGAATGATGTGTAAAGACTATAAATGGGCTTCAGACCTGCCAGCAATGAGTATGCGATTGCTTGGGGCACCAAAATGATCCCAATCACTAAACCAGACATAACATCCCCCCAAATGTACTCTTTGCACTGGTACTTGGGAAGCCATCGTAAAACGGGAAGGAAGTCCATGACAAAGTTCTTCAGCTTCTTTGGGGTGCAGGAGCAGCTCTTCCTCAGCTTAGCTAGCATGACTTCTTTCCTGTTAATCTTGACACGAGTCTTTCTTTCCATGAGAAAGCAGGAAGAAGTGCTGTTTTCCATCCTGGTAGCCTCAAGTGGTTTTTCCATTGTCCCGGTGTTTACTTCATGTATGTGTTCCTGCAATGTGAAGAAAATGGCTGTTAAGTTGCAGTTCATTAAGTTTTTTTTAGCACAGATGCTGAATGCTGAACGTTTGTTACCTGATTGTGCTTCTAAGGAAGCATCATCCCAACAAGAACGCCACCATAGGGCTCCAGTGACACATAACACTAAGAAATAAATGTGCAGATTGAGCCCTTTCTTGCAGACATTTAAGAGTACATTTGATTGAATCTAGTTTGTTTTACTAAGGAAAAACTGAGTTAAATTAGTAATTTCTTTGTACAATAAATATTTCCATCAGCTCTTCCAAATGTTCCATCATAGAGGTCTCTCTGATCAGAGGCAGCACTTGATAGTGTGAAGTAAACATACACTAGTGAGGTAGGCTATGGTGTTTCTAACAGTGCATTTGCAGTCATTGATGTGGAACTCACATGTAGTATAGTGATCTGTCACTGCAGCTGCTCTCAATGCACAGGAGAAAAATTTTGCTAGTAGAACCTGTAAAGTAGAGTTTTCTGGAGAGCAGCAATTTAGTCTTGTGCAAAAATTTGTACACAAACCATTGATGGAGTCTTAGAAGCTGCTACATGACATGAATCTGTTGAATTGTAGATTGTTTTGATGTGCAGCTTCCATTAATTAATAAGTATTTCCTCACAAATACCACTTTGGCACCATATGGACCATGCACCATGATGGAATCTGTTACCATCTCAGAAGAGTGCTACATGTTGGTATTTTCAAGTTTAAACCCACAGTTACACTAGCTTTGCTCTCCAGGGAATAGGAGATAACAAGTAGTTCCGTGGGCAGCAGAACAAACACAGCGGTGTTTCCTATGGTTCTCCTGTGTGTCAGTTTGCTGATACATAAAGACTGGGAAAATTGATATTCTCTGGATGGAGGTGGTTTTGGTGTCTCCTGCCTCTATGAACACAACTCTTTTCACCAAACTCAATCTCTGCATTTTTACTCAATTGTCAAATGAAGTTGAAATTAGCTTAGTGCATTCATAAATCATTTGGGCGTAGGTGAGGACATGACTGAGAGGCAAAACAATATAACATGCAAGTCCCCTACT
>VZTQ01001137.1:0-15811 GCA_013400755.1 Pelecanoides urinatrix
CACAAATGGAAAGTCACTGTTCTCACACTCATGGACCTCCAACTCAGGGGACTGGTCAGCCCAAGGTCTATCAGTATTATTAAAGACTGAGGCAAAAAAAGCATTGAATGCCTCCACTTNAAGGGCTACCGGTCCAGAAGTTTCTCCTAATTGCCTATAGAATAACTCATCAAAGATTACATCCTGGCTGGGTGATCGGTAGTAGACACCCACTAAACATCTCTTTTGTTTTCCATCCCCCCTAATCCTCACCCAGAGGCTCTCAACCACATCATCACTACCTGTAAGGGCTGTGCAATCAAACCTCTCCCTTACATATAGTGCAACACCTCCACCTTGCCTGCCCTGCCTATCCCTCCTGAACGGCCTGCGGCCTCCATCCCTGCACTCCAATTGTGGGGCTCATTCCACCAAGTTTCACTAATACTAGTGATATCATAGCTCTGAGAGCTGACCAACACTTCTAGTTCATTCTGTTTGTTTCTCATACTGTACGTGTTGGTGTAGAAGCATTTCAGATATGCTCCTGAGCCCCCCATTCTCCCAGGAACAATGTAAATGTTCCCACTAGCATTGCCACCCTCTGGCAATGCCATGCCAACCCTTAGCTTACCTACTGCAATCCTGTTGGTATCCCCTTCCCCCACTGATTCCAGTTTAAAGCTCTCTTTATTTAGTCATATTTTAGTCATCTTCCCTCCCAAACATCTATCATCAGATTATCTATCATAACATTAACCCACTATGGGTAGAAATCAGATGTAGAGGAACAATAATCAAATACATAGTAATAGATATATTGGCCTCATAATTATGACCATTATTCTCATCTGATCTTTTTAGTCTTGTCATATGAAAAAAATGAAGGGAAAAAAAAGAGAAAGGAAGGTTCCTAAGACAGGTCATCACTATATGTACATCATCACATTTATACAGTAAAATAAATTAAACCACTGTTCAGCTTTACCCAGAGATATTTGCACACACGCAGCTTGCAAGCAGGTGATCACCTGTGTAAACTGAGAAAAACTTCAACTAAATTTATAGTGATTTCTGAGGTTTCAGATCAGTGTCTCACTGCTCTGATTCTACAACCTCTGAGAGATTCATGCAAACATAAGAGGCTAAAGCACTAAAATTGTGTTTAACATGCAAGGAGTTAATTAGAAGTGAAGCATCAGTTGTCAAAACTCTTTGCGTATTCAGAATCCAGATAATATGTAAACCTACATAATTCAGATAAAATACTCTCAATAAAGATGATGAGACAGCCATAAAAGATTAAAGAAGCTTCCTTACTTGCTTGCTGCTACCTGTTTCTGTTACAAAGAAACATTTCTATTAAGAAACACTTCTATTAAAAATGAAACATGACCATAGCAAAGCTAGAAAGACTGGGGGAGAAATGGGGATAAGGGATAAGTTCAGATTTATTTCTTAATAATTTTTCATGATGGTTAAAAATGTTAGTATCAAGCCAGTGCACTTCATTTGTTCTGGTAAATATTTGTACAAGGGTCAACATCCACCACCACAAGTATTAAATCCTTCACTACTGAATTATATACATATTAATAGAAAATTCACTATGTAAAAGGAAAAGCTAGAATTCTAACCTTGAAAGCATACATAAAATACATTCACTGAACTCATTTGAACTCTAAATTGATTTTTACTAAACATAACTTAAGGCTAAGTGAATTTTAGTTAAAAAGTTACTGTGGCATCATCTGTCCCTCTAACAAGGATGTCAAAAATAGCCTCTGGTCTACTTCCAACTGAGCTCTTTTTATCTTTTGCAGAAACCCATCTGCTGTAACATCAATGAAGATGGATGTTTTCCTGAGTATTTTTGAAATGCATTGACATTTATTTTAGGTACTGTAATATGTATGTGTATTAAATTTACTTATTACTCTACATTTGTAAGTAAGTGAAATACAGACAACAAAAAGAATCTTTTTTGTTACGGTCCATGGAATTCATTTAAGGAAGATTTGCAAAACAAAGTGATTTAAAGCGTTCCTTTCCTTTGATATCTGAATTTCTTAATACAGTGACTAGCTTCTCGAGTGCAGATTATAAGGGAGGAAAAAGATTCTGCTGGAGATACTGGATCAAATTGAGACCAGCGATAAGAAAATATGACTTCATTGGGAATTATGTGCACTTTCATTGCAGCTGAAATTAGTCTATATTTGTGTTATTTACTGTATGGTTTGTAAACACAAGAAAGTTCTGCCCACTGTCAGCACCAGAGGCAAGGGGCACAAACTGAAACACAGGAGATTCCGTCCAAACATAAGGGAAAACTTTGTCACTGTGAGGGTGGCTGAGCACTGGCACAGGTTGCCCACAGAAATTGTGGAGATATTCAAAGGCCATCTGGATATGGTCCCAGGCAACTGACTCTAGGTGGCCTTACTTGAGCAGGGGTAGTTGAACAAGATGACCTTGAGAGGTCCCTTCCAGCCTCAACCATTCTGTGATTCTGTGAATGAAGGGATGAGTTAAGAGGTTCAGGTATAAAGTAAGGTAAAGTAAAAATGGAAGGAGATTACACTATACCTGTCAGCTACATTGTTGGACTGAAAGATCAGCAATGTAGGGATTAATTTCACTTTTTTCCCAGCTTCATGAATATTTTTTAAATGAAATCTGTTCCTCTGCTATTCAGAATTCTCATCTATAAACCAGAAAGACTATTTGGCATGTTGATTAATTCATACACCTGGAGGTATTTTACAGAAGCGGCCAGAGAACCACTAAATTTATTAATAAAAAAATGAATATACGATGTAGTGGTAGTAAAACTGAAATAGAAATAAAAACAAGGGAGCAGCAGTGGGAGCAAAATATTGTTTTGAAGATTTCGCTCCACAGCTGAAGATGTGTTTTTTTCTGCACTACTAATCTGAAGTATAACATAAACATTCCTTTTCTGCCATTATACACACATAATAAATCAAAATAGAATCAGTAAGAGAAGTTAAGTTTTATTTCAGGATGAAGCACATGTACATATAGCCATAGCATTAAAAAAATAGTGCATCACATGTGTTACTCTTCGTTAGGAAGCTAGGAGTAACAGTTTCACCTTCAAGAAAGACCTGATTACCGGTTGTCTGTCAAGTTAAATAAATAGATGACGACTGATATTTGGGCATATAATACCTAATTAAACAAACAATTATTCTATTGATCAGCAGATCCCTAAATCAGATATCTGATCCATCCTTAGTATCCTCCTTTATACAATTGAGACAAATCCAAAGATCCCACCTTGTGTTTATTTATAATCCTTACTGCATAATGGAGACACACACTTACTTTTAACTGTTTGTTGATTGCCCTCCTTAACTTTTAATTTTGTTAGCAATATGAGTTTAGGCCTAAGCTGTAGATATTTAATCAGAAAACTAAAGGAACACAAACTCCTCCCTCTCAATATTAAATACCTTATTTCATATTCAGGGGAAAAAAAGCAATGTCTATATGACTTCTCAACTGTAATTTTTCTGCAAGCTTTTTCAACATCAGAAGTTCAATAGCTAAAACACACATTTGAGATGAAGATTTGTATTTAAAGTGATCCACAGCAACTGCCCATTGGTCATAGAAAACATAATGTGATTCAAATTAGCTTAGCCTATCTCTCATTGAGGGAACCTTAAGCTAGCCATTGAGGAAAATGGGCCTGCACAGTCAAGAAGACAAACCAGAAATGATAAATGAAGGTAAAGAAAGCCATTCCAAAGGAGCAACGCATTACAGAAAAAAATAGTTTATCAGTTTAAGATGAAAAGCCCTGGGGGTGGAACATTTCATTGGGGTGAGGAACAGGAACGTAGGTGGGACTGAATGCTTGGAAGCAAAGGGAACCTGTGATGCAGCAGCTGCAGAGGTTTACTTATGCCACTGGTATCAAGAAAAATATGGTCCTGGCAAGCCACTTAACCTTCCTGTTTGTAAAATGTGGATGATTACTTCGTCATTTGTTGCTATCAAAATAGTAAATAGTTCGTCTAAGAATAATCTATCTGCACTTATCTCTGGAACAGTCATCCTGCTCCATCCCTCCCCCAAAAACCTACCTGTGAATATGGGAGAGACCTGGCAAAAAAGATTGCTATAGTGAAGTGAATTTTCCTTCATAAAGAGTAATAAAAAGCTGATCATTTCTCTTTTTAGAGAAATGTTTTAGAAACATGAACTTATTATTTTGACTTTATGAATTGTTCAAAAAACACAGAAGGCAAATCCTGTCCTAAACTTTGAATGAAACAATTCAGGAAGTATTCCTAACAAAAAAGGTAAGAAATAAGCTGAGTAGCAGCAACTTGCCTGTCAATATGCTTTAATCACTATTGCACTCAGAAATGTAATCTTAATTATATGCTTATTGTAATACAGCGGGGCCAGACTGCTAGGGACAAAGATGCAACATGATGATGAAAATCTGAACAATTTGTCCTTGCTTTCTATTGCTCTGCAAATTTTCTAGACACTTACCACAGTCTGTTCTATCCAGTTAAGCCTCACAGTCTGAAGAAACACCTTCTCTTCCAGTGCCCAGTCATCTGTTTTACAATGGAAAAAGGCAATCTTGAATAATGGATTACTCCAGCTGCATAAGTATTAATGAGCCATGTTTGCTTTATGGTCATACACACAGACTTCCTATTATGACATCAGTAAGAATTTGGCTTTATATCATTGAAATTGCAACCATGTACAGGAATATAAAATAAAACTCATGAACTAGGGATAAGGGAATCATAATGATGAATTTGAATACTTCTGTGCATGTAAACTCACAAACTTCACAAACTAGATACACAAAAAACCTACAGAACACTCTTCATATTTTTAATAACTCAAGAAATTGAATGATACAAGGTATTACTGCCCCTGTTTGTGTGAACTACATAACATAGTGGAAAAACGTAGAAAAGACATAAAACATATAAACTTTTAAGTTATGTGTTTTATATTGTAAAAAGGAATACATAATTTTTTGAGGGCTGTAATCTATATATCTCTTTAGTAGCTGCTGTTTTCAGTAACTACATTTGTGAATGATCCTCTCTGTCACTATTACTACAGGAAGAAATAGAATCACAGTAAACACAAAACTTCTGTGGTGTAACAATGAAAAAGGTGTCATAAAACATGGATTTTAAGACTTGCATCTAGTAAGATTATGGAGGACTATTTTGTGAAGAGGTTGAGTGGTACTTTTTCATTAGTATATTGTGGAGAATATTTGTATTTTGGTGGATAGGAATAGTAAACATAGAAACTGACAAAAGCAATCAAAGATGGGAATTTCTGTCATGCTGCAAGTTGGATTTTATTTGCCCAGTGCAACAAAGCTTTCCAAACATCTTTGTAGAAACTGGAATTGTGCTTTTATATCCTTTCTGCTCAAAGCTTAACTGTACAGCTTGCACTTCTTTAATATAAATGCTATTAAGAATAATTCATTAACTATGTTGGCTGTATCACCCTTTTTCTCAAGTAATTACCAATTTTTCAGGCTACAAAACTATAAAGACCTGCCATCAAGCAATTGTATTGCACAAGGTAAGGTGATGTTAATGTGGTCCATAAAATTTTTTTTTAGGAATAAAGAGAATATTTAAAAATATTTTGCAACTACTCAGAAGTTAGTGGGGTTTTTCTTCAAAAAAGTAGTAATTTTTTCACCTGTCAGTTTGATAGAAAGTACTTAAGCATACACAAGTAATTATGAAAATTCTTTTAAAAAATCATGAGCAAACATCTGTCATGTACAGCATTTCCTGACATCAACATTAGGGGCTACTTAGTACTTAGAAGTGGAAAATCTGTAACAGCTGGAATGATTAAGTGATTACAAGAGAAAATGCATCATTAACACCACATACAGCACTTCCTCTGATTTCTTTTTGGTTATAGCCTTTTTATGCATTACAATTTTTTTACATTTTAAAAAATCTGTGTTGATCTGTTTTCACAAGACACTTCAAATAGAAATAATTGTGATCACTACATTTCCCTAAATTTTACAATAACCTCCCTCATGAATTAGAACTATCTTAATTATCTGACTTCAGACAATTTTGGGCTCAGTCCTTCAGGATGTTCATAAAGTTGGGCTAGTCAGTGTTTCTGTTACTGTGTGTTTAGCTTCTGTCTGTCCTAATAATCTGTCCTTTTGTCAGCTCTTTAAATAACTATTCACACATTCTGTTGTTAATGTTGAAGTTATCTAAACATTTTTCTAAACTAGGTAAAAGGATTCCAGTGTTTTGCTGTGGTTTGTTTAAGCTAACACAATTTGATTGTTGAGCAGTATATGACTGTAAGTTATCACACAGTTCCTTCTGTGTGCTTGGTCATTAAAAACAGAAAATAAATATTAACTGTCAGGACTTATGATTGTTGAAAGTGCTTTCTTTTTTTTTTTCCCCAAAAACTCTCAAGAGAAAAATACACACGTACCCCTTTTCTCAGGGGAACCTGAAAATATCAAGTTATCTTATTAACAAAGAATTCTTAAGCAGCAAATCTCTCTTTTTATTCCATTTTCACCCCTTTATTTATAAAGCTGCATGCAATAGCTACCTCTTTAAAAACATGCAGTTGACTGGACAATGACAAACCATGAAACTTAATGAAAGAATAATAATATTCTTCACAGTTCTATTTATTGCCTCTATGATTAGGTTTTCAAAGGAAATACACTGACTTCTCCGTCCAAACTCCTGAAAAGCAAAACTGGGTTCCTCATTGCACCCTAGTGACTTCTGAATTCACTTCAACTGGTTGTTGAAGCTAAAAGCAGAATTTTGCACTGTTTTAATGCCAAATGGGGAATGTCAGTATTTTCTCTCATATTGCCAGAGCTATGGATTTCTTTCTGTTCTTGTAGCATTACAGCAAGAGTCATCTGCAATTAAGGTTCAACTCTAACACTGTGATGTAATCCTTCCCCTCATATTTTATCTCTTGTGAATTGTGTTTTATGTGGAATGCTTAGCACAGATAGACTCTACTCCTGATTGTGCGATCAGAATTATTAATAAGAAACAAAATACCACTACATTAAGCAGCACTCCATACTAATAACTAATACTTTAATGTAAATATATGCAGTAAAGACTGTACCCTGCCATGATTAATCTCTTGGACATTGAGTACTACTGGCAGAAGAATTCCAAGGATTTTATGCAGGGTATAACATTTTTAAGACATCTGTTTTGTTTTGTTTTGTTTTGTTTTTAAAGAATTATCTTCCCAACCTTCATAGTGTATATTCTCAACAGGCTAGATTGGCCTGTATAGGTGCTCAGATGTAGAGATTTTAAATATTTCATGATGTATGTAGATGACAGCTATTTAGTATATTAAAATCTCACATTTCTGACATTTTCCATTGCTGGAATATAGTTTTACATGATGATTACCTTTTACAAAACAGATTCTACATGAAAGAAAGCTTTCTCCTCTTTCTGTGTCTCCCATTAAAAATCAGATTCAAAGTAGAACTTACCTTCTTACCTTCAATTAAGAGGGTAGTCTCATCCTCAGAAATATTTTGAATGTGAGATTAATTTGCAGATTGCAACCTGTTGCTTGTACTATATCAGCCATCTCCCAAAGTCTTCTTTTAATCACTAGATAGCAGTGTTATTGAGTAATAAAAGAAAGGCACTCCTGAAAAAAACCCAGAGTCTTCTAGATTAGGATGGCTATTGAAATCTCAGAAAGGAGGACAGCAAATGATCTGAAGTGATCACCTACCCCATCCTGAAAACAAGAGTAGAAACCATTCAACATTCCTATCTGACTCCTCTCTACATCATTGTTGAAGTCCTCCAGATGATGGCAATTCTTCAGCCCTCCTAGACAAATTATTTCAGTGCTTCATTATTCTTACTGCTTTGATAATTTTCTTCACGACTCTCTTCTTTCAGAATTTTAAAACTCTTCTTGTCCACTACACAGCCAACATGGAGAAAGGTATAATCTCCAACTCCTTATAAACTTTCTTTCTTCAGTAGGGAACCAAAAATTAAGAAGAGGTTTCCACTGAGGTATACTATTGTCAAATTGTCAGTGAAATTCCTGCTAAACACCTTTCAGTTACACAAAACTGTACCAGAAAGCCCAGCAATGAAGACATTCTGGCTCAGCTTTACAGACAAATCCTTTTGCATAACATGATAATTGTGATTCTTGATAGCCCCGTATCTAGCTTTGAAAACAGGCTGCTTGGTCATCAATAAATTAGACTTTAAAGCCCCTTTCATGTAGTCTTTGGATGTAACTTTCTAAGTGTTGTTGTCTAAGTAGAGGGAGTATTTTTTCAAGGACAAGAAAAAGATGTAAATTAAAGCATCTTGGATGATCCTCTGGATGTCACTGGAGCAGCATAATTTTTATACATCTTTCATTCTATTTCAAGTTAAATTTTATAGCATTTTTTCTGTAAAAATACTTAGTTTAATTTTGAATCTATTATTTTCTAACAATGTATTCCTTTCTGTGATTTAACATAAAAGCACCTGAAAAAATAATGAAGCCTTTTATTGAATCTCTGGAATTGGAACAATGCTGAGCAAAGTGGGACAGTGATAAAATTAGTGTTCTTTTAGTTTACATGGTGACAAGGTGGCTTGAAAAAACAAAACAGTAAACCTAAGTATTGCTAATTGGAAAAGCTTACTAGTTGAAAACATAAAGATATGCATTAAAGATTCGGCATACTGCAAGCCACAAGGCAAAAATCTGTTTTTACATCTCTCTAAATACTCACCATGAGATTTAGTATGAAACTGTAGGGAATTCTAAACAAAAAATTCAAGACAATATAAACTTAAAAGTTGCAAGATTCTGAGGGTAAATTTTGAAAGGCCAATGCTACCCTACATAGAAAAATTGAAACACTAGCAAACACTGGCAAATAGTATCATTTTCATCTCTGCAGAGAAGCTGAATGAAAATGCTTTGTTTTGTTACAAACACAATTTCCTGACAAAATCATTTTTAGTGAAAGATTTTCATCCCCTTTTACTTACAAATAGTGCTTGGTCTCACTCCTGCAGGTGCAGAAGTATAGACATTGCACTTCTAAATACTGCAAAGGCAGATGTGAAGGGAGTTTTCTTGTTCAAAGAGGAATAGAGGGTGGTGTCTGGAAAACAGCAGCATTATGTTTTAGCTCTGATCCCAAAAGAATTGAAATAGTTCAACTCTCCAGACCATGACCATTTTCCTGTCCTTAAATTGTATCAGTTCAGAAATACTGTTAATATTTCTCAGCTTTGTGAGATCCCATTGTTCTAAACTTCACCAGAGAACAATCTGCGTCAAGCTGTCTGAAAGGTAACTTCCTGCTTTATTATTAACTTAACTTTACCTCTCATAGCAAATTAGTTTGTGGTTTTTTTAATAATGAAAAGACATTTAGTTAAGGAAATTGTGATGCTACCAGCCTCTGTTAACTAACCTGGAATGCTTATTAAAACTTCCTTCTTTTTATTAATAGATTTTAATTTTCAATATTTCTTTTAGAATTGTCAGTGTTTGTATGAAAATAATAAAAGTAATTATGTATATTAGGGATAAATAATAACATGGAAGATGAAAGACAGCAATATTTTCAGCTGAGAAGCATTGCGTTAAAAAAAAAAATTCACAGTATGTTGTACATTATGTTACCAGCATAATACTTTATTGTAATTTCTCAGGTTTCTTTCTGTCTGAAAGATAAGTGTAAATTTCTAACTGGTTACCTACTCAAAACTGTTGAGACATTTAGCATTAGTAATGTTTGTGGGGAAAATATTTTCCATTTCTGATTCTTTAGTGTTACAAAGTTATCCTGATTTTGGTTTCGTATAATTGTTAATAGCATTTACTCACAGGTATAGATAACAACAGCAACACAGTATGGATAATAATGACTGCAAGCTTTAGCCATTTTTAATATTTTCAATATTAATAAAGTTGGAACAGGCCAATCAAATTTTCTTCCCATTTTGCTCAGCATACTTTTCAAATAGAATAATTGAATGTCAAATGAACAATTTTCTGCCTGAATTTTGGCTTAATAGTGTTGCACACTAAGTTTTAGATCTCATGTTTGTATGTGTAACATTTTTACCAAATCCAGAGCACTGAACAGTACAGATCTGAATGACAACATCTAGTCAATTCACAACAGAAACACACAAACCTTGAGACTGAAGAGCAATCAGACTACCTAACTACTGTCTGATACATCACCCAGACCTCCCAAGAAGAGGCTACAAATTTACAGATTTTCTGGTCCAATATTCTTCACAGGCTATAGAAGATCACAGATCATGATGTCCATCACAATTCTAACAAAATATGTCTTGTGATTTTTTTTTTTTTGCTATACTTCTCTCATTAGTGATTATTATAGAACTGATAAGTTTACCGATTCCTATCCTAAATTTATTAATAGATTTTATGGGGTTTTTTTCTTTTTTTCTTGTCCTGTATTACCCTTTGGCTTTTCTCCATTTGGGCTCTATATGTTCCTTTCTGTATTGTTATACTCTGAATAACTCTGTGTCTGCTCCAGTTTCAAAACATCTTTCTAGAAATGAGTAGCCAGAATTATATTAAATACTCCAGATGAGGTTTCATTAGGCTTTTGTACAGTCACCGATACTACCTGTTTCAATTGGAAATATTCATATTATGCATTGCTTTTTTCGCAGATGAATCAAATAATTGTTATTTTGTAATTTTCTAATGATCAGTTCATCCATCTAGGCTCTTTTCCAAGCATGTAGCCAAATTTTTTTGTTTTAGTCCCCAAACACATAATCTTGATTTTTTTTTACACTGCTTCCCCTTTCTATTACTCTTGTGATAGGTTACTTTTCTAACATCTCTCCAGGATTTTTCTACTGTCAGTAGTACTCATTGCTGTCTCCTTACTTAGCTTACAAGTTACTGTTAATCATCCTTTTCCTCTGTTAAAATAATAACTTCTTGTGTAGCACCATATCAAGAACTATCCTGTTTTTGTTTTCTTAGAAACATAGGTGCTTCCCCACGACATCCCTATACTTCACATGTTTCCCTTGTTAGGTTACATGATAAAGACAGACTTACTGAACTTAACCCTGGTCAGGCAGCAGTGCACAAGCTGTGGGGCATAGTTGTACAGGGGCTGAAACTGCATCAGAAGATGAAGCTCCCTGAATATTTCATCCACTTCAAACATGGAAATTTCCATGTTCATGCTTTCATTTCCATTCTCCACTTCAGCTTTGCTGACACAGAAAGTTTCAGGGTCCTTAACAAAGACTCACATAAAACATTTATCTTGCTTTGGACATAAAACTAGATTCTTATTTCCATTTCTACTGGAATAACCCCACCTTCTCTTACCTTGTCTGTTTGGTTGTTTTTTTCAATATTATTTTTGTAGTTAATGACTTCTTGACAACTGTTAATACGTTTTGCAAACTTTAATTCATTATAACTTTGGCAATTCCTATTTCACCTGTATCTTTGACTTTAAAGATTCAGGTGTTTGTTTTCTTCATTCCTTGGGGCCTATATTAAGCTTATCTGGCAACAGACTATCACAGAAATATCATACAGCTGCTCAGTTTTTGCTGTATAAAAAGATTCCAGCCTGCATGAATTTTTTCCTATATATAAAGTCCACAAAATGACAGGTGACTCTCTGAAACAATTTACACGTTACCAACACTTCAAACATTTTTTTGAAAAGTTTCCTATATATTAAGAATGTTGTGGGCTAGACTTGTTTTCTGGATCTGGAAATGCAGAATTCCTGTATCTAACTGATTAAATTCTTACACGTGTCTCACAATTGTGTAAGGATCCTGCCTTATGGTTATCAAGAATTGTACATATGAGAACAATGCCAAATGTTTGAAATGACTACCAAATGACTACCAAATAGTAGCTGTAGTTCTTCAGGAAACTGTCATCAGTTCCGAATTCCAAAAAAATTTTGAAATCCTCAACTAATAATACAAATTTCTATTATGAGGTATGTGTAAGAGGTCCTGGCTGTGCTGATTCTTGTCTCTTGTATGCACAGCCTTAACCTCCTGCAAATGAGAAGTGCACACATATAGATGAATATACAGGGAGAGTAACATCTTCAAGAAATACTTTTCTTTCATAAGCCACTGTTCTTTAAGGATTTTCAAAGCCTTACTCTGAAATTTTGAAAACCATATTTAGAAATGGATTAAGATTCTTTTCTTTAAGGTACTCATTTATTTATCTGAAAGTTATGGTGGGTTAACACTGGCCAGCAGCTAAACACCCACCCTACCTCTCACTCGCTGCCCTCTCCCACAGGATGCAAAGAAAACAGAAGAAAGAGAAGACTTGTGAATTGAGATAAAGGCAATTTAATAGGGAAATCAAAAGCTGCATGCATAAGCAAAGCAAAAAGAAGAATTCATTCAATAATTCCCATTGGAAGACAGCTGTCCAACCACTCCCTGGGAAGTGGTTGCTTGGGAAGATGAACAACATTACCTGTGAATGTCCTTCCTTCCTCCCCCTTTCTCTGAGCTTTTATTGCTGAACAGGACATCATATGATCTGGAATATCCTTTTGGTCAGTTTGGGTCAGCTGTCCCAGCTATGTCTCCTCCCAGCCTCTTGCCCATCCCCAGCGTATTTGCTGTGGGGGCAGAGTGAGGAGAAGGCCTTGATGCTGTGCAAGAACTGTTCAGTAATAGCCAAAACACTGGTGTGTTATCAATGCTGTTTTAAACACAAATGCAAAGCACAGCGCCATATGGGCTGCTATGAAGAAAGTTAACTCCATCGCAGGCAGACCCAGTACATAAGTGGAGAATATTAATTTTTATTAGGATGTCAACTCCTTTCAAGCAAGAAAAGTTCAGATGAAATATTACCAGGGTAACCCATCAAATAATAAGAAAATAGCTATATATAACGGAACACATACCTTTATCCCACCACCACATCCCTTAAGCTTGTTTAAAAGATATACAAAAATTAACAATGCTAGACTAGATTTTCAACAACATCTAAAGAGAGTGGCTAATTCCAATGAATGTAAAGAGTTATGGAATCCATAGCTCCCTTTAGAAAAAAACATAGCATGTGTGATTCTGTGTTGTGGTTTAACCCAGCAGGCAGCCAAACACCACACAGCCATTTGCTCACTCCCCCTTGTCCCGCATTCGGATGGGGGAAAGAATCGGGAAAAAAGTCTAATTTGTGGATCAAGATAAAGACAGTTTAATAGAACAGAAAAGGAAGGAATAATCATAATCATAATCATAATCATAATCA
Source organism: Pelecanoides urinatrix (assembly GCA_013400755.1). Classification (NCBI taxonomy): domain Eukaryota; kingdom Metazoa; phylum Chordata; class Aves; order Procellariiformes; family Procellariidae; genus Pelecanoides; species Pelecanoides urinatrix. Next base: position 13,342 of record VZTQ01001137.1, read on the forward strand.
TAATCATAATCATAATCATAATGGTAGAATATACTGAGTGATGCAAATGAAATTGCCCACCACCCGCCAACTGCTAACCAAGTAACGATCGCTACTTCCTTGACCACGCCTCCTCGTTTATATATTGAGTATGATATCATATGGTATGGAATACCCCATTGGTCAGTTGGGTTAGCTGTCCTGGCTATGCTCCCTCCCAGCTTCTTGTGCAACTGGCAGAGCATGGGAAGCTGAAAAGACCTTGACTATAGGGTATTTAGCAACAACTAAAACCTCAGTGTGTTCTCAACATTCTTCTCATACTAAATCCAAAACACAGCACTAGAAAGAAATTTAACTCTATCCCAGCCGATACCAGGGCATTCTGTTACAAAAAATACAATACAATAGTACGTACCACACACAGTCTGCCATACCTAGTGATTCTTTCCAAAATCTCTTATCTGTGGCACTGTATAATAGTACTACTGCTTATGGTTTTCCACTGTGAAGCTGTGAAGTTGTAAATCAGTGAACTTGCGTGTACTACTTCATTGACTAGACAAATGACCTTGGCACATTAAATTTAGCTGGATTACCTGAAAGATTGCATGTTTACCTCATGATGTTGCAACTATCTCAGTAAGCTTATAGGAAAATTTGTAGAAAGCTGGGTTACACAATTTGAGGAAAACTGTAACTTCAATTTCATCACTTCTTTTCAGTCCCATGGCCTTTTCTGATGTGGTTTTATTGATTCATATGAGTATTTCCATTGGGTTGCAGTGTTTCATTTATAAAAACTTCTTGTTTTACGAGTCTGATCTGTACCAAAGAATGGTTCTGTAGGACAAACATGGCTGCAGAGTAAACTTAAAACTCAAACCTCAAGATTTATTCCACGTTCTTAAGTAAGGAAAACCAGTCTTTTTTTAATCAAAATTCAAAAAGTTCTATGGCATCAATACAATTGTGTGTCTACTCACAATGTGAACTGTTCTAAGAAATCTTTAAAAAAATAGTTATTAAATGAAAGCTAGAATATGATAAAAATAAGGCCACAAATACCTCTTTCTCTCTCTCCTTTTCCCCCTCCCTTATGGATGCAAGTCAAGTGGACTTTTCATAACAACAGCAAAAGATCTGTCTGGTGTTTTATCATTCTCTAAAGGGCTTTGATGAACATCAAAGTATAAAAGCCTTTACCAGCTGGATACAAGATTTAGCTGAAAACATGAATGATTAATAACAATTATCCAATGTGTAATAATATCCAATTATCCAATGTGTAAAAAATTCCAGGAGACACTAACATAACAGATCTATTTTTTACCTCAAAATTATTCTTTTTCCCCTCAAGCATTCTATTTTTTGCTGTTCATTAAAGAGACAAAATGATATGACAATGATGAGAAGAGAAAAATGAGTAAATATTTATTCATATGGTGTGAAAATGCCCATTATATGTATAATTTAAACAAGTTTTTAAACATTAATTATTGTCATGGTTTAACCCCAGCCGGCAAGTAAGCACCACACAGCTGCTCACTCACGCCCCCCTTGCTGGGATGGGGGAGAGAATCAGAAGAGTAAAAGTGAGAAAACTCATGGCTTGAGATAAAGACAGCTTAATAGGTAAAGCAAAAGCCGTGCACGCAAGCAAAGCAAAACACAGAATTCGTTCACTACTTCCCATTGGCAGGCAGGTGTTCAGCCATCTGCAGGAAAGCAGGGCTCCATGACACATAATGGTTACTTGGGAAGACAAACGCCATCACTCCAAACATCCCTGCTTTCCTTCTTCTTCCCCCAGCTTTATATGCTGAGCATGATGTCATATGGTATGGAATATCCCTTTGGTCAGTAGGAATCTGCTGTCCTAGCTGTGTCCCCTCCCAACTTCTTGTGCACCCCTACTCACCAGTGGGGTGGTATGAAAAGCAGAAAAGGCCTTGACTCTGCATACACACTGTTCATCAGTAACTAAAACCTCCCTGTATTATAAACACTGTTTTCAGCAGAAATCCAAAACATAGCTCCATACTAGCTACTATACAGAAAACTAACTCTATCCCTGCCAAAACCTGTACATTTTTATATCTAATAAAAAAACTGACATTAATCTCACACAGTGGCACAGTGATTTCTTTCCAGGGCTGTCTAAAAAAAGATGTTGAAAGAATATTAATAACTTAAAAGCATGATACCTGAAATCTGCTATCACTATTCTTTTTTTTAATGTTGCAATTGAACTAACTTGGAGCAAATTTTTGGAAATATGGACTGAGTAGTTGTCCTGATTCCGGCTGGGACAGGGTTAACTTTCTTCCCCATAGCTCGGGGGGGTGTGCTGTGTTTCGGTGAAAGGAGTGTTAATGGCCCATTGATGCTTTGGCTGTTGCTGGGTGATGCCTGCACCCGGGTGGGGGGAGCACCCAGCTGGCCAATGGGGTATTCTATACCATGTGACATCATGCTCAGTATAAAAACC
>VZTQ01001137.1:24083-45004 GCA_013400755.1 Pelecanoides urinatrix
AGGGTGTCAGCAAAGATGAAAAAATATAGGAGAGGAGACAAGAAGAAACCATGAAGAAACTCCTAGTAAAGGGGCATTGAATTGTACAGTCTGATGCTTAAAGACATGTGAAAGTAATAAGAAAAAGCAGAGTGGAATTGAGTGTTTTGGAAAACAGACCACAAATTTTTCAACACTTACTCCTCAGGTCCCAGAATAAACTGTTAGAGACCGTTCTGCTTCTAGCCCCTGCAGACAGATAAACCTCATTCTTATTACTAACAGTGATTTGTTCTCTGCATGAAGAAACCCAGATGGCACCACCCCCTGTCTTCAAAACTAAGGGCAGGATATAAAGCTGACCGCCATCCTCAGAGAAGAAAAGGTCACCTTCCCTCTCTATGCCGATTCACATAGCCAAGAAAAGCAAATAGGGAGAGAGAATAAGAGGGATACTGGAAGCAGATATCATCACTGACATTATCCACATTCTCTTTCAGTATTTGTCAGCACCTCTAATTTAAATAGTTTAAGAGTAAAAATTTAAAAAGCATATTAAAGAATAATAATTTCTGTGATGTATCACAGACTGTCTTCAGATTAAATCTGAGAGTAAAAATATACAACTGCCAACATAAGGTAAAGGTGATCAGAAGCTATGGGTTATCATTAAAGGTGAGAGTCTGCCTGGTTTCTTCCTGATATGCTGTGGAAGGAATTCTGTGTTTTTACTAGCACATTTCTAAATTCTACTTAGATGGTAGGACACAGCTTTTGTAGATCCTGAAGCTCATTTGTTTGGTTAATGAGACATGAAGATAATGCTTTATTCCTTATATTTTTTCCTTCCCCTCCATATTTTATCAATGATTTTATCACTAAATTTGATGTGAAAAAGATTTATTATGTATGGTATATAATACTAAGTTCTTGTTAAAACCTTCTTGCTTTTTTCATGCAGATGAATAGTGGTACTGGTTGTCAATAGATATGTTAAGCTAAGCATGAGTTTCAAGAAGCCATACTACTAGTCTCTTGCTACCAAAGGTCTACCTTACACAAAGGTAAGGAAAATAATATGAATGCCTGAGTCAGTAAATAACTTGTATTTTCATATTTTTTGAGTCAAGTATGTTGTCCAAGGACAGTTTATTTATGCACAAGCTAAATTTTGAATGGTAGCATATATTCAAGGTTAGGTACAGATGCCTGTATGCCATGATCGAATAAGCCATGAGGCCTATCTTGAGTACAAATTGCTGAATACTTTATTTATAATTTCCTGATAACTACAAGCTAAATGAAAATTTAAAATGTTACATAGAAATCAGTTTACATTAATATATTCACAGAAGCATTCTTTCCTTTGTTTTTGTCAGGTTGGACTTTGTCATTAAAGAGAAGCACAAGCTATTAAGTTGAAGGCTAAGGTACATTCAATGAAGGGCACATCTCCAGTGTATTGTGAACAACATCTCAGTAAACAAAACTCTTGATGAAAGAATTCTGGAAGTCACAGGCTAGAATATGAAAAAATAGGTCCATCTACAGAATGGATATTTCACCATAGCTTGAATATGTTCTGAATATCTTATTTAATACATATATATTTTTACTGTCTATGAGAATGTACTTAAAAAAACAAAAATTATACAAAAAAAAAGAATGCAAAAAACCCCTTTCAAGTTAATTTTTAGGAAATATTTTTTAAAAATTGGCTTTTCTAAAATGGTTTTGCTGACATTTCTTCAATATTTTTTCTGATTCACCAACAGCAAAATGAAGCCACATAATATATTAATTAAAAAAAAAAAACCACTTAATTTGTTGTTCATCAAACAACTCAACTCAGATATATTCCCATATGTAGGAGTTGAATGTCAGAGGACTGCTGTATAGATATATTAATTAGAGGAAATTAATCTCAATAGTCCAACAGATATAATACTGAAAGTTATTACCCAGTGAGAACTCAAGTAGAAATTTCTGAAATCATAGCATTTTCTATGTTATATTAGAGTCTTACTTTAAAGGTTACTTCCTAGCTAGAAAACATATAATTGCTCCATCTGCCAACCCTACAGCATTGCAGTACTGTCAAAAGTGCCATATGTGGAAAAGTCAGACTGTTGGCCTGTTTATCTAATATATATATTCTGTAGAATCTGTGAAATCAAATGGTCTCAAAATACATGGGGAAACTTTGTTTTTCTTTTTCTCTTTTAAATAAGTGTAGGTGATATGGAATAGTTAGAATGAGCACATCAACTTAATTATTGTATCCCAGGAAGACTAGTTAATTCTGCTTACCATTGTAGACCTGAGTTTTCTGATGAGATCCACACACTGAAGAAACATAATTTTAAGTTTATACATTTAAAGCGGCATGAGTTTTGGCCAAAATAATTTGTGCAACCTCCAGTCTTTTTATTTCTATCTTGTAAGCATCTGGGTGCAAAAGTTGACATTTATGAAGTTAATGCCGTAAACTAGTAATCAAGACTGTTAGTCTGAAAAGTCTGGACTGAAAGGAAGTGCTAACTTCTACTTGTTCTTTGGTAACAAATGATGGACAAAGAGCCTTTGTGTTCATCTTTTTAGTGTACAAGAGAATAGAAAGTGATAAGTGATTAATATCTGAAAGTGTAATATATTTCTTAGATTTTGCATCTAGCTTTACTGTAAGTCAAGTTACTAGAACAAAATGGTATTTGTAAAAAGGAGTTGTTTCCAGTCTTTGCTCTGCAGAAAAAAAACCAACATATTTGATAAAGTTTCCATATCTTCAATCTAAGTAGCTGCAATCATTACAGAAACATGATGTCATTTATTGACAGCCTGTAATGCTGCATTATAAGTTATAATTCAATAAAGCTATTCACTCTACACAAATATTATCTTCCTTTAAAAGAAGGCTTATAACCTAAGGCAGCAAGTTAATACATATTTGCCCTGCTAATATATTTACAAGCCATTTCAACTACTTTGTTCGTGCATGAGAGAGTCATCTGAATACTAACTTTGTTTAGAATGACATTATGAAAAATGCTCAGTTGGGATCAAAGCACTTTTAAAAGACATTGAAAATAGAATCAACTCTAAGCTTGCACAAGACTGTCTCCAAAGCAGGCAAAAAAGAGCACACAAAGTGTTCAAAGCTCCCTTTCTTTCTTCCGTTAATTCATTCCTTTGAATCTTTATGAGCTGGTGTGGGTAGTTATGAATCAAAAGCTGAAATATCAGCATGAATAGAAGCCCACCACTCCCCTGTAATTCCTAGGCTCCATTCCAAAATGGCCATCTGCAGTCCATGCTAGTGGATTATCCCCTGGGTCCTCTGAGAATTCAAAGTAAGGACAGCCAATTTTGTGCTCAGTGTTCATTCTTGGGTGTAGTTTTTCTGGTGGATACCTATTGCATGGCTGTTGCACTTGCCAAATGACTTCAACTAGGTATTTATGACTGTATTATATGTTGCTAAATCAAGAGATGCATGAAACAAAGAAACAAGACTTGTTTAATTTGTTTACCATTTTTTACATCTATTGTAAAAGCACTGTAGTGTGCCACGAGAAGAAATACTGCATTTCAGACTGACTTAAGAAGTATTTGTAAGAAATTTTCATGGATTGACATTTCATAATTTTATATAAAAACTCTCTTTACAAATGTATACATGCACCCACATATAGACAGGATCAGTCTTAATTCTTCAACAGTATAGAGAAAATAATTTTTCCACTCTCTACTTTTTAGACAGTATCCCCCCCACTTCTGCTTCATGCATCTGTCCATTTTCTCTGTAGGATAGATCCACTCTTTCAATAGGTTTTAGAGTTGAGGGTGATTTGAGTTGTATGCTTATGAAAAATAAGCAAGCACTTTCAGAACACTCATAGTGTTAATGGTATTCATGGTTTATTTTCTGTTCCAGATAGTATTTGCCAAAGGGCAGAAAGATTTTCTTTTTTTTTTCTTCCCCCAAACATATTTGAGAATCATGAGTTATTGTCACTCATAGTCTAGGAACAATAAAGCTCAAACACATGAAGGGAATCAGCTCCATCCTCTCACCTATTTTGTGATCAACTCTGAAATTCCTCACCAGTGTAGCCAGGATAAATATTTTTCAATGTGCAACTAATATACCTCCCATAGAAAACGTATGATTTAGAGCAAAGATTTTATTCTGAAGTCAGAGAAGATAAACAGGAGCCTTTGAGTAATACTTTTGAAGTGACACAATGTCACTATAGAAATAGAAAAAAATCATCAACAATTCATTTTGCTTTGTACAAATCAGATGAAAATAAACAGTGAGGTAAACAGAAATAGCCATATTGATATGAAGACAACAATTTCCCCAAAATAATACAAAAATCCGTCACTTAAAAAAAATTAAAGAGAGCTTTGGATGACATTAAAACAGTCTTTTTATCATCTTTTCTTGATTCCCACTGGGTCATACATTATAACCTTCTTTGCTCTTTTTTTCTCTCAGATGAAAATATCTGGTGCCTTTTCGCTCTCTTCTTACACCATTTACTTTCCTTTGGGTTTTTATATTCTCATCTTTCCTGATATCTCTTTCCTTCCAATCTAGATTTTGATAAAATATCCAAATGAGAAAAACAATTACATGGAGGAAAACTTGGGGAATATGATGAAGAGACAATGACTGTTGCTCACTCCATGGTTTTGTAAGACCTTCTATACGATGAACATAAGCAGAATGTTAAAGACTCCTAAAATGCAATATTAAAGACCCATAAAAAGCAGCTAAAATGAAACATTTCTCCCTCATGCTAAGAAGGGGCATGCTAAATCAGGATCTGAAACAGCACAGTGGCAGGAACCAGTACAAACTTGTTCCTCAGCTTGCACAGCTGGGATGACCCAGAGTGCTTAGCCAGAATTTACACATGGTTCATCCGTCTGGCTAACCTCACATCCTTCATGACTGGTTCTGTTTATTTCTCCAGGACAAAGCTTTCTTACCATCAAACCCCATAAGTGTCTCAGCAGCTAAATTTTCTGTGAGCGTCAATTCCCTCCTCCTTCTGTTGTGTGCACTTTCAGGCAAATTCTTCTAGGCAAGAGAGAAGGAATTAGAGAGAGAGAATTATTTACCAGTTTTACCACCACTACCTTTTTCTGTTGAAGGTCCTTGAGGATAGAGCTGGGGGATTATTGGTTTGGTTGATCGGTTTACAAGAACAATGTGCAAGGAGGAACAGGCTGAACATATTGCTGTTTTCCACATCTTCTCACCTTTGCCATGAGAGAAGAAGAAACAAGATAATCAGGCCCACAGCCACTGGGCTGTTTCCAAACTACAGAAGTTTTTTCCCTGCCTCTCTGAAAATGTGTGCAATCTTACTTGTTCTTTTAGTTGTCCCCTACATATACTTCCCACCTTATCCAGGAATAAGATCAATAAGTAAGCCTCTCCTCTTTCTTTGCAGTTCAGAAAAAGAGAGGGAAGGAGCAGCTCTCAGCAGTAGAGCAGAGATCAGCTTTAGATTTCCGCAGAAAGGTTAGTGAGCAAAATATATACCTAAGGTGGAGCAAGAGTATGACTACATGCTTCTAACTATACCATAGATGTGGTCCTGTCTTAATTGTGTAAAGATCTGGTCTCAAAGTGCTACACCAGACACCAGGACCCCTCCTCTCCTGAAACCAAAGCACAGATGCAACCCTTCTTCCTCAGATCAAACCAGAAGTCCTGGCAGAGTTAGAAACCATTTATCCTTCCAAATTGCCTGAGGAAGGATAATTCTTATACTTCCCCTGTCACACAGATTTACTTTCTTACCATAGTAGCAAGATCATTCAAATGCATTTTAAGTCATTAAGATACGGCATCAGCATCCAGAAGAACACAGGTATTACCTTTATTGTTCAGTGACAGCAGGCTGCATCACAAGCTTACAGGGGAAAGGTTGCCATACCAAATGGGACTTTTCTCTTCAGCTTTTAACTTAAACTTTCTCCTCATTCTGCTACTGAACCCAAGGCAATATTGCTTTCAGAAGTAAAGTAAACCTCAAGACTATCTTCTTTCAGAATGCATATTGTTTTAAAGATGTGTGGCATGCAAAACATTTCTCCTGTATTTTCAAGTAAAAATATTTTTCCTAAAAAATCTTTCAATAAAAGTGTACTTTTTGAAAAACAGTATTAGTTTAAGACTAAAATAAGGCTAAAGAGGCTTAACACTAACCATGTAAAAAGGAGAACAATGAGATCAGCAGCAAGTAAGTGTAAAATGACTACTTTAACCTTGTGCTTGTTTCCCTAACTTTAATTCTAATGACCTTCCCTCCTCTCCTCTTCCCTCTGAAGAAAAATGTCATGCTGGCAATTGGGAACTTCTAATAAAGTCTTGATAATGTAAATATTCAATGACATTTCTTCAGAAGAAGTAAATATATAAAGGAGTTAGTTTAATATATGTGGTTTACCATATAATCTAGTACTGCCTCCCACCAAGATTTTATTACACAGTATCAAGTCATCATGAAGTCAAAAACATTCACAAGTTAGGGAATGTTAGAATATGGATTGTCTGCAAAGCAACAATTTAATCCCACTGTGTGTATCATTATGATAATTTTTTAGATATATAAATACATAGTATTTTATTCCATATTATCATACACTTTTCCTGCAGAGGAAGGGCTGTGCTTGGTTAATGAACAGCTAGTCACATTCAGCTCCATTTTTATGTGTAGGATCTGTTACTGCACAGTATTCAACCCCTGCTCTGAACACACAGTATTACTAGCTTCTTCATGAACTTTTCTACAAGGATCATCAATATAATAGAAACACATTTAATAAATTTAAATTTGTAACATCATTGTTAATTATGAGTGGTGTATTAGGGTGATTATACAGACAAGGGATAGAGACTATAAAATCAAAGAACTTATTATATTCACATAGCCAATATAAGAGATACAGAATCTAACTTTCCAGATTGCTTTGAATTTTGTAGCTTCATGTATTTAAAATGCATTAATTTCTGTTGCAGTTATCAGTTCCTCCAAACTGAGCAGCCAGCAAATGAGAAATACACAACTAATAATTGCCTTTGTGTTATTGAATGTCACACAGACTCTTTGACAGTGGTGTAGACAGAACTCCAGATCTTTGGAGCAGTAATGAACTACCTTAACTACGTAGTCTTCTTTTTCTTCCTAGCCATGCTTGCCTCTGTGAAAGACTGAGTTACCCACCTGAGCTCCCTCTGAACTCTGAGACAAGCAGGAGCTAAGAGACTGTGCCACTCAGGATTGCTTAGCTCCCAGCCGAGTCCAGGGAAAAGCAACTTTCCCAGTATCGCTGTGTGAATGGGAGCTAGGGCTGATGGGCAGCTAAAATCTGCTTTACACTCCAGCATACTTGTGTTACGGATAGCAAAACTGCTCCTAAACAGTGGAAGGAATCTGAATTTCTTTAAAACAAAATTATATTCAACTGCTTTTTCTGTTGTGGAAAGCTAGTTTAGCCACCATGATCCCAATATTGCTTGTGAATAGTCTGTACCCAGTAAACTTGTCACAGCGAGTTTTCAAATAAAGGAAATCCCAGCACAAGCAATGTTAAATTCCAAAAGGAAGTTATTAGGTAAAAGCCAGTATAAAACCAAGCAGCAAGAAAGGGTGAAATGCCCTCTGGCTTCGAATAGTCCTTTTATCGGTTTTGATAATGCTTCTTTGAAGGTGGAATAAAGACTAAGCTTGACAACAAATTCAGATTAAAGTAATTCACATAGAGAAAATAGGTCATCAGAATCCCTTAGTGGCAGTGATTGAATTACAATACAATTTACTTAAAATGGAAATTCAAATTTCTGACTCCTTCCCTTTAAATTTAATTGTAATAGAAGATTTTATTAAACAAAAAATTGGGACAATTATTGCTTCTAAACTGAACCAAAACAATTTTTTCTCAAATTGGAGCTGAACTGGAACAATCATTTTGAAGTATATATTGAAACTTGGCAGCAAGCAAAAGATTAGATTAATTTCTCATTACTCATTCAGAATACAGGTTTAACTAAAATATTATTTGTTCTATTAGGGATCTATTCAGCACACAGATCATTTGCAGCTGCTAAGGACTTCAGGACAGCAACAAATAGCAGACTCTTCCCCTGTCTTCTCTTGCTACCTTTGCAACATGAATCAGCACATACAGTGCACACTCATGCTTCAGCATCATGACTCTGTTGTACACTGCTCTGCTGATTGGAGCATGGACCTGTTTGGAACAGCAAATTCTGTACCCACCTGATACAGCACTAGCTAAATAGCTACATGGCTCAGCAGATCCAAAAAGGGGGGGCTGCCCATATCTTTCAGGTTTGTATCTCCACAGTAAATTATCTGTTGCTGTAGTGGCGATCTTCTTCCCATGGTTTACATCCCTGTGTATATGTATAGGTGCTGCTATACTTCTCTCTATGTTATGTGCAGAATTAGTAGAAGGGGCATGGAGAATATTTTTCATTAGTCCCATAACTTAAGCGGCACCAAGGACATTCTTATTGCCAGGGAAGCACAGCACTGCTGCCTCTTTCCACCTTCTTATCTGCATATGACAGTGCTAGCGTATTTAGACAGAAATTAAAATGACATGCTAGAAATGCAAATGATGTGTAAGCTTTTACATGACAACAAAAATGGGAGATTAAATCCCTTCACCAGCTGCCCCATACTGTCAAATGACCCTTCCCACTATAAAGTGCGGTCTTTTTGAAATTTGTTAAAGAAGTGGTGCTAGCTGAACCAAATCAAATTGATCTGTAACAGAGCTAAAAATATGTTGGTATGGTTCTCTGATTTATACAGATCATTATTCTGGTCATTCCTTTTCCTGTAGGAATTATCAATGTAAAATTAATTAAAAAAAAATCCATACTGTACTCATAATAAAATAGGGCACATTTTCTCCACTGAAAGCTAAAAGAAAGGTGGACATCATTGAAAACAAACAAAAGCAGTCTATTATCCACTTTGGAGAGAATGCTTTGAGTAATTGTATTTCAATATATTCCAGTAACATGCCCAATAGTAAGTTTGCAGCAAGAGAAAACAAAAAGGTTCCTGCACATGTACAGTTTTGCCATTCCTGTGATGTTTCCATTTTACTGCTTTTAGTGACTGATAGGGAAGAGCGCACTCACAGACTAAAAATTTTTATTCATATGTTGATATGAGAGGAAAAGATGACAATAACAGACAAATGACTTCTTATTACAGCTCCTGAAGTGTACACAGCACAGTCTTAGTTCCTGATACAATGACATGAAATTACCTCCATCTAGTTGCTCCTATTCACCTTTTCCATAATATTTTTGAAAAACAGTGCAGGAATATTTGATGTTACTCAGACCTTTACCATGCAGGATACTCTCCTCGTCTAGATTGGTTGTATCACTGTAGGTAGTGGTGGTGCTCTGTAGCAATCACATATATAAATACACAAAAGTCTGAAGAAAATAATTATTCTTAGAAAACTAAGGCAAAAGTGAAAGTCAAGAAAATATTTTTTCTTTTGCAATGTGAGATGATTAATACAAGTGTTTCAGAATCTTAATCTGAAAGTACAAAGATTTTCCACAATCCCATCAGATAAAAATAAAATACATTCAATACAATGCACAAGTGTATAATCTAAGGTAGTAGGAATATATACAGGATATAGCATATTTCTGCATTTGTGCTGAACAATTTAACAAAAAAAAAAAGAAATACATTGCATTATATTTCAGAAGAACATTTGTTTTCATAAGTAATAAGCCATGGTCGTTTGGTTTTTTTGTTTGAGTGTTTGGCTTTTAAAAATTTTTTTAATGAATTTATAGGAAATTCTCGCTTAGGTCTTTGACATTATTCTGCATATTTGTAAAAACTATTTCATAGTTCACTTAGCAGGAGAAATTTTAAAATCTATTAAAATCCATTAAACTGTACTGACTGTCAGATGAAGATTTTTAAGTGCTTGAAAAGTCCCTTGATTTACAGATGGGTAAGTGAATTAGAAACACAAGCTTTCATTAATGTATTTTTAAAACTCCACACAAGTCTCTGCTCCTTATGAAACATGCTACTAAAGTTTTCCAAACTTACAGAACAGAAAACTGGTCCAAAGTGGCTTGTACAAAGTCAGAGTCATCATCAAATCATGTGCAATCTTATAACTTGCTACAGGCAAAAGGGAGCAGAACATATAGTTGAACCTAAGAACATATTGTTAGTCCAAATAAAATTTTAAGTCTAATAGACCAAAACAGTTAATTAATATAGACAAGCCTTGTTAATAAAACGAACAGTTAAATTTGTGATGGCAAACTCCTCACTGTTGTACTGTTGCCCCTCTTCCCTAGTGTTAATGCTCACCCCTTGGGCATCCCTCTGGCTGTTCAGGTGGACAGTTTCTCTCTCTCTCAGGAGAGGAGGAGGATTACAAGCTTTCAGCATCCTCAGGGCTTCAGTGAGAGGACTCTGATACTCATGGAGGGGGTCCTTTCCTCGTCAGTTTTGGGCCCATTTAAGTTTATTTTTATACCTTTCCTCAGCATGGTCCACACCACCGACAGTATCTCACAGCCACAGTGCACTCTGGGGAGGTGAGAGCCACTTACTCCCAGGCAGCCAGGTCATCCAGTGCCATCTGGACCAGGACCAGGACAAGGCCATCCCCACAGAGCCCAGACCCCGCTTTCCCCCAGGGTACCATGGGGCTGGAGGGCTTCTGTTAATAGAGGCAAAAAATCACATTTACTGGGATACACATCTAGTACAAGAATGAGGGAATGTCAGATGAAATTGGTCAAAGTTTCAAAATAAACAAAAAGTAGGTTGTTCTTCAGGGGACACAATTTCTGGGAGACATTGTGGATACTAAAAATTAATAAGGGTTCTAAAAGTTATTAAATCCATGATTCAAATTCATGAGAATAAAATCAAACTGTTTAGCCTAGAAATAAAAGGCACCATTTGGAAATCAGAAATTCAATGAGCTATAAATTAATGGAAGCCGGGACAGCATCTGTATATTTGTACTCTGTGCTGCTGTTCTCTTACACTTAACTAAGCATCTGCTGCAGACAGCATCTGTCAGAGACAAGGTAGTTGGTTTGGCAGAACATGGATCTGACCCATGCCACTCTTTGTTCAATCTTACAATTTGGAGGGGTAAGAATTTAACATGTTGTGTAATAAAACTGTTAGTACCATAATAAACATTATAAAATAATTGGAAATGCATTCAAAATACAGTTCTTATAGTCACTCTTCATAGTCTTTGCCTTTGTGTGTCTGGATTTACAGAATTATGTAAAAGTAAAACTTTTTTTTCCCAAACTGTGAGTGTCCAGGATAATACAGTGTTCAAGTGTACAGAGACAAAACCATTGGGAGCAATATGATGTTAAACTATGTGGCCTATAATAAGCCTAACAGAAAAGAAGAATTCTGTATAAAATGAATCACTTATCCTACTTATCCCAGCTTTGCACATTAAATTTCCATTAACTAATGGAGAAGAACAACGAAGTCCATATACCTTAAATGTTGGGGACAACAAGCAAAAACTTTTCTCAATTTACACCACTGAAATCAATAATATTACATTGCTAAGAAATCAGCACAAGTAGGACCAGAGTTGGGACAAATATTTTGATGTTACTCTGAATCTCCAAAAGGGAATTTTTATTAGATTAACTCTACTCCCATTACAGCTATGCAGCTTTTGTACATACTAATTGATCTATAATATTTCAGATTTATGAAGACTTGTCCTAGACATGCAGAGAGAAAGACAAGATAAAAAGATTGTGGTTTAATTAGGTTTCAGTGTATTAATTCATCTGAGAGCTATCTGGCAATAAGTCATACAGTACAGATCATGGTTCCTTTTTGTTTTTATCTGGCCAAGAGATTGTCAGGAGTTGCCTTTGTCCACCTGCCCACCAGTCAAGTAAGCTTTTCATATGAAGGCCTGTCATCACAAAGAACTTCCAGATTGCTAGTTTTTACCTATCATTCCAATGAATTTTATTGTTAGCAGTCTCCCTAATAACATGGGCAAAAAATATATTCACTTCCTAATAAAAAAGCACACCCATTAGTCCTTGGAAAATTCAGATAACAGTTGTGTTATTTCAACACAAATTGATTTTGCCTTTACCCTGCAATTCATGCACCTTTTGGATTGTCAGCCCCCAAAAAACTTAATTGCTTCCCATCTTATCGTTTGCTGCAGCATTTCAGAACACCTTAGCCTGGGAGAATTATTTCTACCTCCCTTAAATCCTTTTGTCCTATAATGATTAACGACATGTTATGTGGTGTGGCCAAAGCAGGCCTGTTGCATGCACAAAATGGATACATACTAAGCAAGATACAATTAATATTTGCTATCTTGAGCCCTGACAGAAGTGCACAAAATTGAGTAATTGGTGACATTGTGTAAGTATTTTATAACCTTTTAACACCAACAATAGCATTTGGTAACACAGCTGAGCCATAACTGCAAAGAGGCCAACAGAGACTTGTGGTACAGTTGCACAAATGGGGTGAAGGAAAATATGTGCAAGACAAAATCTGCAGGCAGGAAAGATGGCTTGGAAAATAACATAATTCTGCAGAAGAAGCAGGAAGGGTGTACAGTAGAATCATAACAACCCTGCAGAAGAAGCAGGAAAGACTACAGAATCTTACAATCACAGACAAGTCTAGCTTGGAAGGGACCTCTGGAGACCATCTGATCCAACCTACTGTTGAAAGCAGGGTCTTAGATTAGTTTATCCAAGGACCTGTCAAGCTCAGTGTTAAACATTTCCAACAGGAAAGATACCACCACTTTTCTGGGCAACATTGTTTAACTCTTCCCACAGTGAAGACTTTTTTTTTCTTACATTCAGAGAGAATTTCCCCTGAAGCAGCTTGTGCTTATATCCCCTTGTCCTGTCACCTCATCCTTGTGAAGGGAACACATCCATCTTCTCTGTCTACCTTTTAAGTACTGGAAGGCTGTGATAACTCTCCCCCATATACACTTCTCTTCTCTAGGCTGAACAAATCTAATTCCTTGAACCTTCTTTCATATTTAAAATTCTCCAACCCTCCTGCCATCTTGATGGTGCCTTTGGTGGTTCCGGAAACTCTTCCAGTTTTTTAATGTCTCTTGAACTGTGGAGACGAAAACCAGACACACTGTCCCAGCTGTGACCAAAAAGTGTCAAGTAGAGTAATCACATCCCTTGATCTGCTGGCTATACTCTTGTTGATGCAACTCAGGATATGGTTTGCCTTCATTGCTGCAAGGGTGCTTTTATGGCATGTATTCAACTTCTTGTCCACCAGGATCCCCAGGTCTTTTTCTGCAGGTGCACCACAGCCAGTCAGACCCCATCCTGTACTCCTACTTGGGATTCTTCCATCTTTGGTAAACTTCATGCAGCTCTTGCTGACCTAATCTTCCAGCCTGTCTAGGTCTCTTTGAATGGTGGTCCTTCCTTCTAGTGTATCTATATTATCTCCCAGTTTGTCATCATCCACATGGCTGGCGCAAGTGGGGTTCTTTCAACCCTGGGATCCAGATCCTCTCTAAAGATATTGAATAGAATCAAACCTCTAAGGAACTCCACCCATGACTGGCTGCTAGTCCCTCAGAGGTCTGATGGAACCAGAAAAATACTGCAAAATAAAAGAAACCTGAACAAGTATGGATTCCAAATTAGGATGTCAAAACCAGATTAAATCACCTGTGTTCCGCAGGGCTCAGTATCAGGGCCAGTTTTGTTTAATACCTTTACCAATGATCTGGATGAGGGGATCGAGTGCTCCCTCAGTATTTTTGCAGATGACACCAAGTCGGGTGGGAGTGTTGATCTGCTCAAGGGTAAGAAGGCTCTGCAGAGGGATCTGGACAGGCTGGATCGATGGGCCGAGGCCAACTGTATAAGATTCAACAAGACCAAGTGCCGGATCCTGCACTTGGGTCACAACAACCCCATGCAATGCTACAGGCTTGGGCAAGAGTGGCTGGCAAGCTGCCCAGCAGAAAAGGTCCTGAGGGTGTTGGTCAACAGCTGGCTGAATATTAGCCGACAGTGTGCCCAGGTGGCCAAGAAAGCCAACAGCATCCTGGCCTGTATCAGAAATAGTGTGGCCAGCAGGACTAGCAAAGTGATCGTGCCCCTGTACTCGGCACTAGTGAGACTGCACCTCGAATCCTGTGTTCAGTTTTGGGCCTCTCACTACAAGAAAGACATTTTGGTGCTGGAGGTCATCCAAAGAAGAGCAACAAAGCTAGTGAAGAGTCTGGAGAACAAGTCTTATGAGGAGCTGCTGAGAGAACTGGGGTTGTTTAGTCTGGAGAAAAGGAGTCTGAGGGGAGACCTTATCGCTCTCTACAACTACCTGGAAGGAAGTTGTAGCGAGGTGGGTATTGATCTCTTTTCCCAAGTAACAAACGATAGGACAAGAGGAAATGGCCTCAAGTTGCACCAGGGGAGGTTTAGATTGGATATTAGGAAAAATTTCTTCACCAAAAGGGTTGTCAAACATTGGAACAGGCGGCCCAGGGAAGTGGTTGAGTCACCATCCCTGGAGGTATTTAAAAGATGTGTAGGTGTGGCGCTTAGGGATATGGTTTAGTGGTAGAGTTGGCAGTGCTAGGTTTGCAGTTGGACTCGATGATGTTAAGGGTTTTTTCCAACCTAAATGATTCTATGATTCTATTATTTTCTTTTGGGGATGGGGCTGGCACAACAATGATGAAAGAGGAATGATCACAAAAAAAGGAAGAGGCCTGTTTCAATTCTGGCTTCACTTATCAACAAACTCTCAGCCTGATCATCTTGACCTTGGCAATGAAGGACCACACCATCAGTTCTAACTATACTTCCTGTGTTCCATGGTACTGTATGCTGACAGATAATTTAGGGTAAGTTTGTAAAGACCAGTAGTTTTGTAGATGTAGTGATAATGATTGATAGCTATTAAGAACTGAACACTGGCAATGCAGATCCAATCCAGTAAAGAGTTGCTTTGAAGTTTGAAACTGGCCTGATTTGTTAGTCTTTAAACACTCCCATCACAGTTCTATCTAATTTTCTAACAGATATATATATTCAGTTACAACAGTGGTCAAACACGCTGTGTAGTGTAGTTATGTTGGAGGGGAACTGAGACACGCAGACCTTTTTAGCAGAGTAATTTCCAAGCAGCTCAAGAAGCAGATCTGTGTCATTTTTCTATTTAAGTGCAATATAGATAGAAACGCTATATTACTCTTTGCAGACAGAATCCCATACTGTCCCTGAGACAATTTTCACATTATTCCCAGACAGTTTATAACCATTCAATCTCCTTTTTGTCACACAGAGATTTTCCTCACCAATGAGAACCAAACATAAACCCATTAAAGCTTGGTCTACCTGCCTGGGGAGCCATTGCCTACAGGTTAAAATATTATTTACAGGAAAATTCTCTTTAGGTCTTCATCTGTCCTTGTAACAGATTCCTTCAACTGTGCTTACTCAGAAGAGTGTCACAAAAAAAGTATGTGTAAAATGCATAATATAGTGCCTGTCCATACATTCACCCATTCCTACAGTCCTATTCATGTTCATGATCCTGAAGGAAAAGACAAACAAAAATATATTTGAATTTCAATATATATATAAAATAAAAAAAAAAAAGGAGAGTAGAGATTGCTTTTTAGAATTCTATTTCAGGAGGTACTGTGGTTGTAATTAAACTGAACCTGAACAAATAAGAATCTACTTCACCAAGACACCTCCAACAGTACATGCTCTTCTTTGACTTTAATTTCAGTTTTAATTTCATTTCCCTTCCCTATTTAAAAGAGTGAACTAGCAGTACCTGCAGCCTCAGTATATCACTGAGACAATTGGTACTGGCTTGATCAGGCAAAATGTTCACCAGCTTCTCAGACCATGCTCCTTTTGCCATCTCTCAGTGGTTTTAATATTTAAAATATCAGTTCTCATCCAATTATCACAAATTCCTGCATTCCAAGACCAATGTATCTCTGTAAAGAAGAATTTACAGTGCCTCAGATGTTCTGTGTTAATCACAGAAATATATTGCAACACCTGTCTCAAAGTACCAGAGTAAACAGTAGCAGCCTATCCATCACAGAAAGCTCAAAAAAAGGTGAGCCAGCTCATATTTATTCTGAGATGCTGTGAGGTGGGACCATGCACGCATGGATGCATGCAGGATTTGTGGAGAAGCTAATGCACAGAAAGCTCAAACTACAGTTTAATATCCAACAACACATACTTTTACCTGCTAACATCACACTGCAAAATATAAATCCTAAGAGCTCCTCCCCCAGCAGGCTGAAGAGGATTGAACATGGAATTGATATAAATTGTCTTTTAATATACATTTATTCATCACAAGTAGTTAATTGTCTTCTCCGTCAATACTCTGATGTGCATGCGTAAGACTGTGCATGTCTGTGTATTGGTGAACTCTCCAAGTATCACTGTCCAAAGGTATTCTACCATATAAGCAGATATACAATGCAGCCACAGGTTAGTATTACCTCGTGATCTTATCTATGGTACGATAGATGGTTAACCAACATGCATTCCCAGCCTTCTAGTTGGGAAACAGAGAAGGCACTCAAGTCCTACCCCAAATACCAGGAATATGACCTGGAAACCCTAAGGTAAACCTCATTCTCCAGACTGCTGTTTCTTGAGCTGTTCATGCTGGCTAAGTGTCCCTATACTAGCAGTCCTGCTCTTTGGTTTCATCATCAGGTTAGAAAGTTCATGTCATTGCAACAGACTCTTGCTGTCTCCAGAAATCTGTCTGTACCCTAGAGCTTTCTATATATATAAGAAAACATCCCACTTCTTTAGGAAAACCTTCCCCAAAGGCAGAGTCAATATATTTCTTACATATTTTAAACTAAATCAACCTGTGATATCTGGGACTACCCTGTTGAAAAGCATCTTTATTCTAGTTCGTTCACTTGCCTACAGTTTCTTCCAGGCTTAGGTAGGAAAAGCATGGTATTTTCTAAAAAAAAAATCTTTCCCTGTGGTCTTTTTTGGGTCACAGAAAAACTTGTTTAATAGAGAAAGCATTTGCTTTATTTCTGTGGAAATTTTTTGAGCATCTTCCTGCTTCCTTTTTCCCCTCATAACCTGTGGAATAATCTGAACAAAGCAGCCATTTCACCACCATTCCCTAATTTTTCTCCCTGAAAGGAAAGGTGCATTTTGACTACATCTTGAGATAAGCACAGGTAGGTCTCTGTACTATGCTCTTTGATCAACACTTTTCAAGTTTGTGAAATACCAAATGAATCAGTTTTTTCCTTCTTTAAATAGACTTTCAATAGGGTTTCAAATGTAAACACTGCAGGTTAGACCTGTAATAAAGTTTGTCTGTTAAAGAAATTAAATTTAAAAAAAAAAAAAAAAAGGTGTTATGGTCTTTTATTTCCCGCACCCCCCGATAAATCAGAGATCCTGTGAGCTGTACCTCATCTTGCAGACAATGTTAATGTTTATTGAAGACTAACTTAATCAGTAAGTAAAACTGACATAAGTAAAACTGACTTGAGCCTGGGAAGCATACCTATAAAACCAAACCTAAAACATATCTCCACAAGTATGTGAGACGTCCTCCATATCTTCCTGTTGTGATTCTTCCTTTCTGTCAAGGGCCACCTTTTTGTTTTTGAGAAAAGGCACTCCAGAAACAAAATCTGAGTATATATTCATATTTTCTAAATGATTTAAAACAAAAAAAAGAAAAAATACTCTTTTAGAGTGAGGTCCTCTCACTTTCTTCCTTCAACCTATCTCAAAAACCCCAAATAAATAAATAAAAAAAAGATGACATCCAAAGTGCTGTGGCAAGAGTTGTCCAATTATTGTTCTTTCTGAGAAAGCAGGGATGGCTCTGCTAAAATTGTTCAGTCAAGAACATGGCATGTCAAGAAAGGAAAGAACTAAAGTTAGTCCTGAAATCTAATCCTGTGATGCAAAATAATATCACTAAGAAATATTTTCTTACATTTCATCTAACTTCTTCTGGCTGAATAGAATGGTGATAAGGCAAAACAGCAAAAGGGGCTTATGAATGAAACAGTCCACTGCCCTTTCCTGCTGGTTATAAGCTCCTTTATTTATAAGCACTTCAGTGAAAGATTTTTTTTTTTTTCCCACTTTGGGAATGTATATAAAACATATTAATAGTTGAAGGGAACCAGTGTTTATAAACACTGTTGTGGTTTCACTCGGCAGGCAGACAAACACCATACAGTCGCTCACTCACTCCCCCTGCCCCAGTGGATGGGGGAGAGAATAAAAAAAAAAGTAAAATTCGTGGATTGAGATTAAGACAGTTTAATAGAACAGAAAAGGAAGGAAAATAATAATAATAATAATAATAATAATAATAATAATAATAATAATAATAATAATGGTAGAATATACAAAATGAGTAATGCACGATGAAATTGCTCACCACCCGCCGACCGATGCCCAGCCAGTCCCCAAGCAGCGATCGCTGCTTCCTGGACCACGCCTCCCAGTTTATACACTGAGCATGGCATCAGATGGTATGGAATACCCCATTGGCCAGTTGGGTTAGCTGTCCTGGCTATGGTCCCTTCAAGCTTCTTGTGCACCTGGCAGAGCATGGGAAGCTCAGAAGTCCTTGACCAGTGTAAGCGCTACTTAGCAACAACTAAAACATCAGTGTGTCATCAACATCCTTCTCATACTAAAGCCAAACCACAGCACTATACCAGCTACTAGGAAGAAAATTAACTCTATCCCAGCCGAAACCAGGACAGTATCCACCCCTTATTCTATACCAGCTACATCATGCACAGGTCTCACATTTTCCAACACATACCAATTAATCACCACCACTTTTCCTGTCTTTTCATATATATACACACAGATATCATTCCCTTAGTCTACGGGCCATCCCTCTAAAATGTCCGTTGAGTTCATTTAGTCCAATGCTTTGGACTCTATCTGTCATAACAGTCTTTCAGGGCAGGAGAGATGGTGTGTGGTGTTGGATTGTTGCATGCTGAGGCCAGTTCTGGTTCCATTATCATTGCGCTCGTGTGGTGGTGCATTCCCCCCCACACCTTTTCCTCTGGGCTACAGTACGATCTCAGAACTTTCTGTTAAGCTTTAGCCATTGTGTATGAGTTGGGCGGTTAAGCACCCCTTGGCCGTACCAAGCATTCTTGCATGGCTAAGGTGGGGAACAACACTGATCATACCAGGGACACTAGATACATGATCAAGGTAGGGAACAGAAACAAGAGATAATTTGTCATCTCTGACAGCTCTGAAGCTTTACCTACCTGGATCATAGCTCAAGTGGAACAATACCATTGTTACCGTGAAACAATACCATAATTACTACCCTGGACCACCTCGGATAGTAGCCAAAATGGAAATTTACTGATGACTAAAGCCAATCATCCTGCAAACCTATAAACAGCGGTACCAAGTGGGACCCTTTGAGCTCTCCTGGACCGCAGCGGGCTGCATCCAGAACCTCCCTCTGAGTGGGACGCCTCTCAGAGTCTGCAAACTTGAATTTGCGATACTCGGAGGATCCCCCCAGAGATTCTGGACTGAGACATTCCTCGGGGCTCAACTCTTCACCCGCTGAGAAATGCCAAAGCATTTGATGTGAGTATTTCACGGGACTCGAAGGGAATTTTAACAGGTATACCTTTAACTCTAGGCCTTTCATTTAACTTTGGTACCATATTCATATGCACATTTATATGTATTGATTGATCTAGATCTTTCGCGCGCTTACAGTTATAATCTGTAGTTACGTTTATATGTATTGATTGATCTAGATCTTTCGCACACTTACAGTTATCTGTAGTTGTATATATGTACAAATTAATCTAAATCTTTTTGTGTGCTTATCTATATAGTTACTAACAAATATAACTTGTAGTTAAGTTATTTTAATCTTTGTAGAATTTGTAGCAACTTGACTGATTCTTTGTATAGCTGTCAAATTGATTAATGTTTAAGCATTGTAAGCTGTTGAAACCTTTAACCCTTTAGTCATAAACCGTTGCCCCGGTTTGAGACTAAGGGTAGATCCAGCCACACCTAGGCTCCTCTCTGAGAAGGGTCTACTCTGAACCTCGTGACCCAACAGGAGGTCCTTCCTATCCCTTTCTGTATTAGTCATAAATGGTTGTTCAAGTCTGAGACTAAGATTGGGTCCAGTCGGATCTCTTCTGAACCTCATGACTCAATGGGAGGGTCCCCCTTTTACCTTTTATTCTTTAACTTCTAACCCTTTTACTCTTAATCTCTGTACAAATCATTCCAACACGATTCTAATACGATTTTCCCCTGTGTAACTTAATCCATGTAATAAGTAATAGAGTGAACCTTGCCATCAAATTCTGCTAAGTCATGTTTCTATAAATTTCTATTAAAATCACCCTTTACCAATACATTGCCAGTAATTCTTTATGCGGCCTTAAAACCACGCATTCATGACAGCTCATCTGGTTCAATCATCGTTGCATTTTGCTCGGTTTCATCAGAATTCATCCTTCATTAATCTGGGTGATTTTTACTGCAATACCACTGATATAACATATAGCAACCATAGAAGTGATGACCTAAATTATTATATAGCAATTAATATCATACAATTCAGTTCATTGGCTATTTTCACCCAAGACTAAATCCCCCTGGGGTACACATCAGACTCCCCCATCCTTTTGCATTACCCACCAAGTGCAACCAGGTCCTTGAGCAAAAGCAATCCCACGGATGGGGTTTCCCTTACCAGAGGCAGGAGTAACCGAGGCTGTCTTCCCCAGTATATTTTTTATGGGCATGACAGGGATTTTATCCCCCTCTA
>VZTQ01001138.1:0-241339 GCA_013400755.1 Pelecanoides urinatrix
GGGGGGGTGGCAGAGGGGGTGGGATGCAACGGGACACGGACGTGACACCAAACCAACACACTCCCCCCCAAAAAACCCTCAACCCTACAAAAAACCCCAAAAAATTTCAGTCATATTTTACTTGAGATTTTACTTTGGCTTTCTACATATTACAGCTCTGCTCGTTTGATTCCAACGTATTTTACTAGTAGAACAGTCAAAAGTATTATTAACAATCTATTGTTTAGAAGACTGAATCTAAAGAGCACCCAAAATCAAAATACTATCTTATATTCCAAATACATCATTTGACACTCTTAGGTGGCACTAAGTCAAGCTACCAGACGTACATTTTTGGAACCCATCCAGCAAAAGCTGCAGAATCTCAGTCACTAAAAATCAAATCACACAAACTTAAGAACCTTAAATTAAAGGTCAGAAAAAGCCATACTAGTTCAGACTAAGGCTTCCTTAGCCTCATATCTAACAACAGTCATATATAATGCCTAGGAAGAAAGAAAACAGGACTGTCCCCATGTATTCTTCCAGCTTCTGAGTATTCTCCGCTGGGGATATATTGACCCTGATATAGTTTATTTTGGAATGTCCATTGCATGAGAGATTTTCCCCTCTAACTAACATTTTATTGTATACTTATAGAATGTGTTATCATGGATAGACTGAAAATACCAAAATCTAGTCCTGTTGGAGAAAGAGGTTGGGAAAACCACACACCTTGCATCAGGATAACCAACACACACAGAATCTGAACAAGTTTCTAAGCCTGGTTAGATTGAGAAGGTTTTGCTAACTGAAAATCAGGTATTATTGGTATTTTTTTGTTAGTAGAGCTGCTGCAAAACCAGGGACCTGAAATCACAAGCCAGAGATTTAAACTGTCAAAGACTGCAAAACAGAAGTTCAAAGTAATTTGTCCACTCTAAGATACAAAATGACGCTAATACATAAAGCGGTTACTTTCCTGTGTGAGTGAATAAACACAAACTACAAACACAAAACTCATTCCACATGAAGTGCAAATACACAGTAAGAAGGAAGGGGCCGGAGAATGGAAGGCAGTGGATATTAAAAAAATAGAAGAAAACTACTGCTTGTCTGAGGACAGGAGTGGTAACTACCCTTTTATTTCTCAGGCTGTTGTAGCTCTCTCAGAAGCACTTTCTGATCTTTATCAAGGATACATTGTAATAGTCTCCATATTTTTTACCTTGAAAACTTGGCCACTGCTGCTGGCTTTTTTCTTTTTGGAACAGTTTAGGAGGAGGACTCAACTAAACTAAACTAATAGTTAATGGAACTATTGCACTCAAAGATGAAGTATCAAAGCCCATTAGTCTGTAGTTCACAGAAAGTGTAGCAAATACATATGGAACTAAGAAAGTTTTAAATATTAAATAAAAACACTTCTGTAATCTCCCACATCCATCTACATAATCCAAGCTCCTGGAGACAATCCTCTTCTCTTTAGAATAAAATGGTTGGTTCACACATCCAGCTATTAAAACACAGAGCCAAAATAATAAATACTTTTCTGACACTGCTTCAGCAAGCAACATTATGCAAACCTATATTTCCACAACATAATTAACGAAGTGGAAAATTAATAGCAAGATTAACCTTCTCTTGTCCCAAGAAAAATTACCTGATTTTAAAAAGAACCTTAAAAGCAAGTAAAAGTCACAGCCTAAGTACTCTTATGCTACAATGTCCTTTTTGATTCACTGTCAGAGTGCAAACGTAGTGTTTTGAACTGTGCATTTAAGTATTTCAGCTACTAGGAAAGCAGGGAAAAGTGAGTAAAATTAGCAGCCAATTCAGAAACGTGGCTAGCAGCTGGATGACACTTTTCCTTCAGCCAGACAACTGAGTACAGTAATGCCTAGAACTAAGAAAACATCCTCAAACATCATCCATGATTAAAAAAAAAAATTAGAGATTATTGTGAATTTGTCAGGCCTCTCCTAAAGGCATTTTAGTCCATGGTAGTAAACTCATGTTTTTGAACTAGCTGTTAAAGACCATCACTATCAAGTTCTACTACTAATCACTGGTGTCCTTTCTCCCATATTTAGTTTATTGAGTGGTTCCCCTTTCCTGTTTCAAACAACTATAGCTCAGATTCAGATAGCTCTATCCTCCTCCTTACTCCTTCCATGAGAAAGGTCCCGATACTGATAGCTTCCACGATGCCACTGCAGAATTGAGCAATAATGTCAAGATAGAAATAGTTTAACTCTAAGCAATTGTGAGGGCTGCAGCAGACTTCTAAAAGGTAATGTCAAATGGTATCAAGTACAGGATAGATGCCAGCACATGGATGGATACGGGAGCAGAAGGAGGAATTAGAGTTCTTACAGAAGAAAAATTACAACTGTTTGGGAAAACTGCGTATTTCCATAATTATGTTCACATATGACTGGGACAGCAAACTCATAAGATGGCCATGAGGAATTACTATCAAGAAGTAGTGTTTCCGAGAACATCAAGTAGCATTTGGCAGTGGCATTCAGCCTCAGAAGAACAGATCAGCATTAGCTATTTGAAGCTCAATTTGTCTATTAATGGAGGAGTAAATTAATGTAAAAAGTTTTGTTGCTATTGTTTGGTATACTATTTGATAATTTCTTCTAAAAAAAAAGTTACAATATCAACAAATGATGATAGTTGTTACTATTGTACATCTTCAGATTAATTTAAGATTTGACCTAGTTATAATGATCAAAATTTATGCTGTATTAGTATACATAACATTTTCCATTATTGACACTTGTATTGAGAAAATATGTGAAACCAGATGGTTTACTAATAAGTATGCCTCCTATAGCATTTATATTTCAAAAAAACCACACAGTTAAAAAAAAAAAACCTTAAGGTAAATTTCTCAATAATAGTTACTAATTCTTGCTCAAATCATTACCTGAATAGCAAATGTACCCAGTACAATAGTGCAAAAAATAGGATTTCTGAAGATGCCATCAAAGACATTTCTTTCACCATGGATTTTCCGTGCGTTGATTTCATTGAAAAGCTGCATCATGACAAAGGTGTTGAAGATAATGGTGTAATGCTCTGAAGGAGGAGAGTGAAGTGGTGCATTCCTCCCACTGTCAATCTTAAACATTTTCTCACCTAGGTATAAGACAAAAATAAAGGTTTCCACTAGAATAAATTAATCAAACTTAAATTTGTATTTCCCTTGTTGCCTCCTGTGCTCTGCTTTACCAGCTTGCTTTCTGCACTTACTATAATATAGACAGAATTTATAACACCAGTGAGCAAAAGACATCTAAACTTCCTGAGCGAGAAGCTTCTCAAATGACTTTTATCTAATAAGTCAGTATATCTACACAATAGTTTTCAGTAGTACTTTTCCTCTAACCAAGTAGTAATTATTCTCAGAAGTCAATTCTTTCTGTGTACCGAGCACTCGAGACCATTGACAGTATGTTTGCGATTTTCTACAATAATTAGAAGCAACCACTCTTCAGCAGTTTTCACCCATTTGCTAATCCACTATGGCATAACTCTTGACAAGCATTCAAGGATATTAATGATAAAAACCACAGACACTCCTGGTTTTAAATAATTTGGTTTTGATCATTCGCCTAGTTTGTTTTGAAGGCACATCGTCAGGCATTGTGCTTTATTTTGATAATTTGACTATCATTTTTAGGTCTGACCAATAAAAAAGCAAGATACAACCCACGATGAGTAACTGTAAAAATTAGATACGTTTTGAAAAGATACCTGCACCTGAGGGACCTCTTTTCTTACAGAATCATAGAATGGTTTGGGTTGGAAAGGACCTTTAAAGATCATTTAGTCCAATCCCCCTGCCATGGGCAAGGACATCTTTCAGTAGATCATGTTGCTCAAAGCTCCATCCAACCTGACCTTGAACACTTCCAATGATGGAGCATCCACAGTTTCTCTGGGCAACCTGTTCCTGTGTCTCACCATTTTCACTGTAAAAAAATTTCTTCCAATCAAACCTACCCTCTTTCAGTTTAAACCCGCTGCTCCTTGTCCTGTCACTACAGGCCTTGGTAAAAAGTCTCCCTCTGTCTTTCTTATAAGCCCTCTTTATATATTGAAAGGCTGCAATAAGGTCTCCCCAGAGACTTCTCTTCTCCAGGCTGAACAACCCCAATTCTCTCAGCCTTTCTTCACAGGAGAGCTGTGCAGCTCTCTGATCAGTTTTGTGGCTCCTCCTCTGGCCCCGCTCCCACAGGTCCGTGTCTGTCTTGTACTGGGGACCCCCGAGCTGGACGCAGTGCTGCAAGGGGGTCTCACCAGAGCAGAGCAGAGGGGGAGAGTCACCTCCCTCGACCTGCTGGCCACACTCCTTTATGCAGCCCAGGACACGGTTGGCTTGCTGGGCTGCAAGTGCACATTGCCGGCTCATGTCCAATTTTTCATCCACTTTGTTACACGCAAATTTTACATTATTGGAAGAGGCATTGTCTTAAAGTAAGGATGGGGCATTCACATGGAAGTGTAAATAATGAATGAAATAAGAGTAAAGAAGATTATCACAATACTACTCATTTTCATAACCAGTGTTCTGTTAATAAAAGCAAATTAAAACTTGAACATTTTTCTGCTATCCCACTAGCATTATATTCAGAGTTTCTGAAGAAAGAAGAATGGTTTCCTCAGGTTTTTTCTTGAGGTCGTTAATTCCATCAGCTAAGTTAACGGTGAGCGTCTTTTTGCGTTGGGATATTTGAGCCGTTCATGTTCAAATCACTGGGAATAATGAGCATGCTTCCAAAGAAAGAGTTTGGCTTGTAGTCTTTTGATAGAAAGTAGATTACAATATCACAAATATATCAGTAACACAATATGAGGCCACAAAACTTAAGACTGTGAGAGAGCAGAGATTTTTAAGAAGATTATACATCTCCAGAGAGATAACCAAGTATTGGAAAACATTTCCCTTACTACATATAAAAAATAAAGGAAAAAATGAATGAAAGCAAACAGATATCATCATTTTATCTTTTATAGATACACACACACACATATATATCTATACATACATTACATCTATTTGCTTTCATTCAATACACACACAAACATGAACAAAGTATGAATAATACTTTTCTCAGTGAGAGTACCTGTCCTTAAGTCTCTATTATTGCATTGCATCACTTAATTGGCAAAGCAGAACATGCTGCTATTGTGGAATGGCAGTGGTTAAATCCATAACTAGTTTTTATTTCCAAACATGTTCCAAAAGGCGTTATAGTACATCAACTTTAGGTTTATTACGCCTAGTTGCTGAGGTCAAGATTTTTTTAATACTACAGTTTGACAGAACTAGACAGTCACTTCTGGATTTCTGATGTGCCCGATATCTCAAAGGCGTTACTGTTCAAACACAATGTATTTATTGCCACATCACAGAAAAAATAGAAAAACTTGATGCACTAGTCTCTACAGAAACCTACCACAAAAAATTAAGTATTAGTTGATCAAAATATAAATAATTCTCATTAATTTGGATTTTATTTATTGAAACACTGAGTTTAAAACATCATCTCACTGCAAAGCTGAGCCTCGTGGAATTCAGAAAGGAAAAGACTGTATTTCCTAGGCTTATCAGAAAATTGGTTCGCCTGTGTCCTTCAAAGTATGCATGGGTTTTCCAGAGACACACAGAAGTAATTAGAATAGGGTGAGAAAGCCTCGTTTTATTTTCATCAGGGATCAGTACAAAGTATTTTAAACCATGAAACTGATAAAAAAGCCTTTAAAACTCCCCACAAAGTTCACAGTTCATGTTCCAAGATTCATATCACATGAATTACCAAGACCACCTACACCTGTTTTAGAGAATCTGAAATGACAATTTCCTCAGACTTGCTAGACATTCTCAAAATACACTGTAAGCCTAACAGTATTACAGACCATCTCTCTTCAAAACCTGGCAATTATTTTAATTTAAATAGCTCCGCTGTAAACAGACCATCAGCTCCTTTGAGCATTCCAAATAAGCTGCCAGTTATTGGTAAGGTGGAACAAGACTTTCACAACGGAGCTCAAAAAACTCCTAAGAATCATAAATTTACATTTACAGCTTATATGGAAGTCTGTATGTAAAGAAAAAAATCTGAAAGACAACACATGTAATTTAACAGTGATGACACAGTGACAAGAACACAATACCCAACTGATAAAATTACCAGTCCTTTGAGCAAGTTCACTTATTATTGTGGAGATATTATTAGCCCCTACCATTCCCTGCAGCAAGAAACATTCCTCCACCTTCCCTCCCCTCTCCAAAATACAACCTATAAAAAGCATCCATTGCTAGCAAGGCCTGAAGAAGAGTCCAGTAATCTAATACATTAGATTATTTTCCCCTTTTAATATCCATTCTAGATATTAAATGTCAAAACAGAGTGTTATTTGTATCACTTAATACTGATTACTTGCTTATCTATACTACTTAAGATCAGCATTATTTCTTGACTATGGCAAACATTTTGCTCCTGATTAGTTTTTCTCCAGATATTGGTAAAATGGATCTTGATTTTTGTTGTGTTTTTTATTAATTTGTTGTTACATGCCTACTAAAGATGATAAGTCTCAAAATGAAATTTCAGTATAGAAGAAGCAGGCTAGATACTCCGATTAAAATGTAACGTTCTATGCTACGTTTTAACAAAAACTTTTGCCAAAGCCCAAACCTACATTTTGTTACAAGGCAAAAAAGCTCAGTGAGGCCCGTGGCAATGTAGACAACATATGAAAGGTGACTAAATCCTTGTATTGCATCTGTTCTGTTTCCCCTGGTGTTTCTGATCCCATTAAACAGATCGGTCCTGCTAGCTGTTTAACTATGACAGGCTTAATATGTGTGCATTAAGTGGTTACATTTAAAGCATTTTTACATGTCAGGCTACAAGACCTAGATGCTACTAAACTAAGCAACAAGCCTAACGAACTTTCTTACCGACAAAAAGAAGTGTAAATATGAGAGTAAGCTGATAAACAGCGTGGCCCAGAATGTTCTTCATCATGGTACGGGATATAAGAGGTTTGTTCCTGCCATATGGCTTTCTTAGCAATAGAGCCTCTGTTGGAGGTTCAGTGGCCAAAGCAAGCGAGGCGAAGGTGTCCATAATTAGATTGACCCACAACATCTGTACAGCTTTTAGAGGAGAGTCCTGTGGAGACAAATTAGAAAGTTACATATTTCCTAGAAAAATAATTGTTGTCAGGTCATTTACTGTGATTTCATTTCTTCCTGTGTGACTGCAAGCAGGGCTGAAGACAGGATACTGAAATACATGGACCTTTGGTCTGACCTGCTATGACCTTTCTTATATTTCTTACGCAAGGCCAGAATCACAGGAAGCACAGCGATCTGAGCAAAGATAAACTATTTCTCTCCAGTCATTTAAATCAGGAATATTTACAATCACACAATTCTTATAAAGCATAACTTTAGCACTTTATAATACATTTTACAATACCCTCTGTTACTTCATGCATCATGCTTAAATTTTCAGCTGAATTTAGGTAACTAGATAATACAAGTGGGAGTTTCTTTCCTGGAAGAAAAAATACACTGAAACAACTTAAAAAGTAATGTTTCCTTTTACTATAACCTACCTACCTGTTTTTTCAGAAACAGCTTGAAGTTATTAAAATTTATGAAACAATTACTGAGATGTTTTAATATATCTTACTTCAATAAGACCTTTTAAAAACAGTAGTGACGAAGAAAATAGCTGATATTTGAATTTAAAAAATATTCTGAAACTCATTAAACTATATCAAATGTGCAAAAGTAAGAAAATCTTTATTATTTTACTGGGTAACAGGATAACATATTTGAAACTACGGAACTGGAAAATTAAAAAAAAACCACATTACTACTTGTCAAGATGAAGTATTTATTTTGTGAAGCAGATCGCCAACCGCTAGAAGGAGCTCTTTCCTCAGTTAATTCAAGAGAGAGTCTATGGTCATATTACAGAGGACTTTAGATCACGTTTAAAAAAACCCCAAAGTAAATAAATAAAGCAAACTAACACAGATCTCAGGAGAATTCTAGACGACATTTTTGTTTTGATTTGTAATTCATTGGGGCAGCTGTAATGATAGATAGATGCAATTGCTTCAAGGAGCCATATCAGGAAAAATGAAGTAGGTTCTTTTTTTGTATCTAACAACCTACTATACCTTTAGACTGAATACAGAACGGGCAGCATTAATAAGGTCTGCTTCCTGTTTCAAATAGACGGTTTTTGTTAGGAAAATAGAATCTCAAAAGTAATACGGTATCAGGATGACAAATTTTATAATGGAAGGGAGTTAATCTACAGTGTGAAAGTTGGAAGGTCAGAGCACTATTTTTATGCATTACATTACTATGGTGCTGCAGCAGTGAAGCAAAGAAATTTATGGAACAGCACACAAATCAAAGCCAATAAAAACACCTTATGAACTCTGCCCTTTTCTTCAAAGGGTTAAATTTTCATTTTAAATGAAATATTATCAAATAATGAGGGCCAATATCCATTCAGTATCCCAAGGACATATGGAGAACAAGGGTAAGAGGTTTGGTCTCTCATGGATCTGGTTTATATTCCAACTCTCCCTTGAGATAAAATATTTTTTCCTCTTGAAAACATATTTTTAACACCCTTACATTTACACAAATTTTGATACATTTTATTTATAAAAAATATTCATTTTTGGCTTATTCAAAGGAATGGAGAAAAGCAACCTCCTGTTTCTAAGTCTTACAGGTTGGCTACATCAGGGAAGGGAGGAAGATTAGCCTTAACAGATTCTTAACCTCTTGGTTACGGGTTGCATTAACTGGGCTCATCTGGAGAGTTCAGCTCACTCATTTGATATGCAGCTGCAGAAACAGGAAACGTCTTTGTCTTTAGAGGTGGCTAAAAACCTAAACGCAATCAGGACAAACTTCCTGCCAAATTGAGACCTCATTGATTTTCATTAATACTAATGGCTCAAACAAGGAGAGTACTTGCACTAAAAGCAGTCTGTTGCTAGGGCTCAAAGACACTAGACTTGGAAATAGTATACAGAGAAAAAGGAAAGCATGTTTTCTCCTGAAGAGTTTTCCTTCTTGTATTTTTACCTGCCTAGTTAATAAGTTTTCTTGAGAAACATTCTCTACTTTGAGATGTTACAATAGCTGAATTTCCACTTCATGCGCTGACTTCTATGTCAATAAAACTGAATTTGTCTGTAACGCTTAATAAATAGTGTCAAATATTCAGGTGTCTATCAGAGCCTGACATATTCCTAGCATAACGAAAAGTCAGATTATTTCAGTCTGTAAATCACACAACTGTAATTGGCAGTCATCAGTTTTGGCAACAACACGTTCTCACCATTTCACACTGCCAATCACCTTGGGTGGCTATGGTGCCCCTAATAATTATCTATTATTGGCAGTGCTACACTGCTCAGTCAAGTGTGAAAGCTCATTCTAAGCTGAAGCCAAAACATTAAATACACATTAGTCTGGGCAGGCAGTGGAATGAAATTTCCACTGCAACTCTATCTGATTTCTGATTAGTTGGTGGAAACTGAGGAAAATACACATCAGCTAAGGAGCTTAGTCTTGCATTACAGATTTTAGTCACTTATTTAAGTGGGATGCAAATTCAATGTTCTTTTCACTGCATTTTAGCCCCTAACTGACAAGCTAATAATTCTTAATCCACTTTCTGAAAACTTTGGGGATGAAAGCTGTTCAAACTGCAAACCACCCAAAATCACCACTTATTTGTCAAATTCTTTTCCACTTGACCTTGGAATAGGTTAGCATTGGCCTAGAGGTAAAA
Source organism: Pelecanoides urinatrix (assembly GCA_013400755.1). Taxonomy (NCBI): domain Eukaryota; kingdom Metazoa; phylum Chordata; class Aves; order Procellariiformes; family Procellariidae; genus Pelecanoides; species Pelecanoides urinatrix. The sequence goes on from VZTQ01001138.1 coordinate 9,837, forward strand.
GGAAAGTGTCCCTTAAATCAAGTGATGTTACACTTCATCTTGGAAACACTTAAAAGTACAAATCACCAAAGGCTGGAAATAAACTACAAATCTTTTGTGACATGCAGAGCCTCACAAGTTTTAGAGCTTGTTACTTTTAATTTAGACGACAAGCTGTAAGGGAATAAAAAGGTGTTTTCACCCTTACCTCTTTACTCCCACTTGTCACAGAACATATGCATGGATTCATAAAAATGAGCATTTCTGGTACATTAACTTTATATACATTAATGCAAAAAAAAGTCAGCCCTCACTTCTGCTGCTAGATAACACTGTCTACTAATTGTACGGAAGTGGCGTCCTCAATTCTATTTCCATGCCTCTAAGCCTTCCCTAAACAAAGCTAAACAGTACATACTTTGATTTTATATTATAGCTTTTTCAAATTTGCCAATGCTATTATTTTAGGATTTGCCAAATACAGTTCTGCAGTAAAACATTATAACCATGTAAATTACTGCCTTATACATGTAAGTATAGATCATCCTCATTTTTTGAACAAGATCTGTAAAAACAGTAAGTGATTCATGCGGTAGTTCATTGCTAGAGTGCTTTTTAATTAACATTTAATTTTCCAAACATAATGTCCTGTAGAGTCACTGTTTTCAGTTCCTAATGTCTGCTAAAACATTAAGTCTTTCTCAAAGAACGAGAATAATAATTTGAATGTAAAATGTTAAAACACAGCCTTTGTCTTCTCTTTCTTTAATGCAACCTTTTTGAATAGTTACATTGCCTCAACAGTTGGAGACAGACAAAATCTGGCATGGAGATAAACCTGCTAGCTTTACAGTTCCAGCAAAAAACTGTTTCCATTTGACTAAACTGCAATTTGAAGTCTTTATTTTGTACATACCCAGATTATTTTTAACAGCTCCAAACATAATGACCTAATGTTTTCTTGCTACTGTGTATATGTTGGGGATGGGAAACAGGATGAACCTTCTGGTTTTGTAAGGCACGTATAGAACTCTATATGATACCTAGAGATGTGGCGCAATGACTCATTTGAAGTACAAAATTCACAATAATTGTAAGCAGAGCTCCAAAGAAGAACCCTCACTGAGTCAAGTGCTCTGCAAAAACGTTATTCAGAGAATGAAGTCAGAATATAAGAGTTTATATCTCATAAATCCACTAGAAAAAGAAATTGTTGGTTTAACCTCAGGTAGTGGTTGCTAAACAGAAAGGACAATTATACGCAATCTGGTCAGGATAACCACACCCTGATCATTTGAACAGTATGCACTGGGCAACAGAGAGAGAAGGAAGCAAGAGGTAAATGAATTAGATTAATTGAAAGATAAGGTGAATTAATACAGCTCAGTTGCACTGTGCCATACAAACTGCACTACATGGGACTAGGAGAAATAATAGTTTCATTAGTGATCTCATTGGTGGGGGCTATGTACACACTGGACACAAAATTAAGAGCACCTATGCAGCCACAGATTGAGCGATCCTGATTCAGCTTTTAATCAGAGACTTCTTTAAGCTTGGTTTTCTTGTATGACCTAGATCTCAGAGTGCTCTACATAATTATAGAATCACAAAAGTTCATTATTAGTTGAAAATTCAGAACTCTTGGCTTACACATTGAGCTGCTGCAAACTGAAACAGGGCCCAATGTAAGTTAGACCCCTGTGAGGGGCAGCTTAGCTTTGGCAGCAGCCGTGCTAAGCTTGCCAACAGGTGACACTGTATCTGTAATTCCTATGCTGCTTAGAATATGATTTCTGTCACCTCAACATGACTTTGTGCTGGGACTCATGACAGAGAATAGCAAATGGCCATTTGCGTTGGTCCTGTTTAGTCTGCATAATAACTTCCTTAATAGCCCACTGCTACTCCTTTATAATCCTTACATAACATTGGAGTAGCATGTAGGGTCACATACACTTTGTACATGTCCTTAAACATCTATTGAAACAGCAAACCAGGACAAAATAGAAATAGTAGATATGGTGAATGTTCTCTCTAATAGCAGCATCTTGCTGAAACAGGCATTGGGTAGATAAATAATAAAATAATATTTGCTTAAAATTAACAGAATTAAGCTAAACAGTAGTTCCCTGAAGTGGAATTGGCAAGAACACTGATTTTATTTATGTATTTGATGAAAAAAAACAGATTCTTAAAATGACCACTAATGGTCACAGGTTCTACCTAGTATTTTTCTTAAGCCTCTTCATGGCACTAAGGTGTTCTGGACCAGGCAAATCAGCTCCTACTTGGCAATGCATTCTCTGGGTGCTCCTTGGAGGTCTAGTTTCACCCATAATAGTACGCACAGAGTTGGACCCTTTCATTAATATAGAGTTGCTGTGGTTTCACTAGGAGTGAAATGTGGTATGACCACATACACATATTTACACTTACACTGATGCAATTGCAGGATCAAGACTGAAAAAAATTAAGTCTATTTAGTTGCAAAGTACAAGCCAAGTGTCAAAAAAAATTAGTCAAAACAAATATTTTATTATCTTTGTACGTCCTTTAAGCACAAACAGTAGAAACACCAAAAAGAGCAGGTAAGCGTGAAAGAAGCTTCACACTCAAAGCATCTCAGTGTGCTTGTTCTGCATTGCAGAACAGATTTTTTGAGAGGTGACATTAAGAAGCATGAAAGACATGTTACTACCTACATAGAATTTTTCTCATTCTAGATTTGATGAAATTCACCAAAAGGATAGCCTGTGTAATATTCATTAACCTGATTATTAATGTGGACTAAAATTATATTCTGTGTGTCAAAGAAAGCCAAACACTACCTAAAAGCAAAGTAAAATTCAGTCCAATGTGGATCTTCTTTATATTAATTTTTAAGGTCACAGAAAGCTGTGTTGCCTTTTGGAAACTATAGATTTTAGCTTCATTTGTTTGTTAAGAACTTAACCGTTTCAGTCAAAATAGTAATTTAAGACTTGTGTACACTTTTGCAGGCTTAGATCTATGAGTGTGCACCCAGCCTGTTGTATGTAAGATTTTTTAGTACATTCATGCATTTTGTGCTAGAGCATTTTTCATAGCAACCAGAGGATACAGTATATTCTCAAGTGTAATTTTTATTAAAGCTTATGAGCCAAACAAACATAATGCCCTTTCACTGGCTAGAGTCTTTGAGTCAAAGGCTAACATAATAATGTTCATTCGTAAGGCAAGATCCTTCTTGAATGAGCCAGAACTGAGAGCTACTTGAGATTATCAGCAGTCAGGCCACTGAGTGTAAACAGACCTATAATGGAAATAACTGCTGCCTTTTTGCTACTATTTCGACTTCAGCTCCTTTCAGACCTCTTCCTTTGGATTTGCATTTTTACTACCAAACTAAGGAATTGCATAAGAATCTACTCGGACAGAAATACAGGAATTCCAGGAGGTGTACACTAAAACCTGTAAACAGGGACAATAGACTTGACAGGCTCAGTGATGGTCTTACAGACCATTGGGGCAATATAAATGCACTGGGCCTGATCCAAATCCTTCTAGAAGCCAATGCAATGATTCAAAGGGTGAAGAAAGACCCGGAATTAGAAAGGGGAATATGCTTGCACTGATTATGCACCACACATGCACTTAGACTTGATTTAAAATAGACTTTGAACTGAATAAACCTTGAATAAAATAGAAATTCCTTAATTAACAAATAGAGTATGTTTCCCTTCATGCTTTCACAAAGCAATTGAAAAAATGCTGGACACTAACCAAAAAAAAATCACCTTAAATAAATATTAGTAGGCAGTGATTGAATGGCTATAGAACAGGGTCTTACAAGGAAGCACTCGCCTCAGTTCCAATTACGGTATTCTTACCAGCTTGCTGTTAGTACTTTTTTCTATATGGTTTTGTACCACTTAAAAATCCAGGAGGATTGACCTTCCAGACTTTTAGTCCTTATTCACATGCCTTCTGTTACCAGCAACAATCACTTTACAGCTAAACATTTTCTCAATATGCTTGAAAGTATTTCCCAAGGGGAAAGGAAAAGTTATCCAACTTCTGCCTCAACATCAATAATTTTGCCCATAGCATGGGCTCAATTGTGACAAGAAGGCATCACCAAGACGTGGGAGCAGCGTGGTAGGGATCTAGCACTTTGCAGCTCGCTGTTTTTACTTCTTGGAAAACAAGTGGATTGAGGTTTCAGTGCTTCCTTTGTACAGAATAAAATAGTTATTTCATTTGTTAAGATCAATTCTACTTGCTTCCAAAACAGCCATTTCTGATTTCTCCGAGAATCCCAGCCCTAGCACTAGCCTTCTGCTCACTTAGCTCGGAGGAGCTAAATGATGACAGTTGTATCTACCCAGCTGTTCCATGGTGCTAGCAGAAGCTGGGACCTTGCAGACTCCTCACATGCAGCACAAAAAAGGCCTCTAAATGTCAGTCAAGGCTTAGGAGAAGCTCGACCTCATGGTTTTGTAAAGGTACCTGGTTTCTGCTTTCAAGTATCAATTCCCTGATTACAATGTAAGTTTACCCTGGCGCAGAGCTAATGACTTATTTATGGTTTTGCTCAGGTGTGCAGGACGTGAAATTTACCTGCTGAAACAGGCATGTGCGTCCGTATGATGCACAAGACAGGGAAGCATCAACTTTCCCATAGCATGTCGCAATCTACGGAGGCATTTCGTAACAGCACCTGTCTGCAGCATCTGAAGGATACATCATTTTTTAGGGAGTGACAACACTAAAAACTGCATGTTTTGCTGTTTTCTAATGAAGGACAAAAGCCTCATACTGTACTAAATACATCCTGTTTTCTTTCTAGGGAAAAGAAAACTTAATTTTATTAATCTAAAAGTAGTAATTTGAAGGGGAAAATATGTGGTTTGCTTTCACATATGCTTTTTGTAAAAGGCCTAAACATGTTGCACGTACACCAGGATTGCAGTGAGGGATTAATATAGAGGGAGGAAAAGAGATCAAAGTCCAACTGTACGTGTCATTTAATTGGTTTGTCATTTGCATCTGAAATTAAAAAGAATTGCCTGAAAGCAACAAAATAATCTTATCAGTCAAAAGCTCCCCTGCTGGGATTACTTCTGTGTGTCAGTACTGCTCTCTTGAAAATAATAATCCCATTCCATAATCCATCAAGAAATATATATTTAATAGTGAAATATTCTGAGAGGAAAAGCAAAGTCACATAACCTCCTTCTTCTCCCAATCCCTGACATTTGCTGTGCTATCATGACAAGCTCAGTCATGACAATAATATGTAATCAAAAACAGGGAGCTGTATGGAAGCAGCAGAAAAATTAGCAGCTCCTGAAAGCGATTTACTTCCAGGAGAAGAAGTAAACTTTCTGATGTCAACAGCTATTTAACATTTAGCAGCTTGATCCTAAATACGCTCTTAATGTTCAGAAGAATTTCAGAAAGCGTACTTTCTGTGGTACAAAGGAAGAATTAAATGTAAGCCACCATTACTTAAAAGAAAATGTAGCTTGGTAGGATTTGGCCCCATACATTAAGCAGCACCTGAAGTTAACCTTACCTGGGTAATGCATGCTCCAGTGAAAGCCACAATCACAGCCACAATGTTAACAGTGAGCTGGAACTGCAGGAACTTGGAGATACTGTCATAGACATTACGTCCCCACATGACAGCCTTCACAATGCTACTGAAATTGTCATCTGTTAGGATGATATCTGAGGCTTCCTTTGCAACATCTGTTCCAGCAATACCCTGGAAAAATTAATTGTGAATAAAATTACCTACTAGAAAGTATAGAGAAGTTAGAATACAAATCTCTGCATACTCATTCAAAGTCCACAGTTATACAGAGACTCCCCCGTGTAGTAACAGTGACTGCTGAGTATATTCTGCATTTTATATTTGCTTCAAAGTTATCTAATTTGGCCTATTCTTGAATGTGAATAAGCATGCAGAAAAGGGAATTGATAGACAGCAATAGAATTCATGTGATGATAGTTTTGAATGTTTAAATTACCAGCTTAATGTCTACTGAACTTCTGAGTTATTTTTATCATTGATGATATTTTATTAATGTACATGAGCAAAATTGCTAACAAAAATTAGAATTATGTATCTTAATATATAGTCCAGTATATTAATATCTTCAAAGTCAGAGTACGTTGGGAAGACATCTTTACATTTAGTGATGGATTTTACTAAAGCAAAATAGTACTCCACTGTTGTGAAGAAGAGAGTTCATTTTTCTTTATTGGCACAGGATTCCGCATATAGCAAATAATTACCTTAGACAAAATACTGAAAAAGTATCAAAACAAGCAATACCAGTGAATCTAACATGGTAAATTCAAGGATTCTGAAGCAACATAACTCACCCCCTCCAATATATTGCTTCACTGACAAGTAATAACTAAGCAACTTTCTCAGCACTTAATGAATGAAAAACCTCTTAAAGCAAATTTATAATGACACAAACATCAATAAATATGCTCAAGATTATACCATTGCAAAGCCAACATCAGCTTTTTTAAGTGCTGGTCCATCGTTGGTTCCATCACCAGTCACAGCTACCACCTGCCTCTGTTCCACCTGTGTGCTGTCAATAATACCTGCAAAAAATGAATATGTGTGTGTATGGATACATATATATAAAATAGAAAGATAAAACTTCCCTCTACAAAATAGCAGGGTCTGTGTAATAGACTACGTAATAACACACAGGTCTTACAGAGATAATAGAGTTGATTTTTAAGGAAAATAATGATGGAAGCAGTGTCATCACTAATATATACTACTAGACATCACTACTACAATTTACATGGAAAGTTTGGATCCTGCACCATCAAAACATCAACAAAACTTGCATAGACTTCAAAGGGAATGAGATGAGCTCATTACGTTCTTTTGGAAGATTTCTACTATTTAAAATTACATGTCACAGTAAATCAGGTCTCTGATTAAACATCAATGGAAAGGATTTGCTGAAGACTTAAGTTCATGCTTAAAGGCTCTAACAAATTACTGGGACTGAACTATAATATCTGCTTTACTGGGATGTCTTCTGTCAATCAGTTTAACCTAAAGATAACAAATGCCATCAATGAATTTTATTTAGCTGGAGCCAAATTAGACATGTTCAATTCTGCCAAAAAATTATTAAGAAGATATAAAAGAATTCTTTGAATTCTGGAGCCAAACATTTTAATAAACAGCCATAATAAAATAATTCTACTTTCATTTTGATATCATTTGAGAAAAGAAAGCACTTTTCACTTGGTGAATCAAGTTTCAGGCAACTAGCCTGCAGGGAAGTATTTTCCACTTATGCAGATGGGGAAAGTAAGGAAAAGAATAAAGAATTTTTCTAAGGTTACAGAAGCAGCCCTGTTTTACAATAGGATGGGGATCATTCACCACTCATGTTTTTATTTCCACGTCAGAGTCCATTTGAATGTGAGTCCAGAATACGGGATCGTTGTGCAGGATACACTACCACCTCTCCATATTAATAACTTAGGGGGGAAAAATTACAAAATTCCTTTTGCTAACACATTTTGCACAAAGTCATAACCTCTAAAAACAATTATCAAAACCCACCCAGAGTGAAAAGCTTTCATTCTACTCTGGGGGAAAAAAACCCTCACATATCAGATAACTAACCAGAAGTAGGAAACTGCAGATTACAGGGCTTATCAGGCACCCAGAAGATTGCAATGCAGTATGGAAGCAGCTAGTGTCCTGTATTTTTCAGTCTTATGAAAATCACAAAAAAAACTATTTACTTTCCACTGGCAGTATGAACTCAGATAAATAGCACATTATTCTGATAAGATCTTATAATTAGAGCTTTCAATTTGTTGGGGTGATTTGCCTTTGGTATCACTAAATAAACAAGAACATCAGCTGTCATTACCATTTAAAGCATTTATCTTCATCTTCCCTTCTTATTATTAACACATCCTTTGATGTTAAATTAATAGTTTAAGCTTATGAAAAAATTTGTTAAAATCTCTGACACATCATGGCATTAACTGCTCCAAACAGGTAGATAGCATCCTCTCACAACGGGATTTCAAATGGGAGCACAGCCCACATCAAGTTGAAGAGGCTCTAACAAATGAGATCCTAGTAGATATAAATAGTGCTCTAATGTCAATGACTACACTATCCAACCGCCCTGCCTCAGCCAATTGCTGGATGCAGCTAAGTCATTTACAACGTTTAGTAGTTGTTCACAAGGTTCAGTAGTCATTTTTATCCCTAAAAGCAAACTATGCAGCTGGGATGAGCCCAACACCCTCCAGAACACAGAACTGCATAATCAGCAGTCATGGAGAAGTAGAGATAAAATGGGCTCGCTCATCATCAGCATCTCTGCCACACACCTTCATCGCAGTGGCCACTGCTAGTCTCATCAGAAATATGTCAACGCATGGCACAACAGTACGTGGATGGACTTCCGTGCTATTCATAGGAAGAGAGATCTTTCCAGAACTTTCATTTGTACATCAGACAAATTTCTACAACGGAACAGTAGTGATTATTTGGGATTCAGAGGATTTATCATAACTATATTTATGCTCCCGGACTTCTGTATGCTCTTTTTAACCTGTTCCTCCTCCCCCCTTCCGTACATTTCTGAATGGTTGTCTTTTTCCAGCACTTGCCTCCTTCCTAACCACGTTTCCTTCTATTTTTTTTTTCCTCTTTCTTTGCTATCATTCTGTTAATAGTTGTGATAAGGTTTCACCTCAAGAATTTTCTTCAGTATTGAGTAATCTGTCTGTATAAATTTCACAAACAGTGTAAGGGGACCAAACAGAAGAGGGATGCCTAGGAAGGATTCTCCCTCTGCAATCTTGAGCTGTGGAGAACAACTGCTTCAGTGGTCACTGAAAAATTTAAATATGGGCATGACCTGACAGACTGCCAATAAAGAGAATGCCCATTTCTTTAACATTTACTGGCGCTTCCACTCATTCAAAACAGCTAAAAAGAAACTTCAGTATTAATTAGTCATTTCTAACAGCCAGGAAATTTCTTCAAAATAAACTGCTTTATTCCAGTTGAATGCTTACATACGGAATTTTAATAAAAACAGGTCTGCTGGGGAATTCCTAAAACTCAGCAATGCTTCCTCCCACAACAGCCTTTGCTGTTTCATTGCTCTGTTCCCCCATCTTAAGCTGTTTGGCCATGACTTTCCTCTGTCAAAAATAATTTTATTCAACAGCCGCAGGAATACACCTAGAGCATAACATTACAGCGTGTTCCACACACAGATTCCGCTGATGCTGCAGGAATTTGGGAAGGAGTCATGTAGCTTGCATAAGGCACAAGTTTTTCAGAGCAAGCAGCTTGTTTCTGATGAGGGAAAAGATCATATTTAAAACAACTGTGTATAGCTGTAAGAGGGGCACTATATGCACAAGCTTGCTATAAAAGGTACCAGCACTGCATACACAGCTGAAAGTGAAATATATCCTGTATCTCCCCCTTCCCCCCATCTAACATTAAGCAAGCATTAAATCAAATCCACTCAGGATAATAATATAAAGAATATTAATCAACAATTTCTTTTACAAGGAGCTATTTGTACCCATGGCTCAGATCAAAAACATCAAGTATAGCCTCAGGTTGTCCCTTTATTGCAGAACAAATGCCGCTTTAATTTAAACAATTCTTACTTGCATTGTCACCCTTAGAGTCGCCTCAGTAAGAAACCGCTCCTTTGGGGAGAAAAAATTCCCGGTTTAGATATTTCTTTCTGTCTCAACGGATTAACTCAAAACAGGCAGACAGGAAAAACTTGGCTACAGTAGAGCATTTCAAAGATGTACACCGATTCAGGTGTTATTGATGCAGGAAAGTAGATCATCCCATATGCTTACACATATTTCTTTGGCAAGCTAAACATAGACAGATGCAGTAATATATTTTCATAGGCATGTTCCGGTCAGATTAGTTTTTAATACTTCCAAACTTTTTGAAGCTCCCTGTTAATTTAACAATAATTTAGAAAGTCTGTCTGAAAGAGAAAATTTAAATTCACTTTGGTGACATGCTTAACTATGTGCAGGAATAGAGCTTTAAAGGTTAATGTAAAAGTATTACATATAACAATTACCAATGCTGTCTGTAATGTTAAGTGAATAGTGCTCCACAAAGTTCATGATATTAGAATGCCAGAGAACAAGATGGATTTCTGTACTAAGCATGCACCACCAAAGTGTTTTATTTTATGAGACTGAAACACTAAAGGGGAACCTTGAAGGCATCAGTGCCTCCCACAAAGTTACATTTAACACAGAGACCTAAATGGTATCTACAGAGTATAAAACTCTAGATTCAAATGCAGGATACCTCCTGCTTCCTTTAACCTATTTTTATGTTCTTTGCTTCAGGGAAGAGTTGTTTGAAGCTGACTTTTTACACTGTGGAACAGGACAACTTTCTGAATATTTCTCCATATAAATTTGAATAAAAATAAATATTAACATTTTCTCTCAAATGCAAATCAAAACCAATTGCTATTAGCAATATGCTGATATTTAATTTCAGAATTTCAATTAATACACTTTTCTATATTTTTATTATTCTACCTAGTCTTATGGGACGTTCACATTAATGAGGTCATGAATATAATACCATCCCATGCAATACTATTTGAAATATTTTAGTAATTAAGGGTAATTATTAAAAATCTTTTCTTCTTTAAAGTTCCCTTTAATAAAGCAGCCTTACATGAGCATAGAATAGTTGTTTTTAATATCACAGAAAAATAATTCCAGCCTAACTTAAATGTATTGGAAAGCACAGCTTCTTTAACTGGTAAACTGAATATTTATTTGATCTTCTGTATACCTTCTGATAAGATGATATTTCCCATCAGTACTAAACAGTTGCTTCCCATAGTATTTTAAAAAACAATATGACACTATTGAAGTATTTCAGCAATAGCATTATAAGGACACATCAGTATAAATTATATGCATTTTTACTTGTTATATTTTGAAATAGGGTAAAAAATATGAAAAAATACCTGTGGATGTCATAAAATCTGAAAGAAATTGTATTTCAGTTGGATTGAGATATCTAACATTTTTGTTTCACTGAAACAGTTCATGATGATAACTCATTCTGACATTTTTTTTTTCAATCTACCTCTACTTCAAAGCCATAAATATTTGAGAGAAACTGTCTGCCCAGCCTCAAATGCTGAACCATGCCTTTCTCTAGTCCCTTAGCAGTAGTAAAAACAAAAATGCAAAATAAAAATGATCCTTTTGCTGGGTGGGATTGTGCTATGTTAAGGAGAAAAAATACTCCCTCCAGCAGCTGTATGTCATTAAAAATTAAATATAAAAAAAGTTTATTTTGTGATGTGTGTTTTTACCCTAGAGCAGATAGAATACATCAAAGAAGAGAAAATCCTCTTGATCCCTCAAGTATCTGAGAAAAACATAACATTTTAACAAGAGGCCCAAAACTAGTGAACATTTAAATAGTTTCTTGTAACTTTTAATGGCCCTTGGAGTATCACCAGCCAAAAAATTCCATCGTGATTTTCCACAGACTTATTCTTGAACTTCGTTAGATACTTAACTGCTTTATCATTTGACCTTGTCTTTAAAACATTAATTGTATTAGTTGCATAAGGCATTCAGTAATAGTAAATATCTTTTGGATTGTCAAAGTGCATATACTATAAAACATCAATAATTTGTTGCTTATTTTTCTTCAGCTCTTTGTTGATTTCATTTTCTCTGGCAAAGGTTTCGTTTTTCTCTTAAGGGAAAATCCTGAATGATTCAAATGAGTACTTGTGAGGGACTTACTTAATCCACTTAATGAAACACGAATTGTATGATTCTGAAACAAATAAACTATTAGGTTGTACAAGTCATGTTCTCTAAGAGCTATAAGAGAGTATTTTATATGCACTAGGGAAGTGAGGAGACTTAGCTAACTTTGTCCTGTTTTAATACTGACCTATGGAGCTAATAATTATGTTGTCCAAACCAATGGTCTCCAAACCTTTTCAATCATGAACACCTATCGGTAAAACTTTTTGAGCACACCCCCCCAAAAATAAGTATATTATTTATGAATTATACTTATGTACTACTATATTATGTACATTATAAAACATGTATTAGAAAACGATGAAATAGAGATGAAATAATCTTTTTTTTTTTAAATTCTTCTATTTAATAATGGTAAAAAATATTTTCTTCCTGTATCCCAATAGATTGTCCCTGACGTGGGTGCACCCCACTTCGGAGACCATTGGTCTAAACAGTGGCTGGAGAGGATGAGTAACAGCAGTATGTCTCCAGCTACCCCATCTCATGCGCCACGCCAGGGCTTACAAGGTATCTTAGTTCTCCTGAATGATCCATGCTTCCAGAGCTCTTCACATACACTGGTCCCAATCCCAAAGACCCAACTGACACAGTCTTCAAATTCACAATGGAACTTTTGTTCTAAAGTCATTTAGGCATTTTAAAAAATTACATACTGCTCAAAAGCTTTTGTAATCAGTCATGTATGGAGTTGTATCAATAAAACCTTGCTGTACCAAAAGGACCGATCCAGAAACAATTTCCTATCTAACTGTGAATTATTATTTAAGTAGTCAACCAGCTGAAAACATGTAACTCATCAGCTGGCTCTTATCCTGAACTTTAGCTCCTCCAAGAATTGCTAAGCAGAGTCTCTCCAGACTTTCTAGGGCCTTAGCAAAATAATCCAGTTCCTTCTTCATCAGGAAGCCAGCAAATACAGCCATTCGCCGATGGGGCTTCCACCTGCGCTGGCCCCCCGTCTTATCATAGCCAGAAATGGTGTTATTCCTAATCAGAAATTTTCTGATTTCATCAGCTGTCTTTTAAGTGTGAGCTTCAAAGTCAACAGAATAAGATTTCAAGTCATCAAGAAGTGTGAGTTACAGATATGAAAAAGGCTTTATAAAGAAAACTGCAAACAAATCGCTCTTTTATAGAGTATTCCATCAGCAGACAGTATGGTAAGAGAATATAATTTGTATGATGAAGTTTTTATAGGACAAAAACAGACTCTAAAAACACAGCCAGAAATCTAAAGGAAGCCAATGCAAATCATACAATTAGTGAGCCTATAGGAAAATGGAATTGGCTTAAAATACATATCTCCATTCATGTAATTGTAAAGAGGGCAGCTCCTAGTTACATGATCTCCAATAACTGCTATTGTACATGAGAAGTTTTTTATCTTGGAATATTCTTTAAAAATAATTGTGGGAGAACAGATGCACTTGAGTGACTTGATTTACTCTAAATGACCTTGTTCTTGTTTTCTTCGTAAAGACTACAAAATCTATGCCCACTCTTGCTTATATGAAGAACAACCTATTTCTCAACAGTATTTTCTTTCTGACCAGCAAAAACACATTTTCCCTTCCCACCTAAAGCCTCATTCTAGTCCAATTAAAAGTCACAAGGCAAATATGAGATTGCCTACATCTACTTGCCAGACATCTTATTGGTATTTCTGTTATTCCTGCCAACCAGTTTCCTATTATTTTCCATTTGAAGGCTCAGGCAGAACTCAAAACAAGAGACTTAGTTACTGAGAAAACTTCCTTGCATTATGTACAGATGTGCAACTAAAAGTAACAACTCTGATATATTTGTAACAGTAAAATTTTTACAACGCAGATGATGCGCTGAACATAATTCAATAACTTTGGCACTAATTACACACTCGCGCGAAGGTAGTCTGCACACACCTTTTACCAAAGTGTGTTTGTCCGTGGGAGATGAACGAGCAAGCACTCGAAGCTTTGGCCAGATTTTATCAATCCGCTCTTGCTCAATCTGGAGAGGAACACAAAAAAAACCAAAACAGTAAAACTGTTAGCCTGTGATTAACAAAATGCAAAATACATTTGGGTCCATGTGTCCGATGATTCACTTCACTACTCAGATCTGCAACTTTTCTCCAAAAGCACAGAAAAATTACAACAGCCATCAATGCTGCAAATGAAGGTCAAAAAAGGCAGTTTTCTACTACCAAAGCTCAGCTGTTGGCTAACAGAGGTAAATTTTGCCACAGTATCTCATCAGCCTTTCTTAGCACCTTTATGGATAATTCCACTCAGAATCATAACTCTAGATATAGGATAGTGGAGTTTCTCAGAGCTGATCAAACATATTTACAAGTGTGTTGTTCTATTCTACATTTGAATCCAAGTTCTTAATTTCATTTTGGCACCAATAATGGCAGAATTTTCTCTGTATACCAATAGCACCAAGGATAAAGGATTCCATCAGTCAATGCAAGGAGTAAACCACTGTGTCCATTCATTAATGATAGACTCAAAGACATAGCATAGAGTTTACTTTTTTAAAGCTGACTTCAATAGCCTGTGTGTTAGCTCCATCTTTTATGAGGAGTTAAAAATCTTCCGAAGAATAGATTGTTATGCAAATCATTAGAATGAGTGGCTATAGCAGTACATTAAATAAAGTGGTATAAAATAAAGAAATGAGAGGAGCTGGTTCTCAGCACAGATTGCATTTTTATGAGACAGACCTGCAAACTGCTGTTGAGTTCCTTCTGCTCTTTGCTAACAAACCTGCTTTTAATGTGCGCGTGGTTTTGATTTCTTGCAGACTAGCACTATGGTTCTAAAAACTGCTTAATTAAGCTAGCACTAAACTGATAGTGGCTCTGCATCATGAAAAGTAGAGACTGCACTTTCAATAGTATTTTGAATTGCAAAAGGCTAGCAGTAGAAAGAAGTAGCAATCTCTCCAAATAGTCTTTAGTGATATGAGGTACACATCAGTGCAGGAGCAACATTATTTCAGTGTTCTCGCTATGTTTTAATTTTTTTAATAACATATATGGATTTAGTATATGAATTACCTCTCCCTTCTCGTTTCGGATCCTTCTGTTAAATTCTTTCCCTTCAAGGCAGAGAAAGTCTTCTCCCGGATGAATGATTCCACATTTTATGGCAATGGCACGTGCTGTGTTGATGTTGTCTCCAGTGACCATGCGGACTGTAATTCCAGCTCGCTGGCACTTTCTTATGGCTTCTGGGACCTACAAAAGCAATAGAACAGAAAAGAAAATTCCTAGATAAGAGATAAAATTTAAGTCAGGTGTTTCCAGTCAGAATATTTTGAGGCTAAGAAATTAATGAAGCAAAAAGAGAAATCATACATGTTATGGCATATTATAGCTACCTGACTATTACAGAATTGAGGTTACACCACAGGCAAGACAAATCTTGTATCAAGAAGCACACAAACAAATTTTTAGATCAGTTGACTAAAGCTTCTCCTGACTTTAATAAAAAGGAATGCTCTGTACTTTTTTGACCTTTAGCATCAAGGTACGGCGTGCTGAACCTAGCATACTCAACATACATGTAATATGAACTGAGAACGCAGGTATTTTGTACAGAAAATTATCTAACTTCTGATCCAAACTTTCTTTTCAGTAAGATTATCTAAAAAGTTATTGTAATTTAGCACTATTACACTAATTCATGTATATCAACAGGTGGAATTCCTAAATATATGAGTTTAAAATGTCATTAATAATTTACATATCTCAAAACTGTAAAAATGAAGCATGATTTTAGTTATGCTCCTTTCTGCATGAGACTAACTTTTCCTGCTGCACAGTATACGTACCAATTAGAGAGAATTCAGTGTGTAACAGAGTCCGTGACATTAATGTAGAAGCTATATACTGACTTGGCATCATATACTGCTTATTTAAAAAAAAGATTTTTGTAATTAAGATGTGCAAGACCTAGGAAATTGTTTCCTAATAATTAAATAACGCTCTTTTAATAGAGCTACTTGGGTAGCTTACTCTCTTACTCAGAAGAGACTAAGGGCATCCCAGGACTCCTCAAGAGGACAGAAACCCTTCACAGAACTACAAGAAACTGAACTGCCTTACTACAGAAGATAGCAAAAGACAGATATAAAGCAATTATAGGTTGCACTTCTTGTTACATGTGGGGCAGCTGAGAGGTATTTGAAGTAGACAAGTGACAGTCTGAAAGGAAAAAAATTCCCAAAAGATGAGCATGACTTAGATAAGCATCTGAATATTAGGCAGTGATCCTAAGTAAACCTCCAGGTAATTTGAAGGTTATCCCACAAGATAAAATAGCTCCAAAGACCTGGCCCTAGATGCTTGCTCTGCAATGTTGCCTAACGCTCTCAATCTATGTAATGCATACATAAACCATATTTGAATAAATTCCCCAAATACATATACTTGACCACTGACTGCAAATTGCTGCTATATTATCAGCTGAGCTTCTTCAGGTGACATACTTATGTAAAGTAATGGGATTGTCTGACTGTGATGAATTATGTCAGCAATCATGTCTATAGAGCTCTGATTTCCTACAGAAACTAATGAGCAAAGGATATGATTATGAAAAGAATTTTAATTCTAAAATAATTATAAAAAAGTAAAAAAAACCCCAACCACAAACAAACAAAAAAAAACTATTTAGGGGTATCAAAACGAATATCACTGGCTACAATATCAAAGCCTCTCTATCTTCTGCTGCCAGTTCAGTGCAGCTTGCTGATCATAACCTCTATCATAGATATAAGTGTATTGTAGAACTCAGTGCCAATTAGAGTGGATTAATCTCATCCATTAGTACAGAAAATATTAAGAAAAGGCGCCACCATCTATTACATTGTTAATTTTGTGCATTTCTAGATATTTTAATTTCCTCTATATCCACAAGTATGTGATGCTGCGGAGGTCAGGACACTGGCTTTTACTTGACCACCACTGCTCTGATCCAGTGTGGCAAATGCTGGGCTTCCACTGATTCCATGGGCCAGAAAGGCTATATATCTCAGACTGCACGTCAGACTGAAATTATACACCCTTAAACCATATTGTAGATAATGATTATTCTAATCAGTGAATACAATTTCACACTGTATTTCTACATCTTTATTAAAGGCAGTTGTGAAGCTTCTCTCTTCCAAAATGCCTCACTAAAGTAACACCTAACTGAGGATCAGAACAGTACTTTTCCCATGACTATGAAGAAAACCCCTCCACCTTCAGACTGCATCCACAGGATGTGCTGCCTGCGGAATGACTCTCTGTCAATACAGATTACAGAACCAAGAGAAAAATTACGGGACAGAGGTTTATCTTTCCATTTCCTCATCTCTGCTAACTGAGAATATTCTTCCCACAAGTTGTATCCTGGAAGCGTTATTTGGACCTGAAGCCTTTTAACATTATGAAATAGACTTCTATGGGGGACATACAATCAGATTAAATCTATTAAGCAAATGACTCCTGATTTACCCAGTTTCCACATTAATAATCCTGACTATATCCCATTTGTCAATTTGGAATGCCTTAGTATCCACTTTAACTGTGGTGACCCTCATGCATAGGATATGACAGATTTAGATGACTATCTGTAAAACCAGCACAGTGTACGAACTATGAAGGAGAAAAATAAATTACAGTGCAAACAGAAAAAAAGGTCTATTCACATAAAGTGCCAGCCCTATTAAACAAGGTCATGGGAGGACAATCTAGTTTCAAAGACATCTCAAACTCACATATAACTAGAGAAATAATTCTATTTTCCTCTTCTCTCATTTTTTGGACAGCTGGTGGGTGGCATCTGATTTAATACTGTGTACAGTAATTACAGTTAAAATATTGTTCATATTTTTTTATTGCTGTAAGAGAGAAAGAGTGTTGGCAGACTGAGTGGGCAGTGGAAGCAGATATTTTCCATCAGTTTTGCAGAGCTTAAGTACACATTTTAAAATTTTCTGGTTTATTTTCTCTCTGCAAAGAAAACCTTCTAATGCATGCATGCACGCATAAATTATCCAATGCAGGAATATCTACTAACATCAGGTGACAAATAAATAGGTGACATTTGGAAGTGATTTATGTTCCTCTCCCAGAAATAACAGATTGTAGGCATACATTGGCAAATCAGTATAAACCAGTACAGACTCATTAAAATCAATTCAGAAAGACTCTCAAAATCAACAGAGAAATCTCTATAGGAACAAGACATCATTCTGTTTGTTCTCTTCTTGCATATTTATCAAAGAAAAAAAAAAACTACACACACACAAAAAAGTATCAATAAGTATCAATCAGGTACTTCAGTGCTTGATAAAAACAGCTGCTGATAATGAATAAGCTAGTGTCTGAATTAACCCAGGAATTATGCAAAGTCATGGGTGTCCAGTGGTTACACTCCAGATAAAGCTGGTCAGTTGCTGGCTATCATTGTTGAATAATTCATCCAAATAGTTTCTTTTAACGTACGGAAGGAAATGCAAGTGCAAGACAGCTCCCAGCAATATCATCAGAACAGATGCAGCACTCTGAAACCATGCTAGTGTGACACCACCGACACTGCAGGTATTCACACGTTTAAACACTCCAAGGGTGCATATGAGCAATGTGCCACAGCAGCTCTGTGGAAACAAGGAGGCTACCATTTTGCATGTGTTAAATCCAACAATCATCTTAGGAAAAGGAAAAAACTGAGCCTTCCCCAGGAAAAATGGGAATGTAATTTAAGGAAAACTAAAGGCTGCCAGGATGGTGACATTGGATTGTTTCACTGGAATTACCTAATCTATCATTTCTGTCAGCATAAATTCTGATATCCATGAATACTGAGAGTATTAATAAAACAGCAGTTGTAGTAATAATTCTAATTTTTAATTTTCTTTTTTCCCCTACAGAAAGCACTTTGAAAATTCATAAACTCCAGTGGTGACTCTATTTAATAAGTGGACTTAATTCTGGTAAAATAGTAAGGTCCCTTATAACAGCTCAACATCTTACTATTTGCATCTACAATGGTGATTTCACCATTGTAATATATGTATGTTATGATATTCCCACTAAGTCAGATATTTCAGACCTAGACAGTTTTTCTGAAATTTATGTTTGTGTTCTGGGTTGGGGTTTTTTGGTTCATTTCTTTTTCCTAAGGTACTGCTACAGCTTTTTACCAATGTGTGGAATAGTAATAACTTAAACATTGTTTTAGATGTTCTCATGATGTTATTACCACTTTAAAACAGTAAAAAGGGACAAGGAGGAAAAAAACCCCAAGAAACAAAGTCCCAAAAAACTGTAGAGATGTCCAAGATTTGGGAAAATTCTGAAATGATAAACATTTTGTTGCGTGTCTTGCAATGAAGTAAGAAGTGTTACTGCATATTCTGGTGTTAAGCTACAAGAAATTCAATATATTATTCAAATAATTATCTAGAAACAAAATGTTTTCCTGCCTTCACCTTCTTTGATCCTTTACATAGAAGCCAGACTTGACCTCTTTATTTTTAGCAACACTATTCATTTTTACCTCAAGCTCCTAAGAAATTATTCCTAAGAGATGAGAGCAGTTCTCTTATAAAACACACTCATAATAATCCCATGAAAAGATAGTTTGCAGCTATTTTCAATAATAACTGCAAATCCCACTGCTTACCCACTCCCTCAGTCTGTCATACCACACATAACCTCACTTAAAGTTATTTTCTATCAATATGTATCATGAATCAATTTGGGAGGGAAAGAAGACTGATTCATAGTTCTAGTGGTCACTGACAATTAAAAACTTTCTGAGTTTATATATATTAGCTAGAGTATTAAGGGATCATTGCAGACACAACATTTTGAGACTGTTTTAAAATATTTTTAAAAACTTTCAATGTCAGGTGTAGGGACAGATGGATTAGCAGCAAGAGACCATCTGATGACAGATAAAGTGAATGCTGTTTATCTGATGATTGCGGAGATAAGAAGTTTATCATACAGCTTTCACCTAGGCAAGATTTACTTCATATTATAACCTTCTTGGTACTGAAAGTCCATTATCACGCAAACCATAGTTACGCAGGTGGTACCTGTAGCTGTAATTATATCATGCTAGTTTCCAAAGTTACAGCAGTCCGAAGTATGTAAAAGCCTACTTAATAAAGAACTTGGGGAAATAAATCAGATTAATTTATACTTTTGATGTTTTAGTTAAAAAAAAAAAAAAATTTCCTAACATGTCTAGCATTGCCACCAATTCTCAGTGGATCAAATACAAAGATTTAGATGTGATTAAAAGAAGATCCAGCAAAAATGTAAAATGAAACCGAAGAACAAAAAAGACAAAAATTGGTACCAAACTACTTAATTCTGCAGTATCAGAACCCACTCTTTTTGTATAAGAGATATTTGAGTTACTGTTCAATGACCTTACTCCAAAGCAAACCACAGTCATTAATCATCTACCAAAATAACAGCAGAATCGAAGAGTGGATTTCTTGGAGCAAAAGAGGAGAGGATGAATCGCTCCCCCCATTTGCAGGAGGCGCTGGGGCTCTCACATCACACCACGCGGCTGCAGCTCTGCCCCTGCGCTCACGGCTGAGTCAGCGAGAAAAGCACCCAACAAAGATACCGAAAATGCCTGCATTTGATGCTCAGCACTTTCAACTTCGGGACTTACCTTCTGTCACTGTTTCTAAACAGTAAAATGTCAAGATTAATTATCAAGCACCATATACATAGGTCAGAAACAAAATTTCTACCTCTTAATCTGCCCTTTGTATTACTGTAGTAACATCCTTTACAAGCATAGTAGCAGGCACATGCTTCCAGTGTGCACACCCAATACTGATTGTCTCAGTTTAGTTGAGTTGAAATTTTACTCATATATTTACACGCCATTTATGTATAGTATCCATGAAATCTGCAGCCTTTCCATGGCAAAGCTTTTCCTTGTCCAAATACATGAAAAACAGTTTTTCTGAGTAGCCACCAGTTACAAATCTTAAGACAATTAGTAAGTGGCAACTGTTACAGTAAAAGACAAAACTCCAAGACTGCATGCAACTTCTGTGGAAAGCGAGCACATTGCAGTTATAATCATGGGAATTACAATCACGGCACATCTTTTCTCTACTTTCAGAGCTGCATATCACTGCATTACTTAAAGGAAAATTCTTTAATATTTGGTAGCATAATAAAACTTCTGCTGATCAGTCCTCCTGTATACTACTCCTTGAGAGAAGGTTAAGCTATCTCAACCCTGTAGTTCAAAAAGCCCTATTTTGCTTTATTTAAATATCAGTTGATTAATAGTTTTATCAAGTTAATTATTTGACTTTTTATCAAGTAAAGTCTATTTCTAAAGCTCACTTCCATCTTCTTTGACAGAGCTAATTAAAAAAAAAGATAAAAACTGCAAGAAATCTGTAGTTCAATTTATGTTCAGTTCTCCGAGAAATGCTTTATAACATAAGAATTTTATATACCTCTGGCCTTACTGGGTCTTCAATGCCAACAACACAAATGCAAGTCAGGTCAGATAATATGTCATTTTCATTGTCCCAGTCAGGCTCTGGGGTGCTGTTAAAGTCTCGGAAAGCAACACAGATCGTTCTCAGTCCATCACAGGCCATAGGTTCAATCACTTTCTTCACCATTTCATCTCGGTCACGTGGTCTGAAGATACGAGGTTCACCAGCTGCATTAAGGATCCTGGAACATCTTTTTTATTTAGGGGGGGAAGAAAAAAAAAAGTTGGTTGTGTATTTGCATGACTGCTGAAAAGTATTCCTTGTATCAGCTCATTTCATTTAACGTTTTCCTTTTTTGATGGCAAGTTTTAAATTTCTAGTGTAAATTTCTAGATCAAACAAGAAGATTCACTACTGATATATCAGAGAATTTGTTTGTAACTTATTACAGAGACACCAAGAGTCCTTCATCCATTATTTCCTCAATATCCATGTAATTAATGCCAACTTACAATGAAATTGAAAAATCCTTATTTTCCAAATGGGTTGAACGTAACGAATCCATTTGTAAACTACTGAATGTAGATCCAATTATCTGGCTAGCCAAAGATAAGAAAAATGAACCAAACAGTTTTGCAAGAGTGAGGACTTAAAAAAAAAAAAAATTAGAAAAGAACAATAACAGCTTATACTACTGAAGTGTGACATATTTCTACTGTAAGTAGCAAATTCCAAATACTGAAATTCCCACATCTGTCTTATTAGTGTCAGGATGTTTTGCATTTTGGAAAAACACAGCAACTAATGCATTGAACTTACTTCTTCAGAACAATTTCAGAAGCTCCTTTGCTGTACATTCGGAAACTACCATCTGGCATTTTAATGACAGTACTCATGGACTTTCTGACAGAGTTGAATGTGTAAACTTTATAGAGTTTCTCCTCAGGGATGAGGTTCCGAACAGGCTCATAATCCTGCTTCAAATCCAGGACAAACCCCAAGAGGCCACACTCCGTCTTATTGCCTACCTGGCGAGGCAGGCCACCCTCTTTTTCTGGTGGCTGAAGAGAAGGAAAAATTAGATATTAATTTCTCTAATGATATGCAGTATACAGTGCCTTCTGAACAATTAATAACAAAGTTACAGTGTACAGTTTAAGATCCGAAACTCTAACTGTGCAATCATGTGTCTTCCGATTTTTAAAAGCCAGCAAAAAATCCATAGAGCTTTAACAGACTTGAAGCAGCTATTCTCACAATGAGGAAAATTTCTCTAGACAAATAGCTACATTTGGTCTCTTGCATTTCTTTCCTTTTAAATTAGCCATTGGCAGTTGAATAGGTTAGGCAATACATCATTAAAAGTAAAGTAACTTTCTTTAGGCTCAAAAATAATTAATACTCATTTGTCACAGAGTATTTCCTTTTCTCACCTGCTTAGAATTATATTGTTTTGCTGACTTCCATGGTTATAATGGTGAGTTAAAACAAGATCTGTCCTTTTTTTTCTACCAGGCATTTTTTATATAAAAATAAATCTGCATCTAATTGTAAATCTCAGTTAAAAAGGTATTTCTAACAATCTATAAAATAATAGTTCTACATCTAAAAGTACCTGTTTCTAGAATTACCATGCTGCTGCTTCAGACAATAAATGCTTTGTGTTAGGAAAAAATGAATTTTGCAACTCAGGACAATTCTCAGTCCTTCTAGGGACAAGGAAAGCTTTACCTCCCCATTCAAAATATAAACAAACAAACATACATTTCATTTACAAACTTGCTTGGAGATGTAATACACCCCAAAAAAAAATTCCTGTGTTGTCAAGACTCCAGATTGACTTAAAGTGACCCATGTGTGAACTACAGACTGTTGATAATCATTTTCTTGTGCTCAGTAGAATTAGAAAAGTGTTGCTTAAGCTAGGGCTAAACTATACTGATGGGAACCAAAAGAAAGGAAAGTCCTTTCACAACTTTAATTTGCATTGAAAATAGGTTTTGATTTGACTCCAGACGTGACTGTAAGTCATCGTTTTCAATGTGACTTAAACTTTTGCTTCACATTTTGCAGAATTAGGACTGCAGGACTATATTCAGAAACCATGTTTAATTTCACTATAGACTTTAAAATCCAGTCTGCTTTGGAAACGGGATTCCTAAGTAGATGGAATTCCCCACGTTGCCCCTCAGTGGGATGAGGGGTAGTGCGGGGAATGACTAAAGTTGCAAATCAGTAATCCTACTTAGATTTGAATTCTTGCAATAAGTACGGCCACAAAAAGGAAAAAGGGGACCTTTAAGTAAGCATTAGCAAGTAAGTAAGTATTCCAGATAACCACCAATTGCAGCTGGTTTAAAACATGAAGGTCAGATAGATAATAATAGACTGGACTAGAACTGAAGTAAGCAAATAAACACAGATTTTCCATAAGAATCATCCTTCTAGCATCAGGAAAATATATACCTGATGACAGATAGATTAATGTAATTTCTTTTTCAGAGAGATGCATCAAAGGTGAGCAATACATAATAATCTAAAAATCTCTGTCTCAAAGAGATTTATCCTTCCAAAAAGAATTGTAATATCTTTCTTCTATATGAACCATCATTTTTACTGAGTTAAATGGGTCATATTTGTGTTGCTATGACATTTTAGCATTACTCCAGGATCAATGTAAAACACTGACACTCAGCAAAAATGCTAATATGATATATTAATTTTATTATATGCTATAACAACTTGCCCTGCTATAATCCCATTATACTGTGATGTAACTTCCCTCTGGATTCTCAAATTCACTTAAGAATCCCTAATTTAAAACCCAAGAGCTTGTAGTTACGTGTATCTGGAAGGATTGTAACATTCAGTGGATATGAAAATCTCAGTTAGGAGTCAAAAAAACACTCTTTAAAATACAGTTTTGTTTAAATAAGTTTTCATGACATTGCAGGCACAGGGTTCCTGAAACACACTAAGAACTTCAGGTTTCTCAGAGCAACAGAGTAATCAACGTCACTGCCTGGGTAGTGATGCTAGGAAAGGCTGATTTCTCTGTGCACATCATATCAAACTCACCCCATTTTAGATCTAAATCCTCATTTATGCTTTGGTTCTCTCTGCCACTGAAGTCAGTGAATCTCTACATTGACTTAAATGTGAATGTGATCGAGGCCACTAGCAAACGCACACTGGAAACGAATGAAATTTCTTTCCATCAAAGACATACAATCCTAGACAATAGTTAATTTATACATACGATTTCATCATGACCTGATGTGAATAGATATTGAGAAGATAAAAATCTATCCACAGTTCACCGTATATCAAACTAAATGTTAGGAGTCCTTCTAAAATTATTTTTATTTCAACAAAAAGCAGATCACACTCTCCCCTTCTTACTGTGGTCTAAAAATAGATTTCTTTTAGTGAATATCTTTTGAATGCAAATACGTAAGAAGGGGTAAAAATACCAGTGAAAAGAAAATGAACAGACATTTCAGAAAGCTTTCAAAATCTAACAAGTGGCCACCTCCCTCTAAAGCAGCTGCTGTCTCCATGTTCTTTGTACATTACATTATAATAAGGCATATGGTGGTGAGAGCTGGCAAGTAGCACTTCCTTTCCTGTACTGTTTCAGCTCAAGGTCTATATGCCAAAACTAGGCTCCTTGCAGATTGTTCTTGACAACCCTTTGCAGAAGCTGCTGGCTTTTAAAACTTCCTACTGTGCGGTATCTAAATTTGTTTCTTGCTGAAATCTGCAGTTTATGGCACCTGGAAAACAATTAAAAGGACAGCAGTTCATCAGCAGCACTGTTATTTCTGTCTTTCATAGTATGACCATTTCCACAGATCCTTCACCCCAGCTATAATCTGGATTCTGGTTGCTAAACACCAGAAACGAATTTGCTTTATCTTCTCTTTTGTTCTTTACTGTTTGTTGTAAGACTATTTATTGTTTTCTAGCCGTATCACCTCTGCATAACTACATAGGAATGCACATCCCTGCATAAGAATGCAATAGAAACTTCGATAAAGCTTGTCTGGAAATAGGCTGGTTTTGATAAGCAGATTCTCTTACAGAAATTTTTTTTTCCACTTTCACGTATTGTTTAGAAAGCTTACTTAATAATCCTACCTGACTTTTCTCTTCTCAAACAATACTGTGGAACATTCCTTTGGTTTTATTGAACTTCAGCTCACATTATACTTCCAACGCTCTCTCCGTACATAGCATACTGCTGGCCTTCCAGGCAGACCACAACTGGCATATTAATTATACACATGACTAGGATAACACTAATTAACCAAACTCCAAACGTTTTATTAGAATTCTTGAAAAATCTTTTTATAGATTCAAACAAAGAAAAACAAAACAGCACCCTAAAGATAAATTTCACTACAAATACCTGGCATCAGTCTATACTGCTAAAATGTTATGAACTTACTTTCCTAAGGTCTTTATTTAGGAATAAAAATTAATCTTTATATCTTGTGCAGATTCTGACCTTTGCTACCCCTGAGGACACATCTAGAATAATATTGTTGACCTGACTGATGAGGAAGAGCACAATTTGTCCTCAGACTGTTTAGAATTTTAAGTATTTTTTCATGTTAATGATTAATAAGTTACCTCTGTTTTATACAAAGTACAGAAAGCAACATGCTATTTTACAACTCAGAATCATCACTGCAAGGTACAACGCTGTTGGAATTCAGTTAAATTAAGGGATTGAAGAAAGAACAGTTAACAACTTGGAGCTGGTTGCGTAATCATTTGGGCTTCAGAAGAAACAGACCGCATTAACCTTATGTACCATTCTGATCTCACTCACTGGATTTAAAGCCCCATATTTAAAAGTTTAAAGGTTTGATGGGTTTTTTTATTCTCATGCACACCACTGAGTAGACTAACATACGTGTTCCCATTCACTTATATTATGTCTGTTCATCAGAAAGTAAAATTTATCTCCGTTTTACTTTCAGAAGATTAAAAATTTTTATACACTAAACTGATAAGAGTTCTCTTCCTTTACTTCATTTCATGCACAAGCAAAGCATTTCAATTTCAAAGAACTTAAGGATGGTGAGCTTCTAAATTCCTGACTGATCAGTTTGCTCCATAACGCACCATTTTTTCGGTCCCATGATTACACATTCATAATTTCAAGGCTCTATGGTACATACATTTGGAATTTGGCTCTAAACAACACAACAAAAAATGTTTGGGAGCCCTTTAATAGATGCTGTATATACTCCAGTAACAAAGACTGGCCATATTTTCTAAATATAATAGGATTTGTGTTTCACACGTTACATAATGGTGTTAGTGCTGTACAGAAGCCAGAAAAATATTCCAGGGTGGCATGCAGTATGTTTTGAGGAATGCTTATACAGCTCAGAAAAAAGAAGACATTCACCTCTAATGGTGGCATATATTTTGGGCTCAGGAATTATCAATAGCATGTTTTGTGGAAAAAGAATCAGAGAGGAAGAATCAAACAGAAGGGTAACGGGAGAAGGGAAAGTATTTCTAGTAAGTCTCCCCTTTACTACCAAGTCTCTCCCTTTTTCTTTAAACACTTCCTACATGCTACAGACACTTAAACATCTCCAACACAGACAGGAGGACATGGAGTGTTTGAATCCAAAATCAGTGGAAGGAACAGGATTAAGAGAAAAAAATGGTTTTACACAGATGTCAGCAGTATTCCCTGGCATAAAATAGGACCAAAACAAAGAAGAATGTAGAGAGGGAAATAATAAATGGATCACATAAATACATAAATATCTGAAATTTCACCGTTGCTGCCCTGAATCGATGAGTGTCCAATATTTCTATTCTGAGAAGACTGGGAAAGGGGATACAACAGGTAAATCCTTTTGCTTCCCATTATCCACAAAACCCTAATACCTGCAGCAGCTCCATTTCTTGGGAAAACGTGCACCAAATAAGTCACCTCAAGTTCTCACTATTTACTCTAGGCACCAGCAGCTACCATCATAAGCCCATCAAAATCAAGGCAATTTATTCCAAATCCGGACTGACAGGCACTGATTTGTTAGTCAGCCTGGTATTCATCCCAGATCTAGACAACCTAAAACGAAGGCACTTGAAAGATGTTTCATCACTCACAAGAGATATGAAATCTAAGGACTAAAATGAGAAATGTAAACAACATTGTTTAGTACATTTGTAAGCTGTTACTTAACACTGGTGGCTAGTGAGGCTGCCTTCTCACTGAACCGGCTGCTGCACAGCCCCTTAATTACCACACGTTGAATGCAGGCAGCGGTCTCACACCATTTAGACATCTGTGCTACAGTAAAATTGTAGTCTCAAAGTACATTTATATTGCACGTCAAGCCTAAGCCAGGACCCCAGCTTGCTGGCAGTTCAAATGGTTAAAGCCTTAAGATGACCTTCAGATCTCTCACGGTTAGAGACTGACCAGGACATCCTGCTGAGCTCAGTTCTGCTGCCTCAGCAAGAAACGAGCAGCAGTGGAGCAGCAGTTCAACAGACTCCCCTGTCGCCGGTCAGGCGTGCTGCACTCTTCATCTGACACGAAGCAGGCTCCTCAGACGAGCGACAGCAGTGTCATTTGGCACTGCTCCCCAGCACAGGCCCCCATCTTGTTATTTAACAGCCATTTAACTATCAGATATGCTCAAGCTTCCTAGGAAATTGGTAAGAGGAATTTTTGACTCATTACCATATAGGGTAAGAGACAATGTATTTGCACAGTAGCCAGAACTATGGGATTATTTAAGTACAATGGGCATAATTAGATCTACCACAACAGTTGGAGGATATTCAAATCCAGGCTTCCTGCATCAGATTAGCTCTGATGGAGGGTAATGATTTAATTTTTAGGAGGATAATTATTTAATTTTTTTTTCTATTATCTGAAGACAGACCTGAAAATGATGCAACAAGCTATTTAATTAATGCAATGCTGTCGTACCATGTCATTCGCACTGCTAGCACTTGAGGTGGATACAAGTTTATTCAGATATAACATTATATAAACCCGGCATATTTCAACATCTCCTGTTGCCTCAAATAACAGCAAGGCAATAATCATATAAAAAGGGGCCAGCTGTAATTATGTTATGTATCAGTGTGACATTTCCTATCAACATGGCAAAGTTAAGAGAGCAGCAGTGATGTGGCTCAGTGAGTATGGACTCACGTAACAGGAACAAGGCAAAAATGATACTATCCATAAATTCCCCCAAAAGTGGTTATGAAAGAAGATGAAATCATGCATGAAGAACAGACCGAAAGGCTGGTGTGACAGTCTCTACCCCCTCTCTCATTGACTGTTACCTATTTTTACATTCAACAAGAGCTAATACTTTGCCCTTAATTTTAATAGTAAATAATTAAATTACCCTTTTAGTTTGAAGGACAAATTTACCTTTGATTCATTTGAATAATAAAAGCATAAGGCCAAAAAATACTACTGCAAATATGAAAATTGTTTCTTCTTCTCACTAGTTAAAGGTAAAAGATGGATATGTCAGTCCTGTGTACATTTTTCACAGAGTTATAGAGCAGTTGAGGCTGGTAGGCACCAGCCTCCCTCTTTTGGAAGACCATCTCAGCCGAAGGAGGTCCAACTACAGCAGGTCACTCAGGGCAGTGCCCAGTTGGGTTTTCCTTTCCTCCACCACCTCTCTAGACAACCTGTGCCAACGTTAGACCACCCTCTCAATAAAATGTGGTTTCTTACGTTTAAATGGAATTTCCTGTGCTTCAATTGGCTCTCATTGCCTTTTTGCCTTTCACTGGGCCCCACTGAGAAGAGTCTGGCTCCGTCGTCTTCATTCCCTCCCATCAGGTACTTACACACATTGGTAAGGTCCCGCCTGAGCTTCCTCTTCTCCAGGCTGAACAGTCCCAGTTTTCACAACCTCCAACTTGCATGTCAGGCACTCAGCCCCACCATCCAGATCATTAATGATGTGAAACAGTATTGGCCCCCCTTATTGATCACTGGGATAGCGTTAGTGATCAGCTTCCACCTGGACTTTGTTGTCACAACCCCGAGACCAGTGGTTCAACCAGGTTTCAATCTACCTCACTGTCCACTTTTCTAGTCCATACTTCATCAGTTTTTCAATTCACACTCAAGAACAGAGGATGCAAGTTAAAAATACAGACAAAACATTTATAATGTCTGTGCACAAATTTTCAGACATGCAAAATGTTGACACACATGAGCAATTTACACTATTCATATGAGAATATTACTCCTAGATATAAAGAACTTGTTAGAACTAATTAGAACAAAACCTGCTATTTCCTTCAGCTTCACAACCAGAGAAAAAGCGGGATAGCTATAGTAGAAGCAATATTTGAGGTAGTTAACAAAACCAAATTTAACTACATTTATCTATGTAATTAATTTAATTGGGCCCAGAGCAAGGATTTGTGACTTCAAATTATGAAAACATTATTTTAAAATTAATTAATACTTTTTCATAAAGTCCTGCACATGTAGCTGAACAATACTTATTCTAAGAAACCAAACATTGACATGTATGTTATTTATACATTACAGTTCATTAGTGACTCTGTAATCAAAAGATGTGCCACATGAGTTATTCCTCTTCATCTCCCAATCCATTTTGGTTCTCTAATTTGAACTTTTTCCTTTTGTAGTAAATAGTCTATATTTCAAGATTAAAATAATTAAAATAGAAAGTCGAATGTCTTCTAATTTAAAAATTAAAAATAATTTAAAAAAAATCTCTCAATTCCAAATGACAACGATTCATGGCTGAATTTAAACAGAGGTACATTAATACACCACATTACAGTGCAAACAACGAACACTGCCTTGTTACATCACTACTGATTACCTCTACTTACGATTAGGATACTCCAGCTTTAGTGTTTCCAGACTAGATTAAACTGAATTTTACAGACACAGATTTTTCTCCACATTTTCCCCAGAAGAGGCTTGGTATATTTATTATACTACACAATGTTATTTGTAGGGTCTTTCCTATTGTTATTGATCTAAATCATTCGTATGTTCTATTATAACATATAATTTAATTTGGCTCTCAAATTTTGAAAATCAGGTATTCCATTTCCAAATTTGGACACTAAAAATCTCCATTCTTGTCCTTTTGTACAGTCCCATTCACAGGGAACTGGTAATTGTTAGATTTATACTAGTGCCGTTCCAGCTTTGTTTAAGTGCAACAAGAACTGTTGACAAGTAACCTATATAATCAAAATAATTAGACACAGCAATTGTTATTAACTTACTTTAATTAACAACCAATTTACTTTAAATAGAGTCTAAGTACAAAGCTTCAGCTGAAGCTAGCTATGAAGAAAGAAGCAAAAGCATGTTTCTCCCCTATTACCAATATCATTAGAACACAGACCAGAGTGACAAATGTGCCATTTTTAAACTAAATTTATTAAAATTAAGAACAGATTAACAGATTTTATAACTTTCTGATAATTTGTTCCATATATTTGGCAAAAGCTTGCTATATTTTCATGAAAGATAAATGAGCTGAACATTTTTCTTTAAGTGCAAAAGAGAAATTGCACTTAATTGCAGAATTGTAATTGGTACCTCCATAATGACAACCCAAACACCTGCTACCTTGTTCTAGCTCTATTAAACTGAGGTTTTACTGCATGCTGATATTAGACTGACTTCAGGAGTATTGCAGACATAGAAAACAAAGACAGGAGACAAATTGCATAATGTTGAGCTGTTCAGGTAGTGAAAATTCAATTTCAAGGCAACACCCGCAGTTTAAAAAGTATATTTCCAACTTAGAACCAATACTAGGGATGTACATGTTTTTGCCAATACTAAAAGCATTAGTGCATCCATTTTAGGGCTGAAACCTCATCTTTTAGATTTGAGGAAATAGAGATATATTTTCTTTACTTATAGCAGTTATCTAACGAGCAAGTGTACATTTGGAAAATGTCCTTTGAGTCACTTTAATACACTCTATAGTAATCTATCAACAGTTTTCTCCCTAGCATCTCAAGACTTTTTCTCACCAAGGTTGCCTATGAAAACCTTATTCAGTGTTTCTGAACACGTCATCATCAAAATTCCAGTTACATAATCTTCCTCGCTTTTAATAAACTAGTTAAGTCTCTTAATCAAACTTAATCACATTTTTAAAAACTTCTCCACTAGTAGTCTCAAGTGCTTCTCATGCATACTTTCTACTAGCCATTGTACATTAATTTCAGCCACAAAGTTGTGAAACGCACACCATCTATTCCATGTTATCTAAATATACCAACTCTCATTTAAGTTGCATAACCTTCTCTGTGCTTTTTACTAATTAGAACTGGAAATCTTGTAGTGCACTGTAGACGTTAACTCATCATTTTAGGCTAATGAATTGGGCAAAAAAAACCCAAAACCAAAAAATCCAGTGCCACTATCTGAAAAATTTGTGATAATGATCATACTGTACAAAGATTTCATCATCACAGTAAATAACAGAAAATGCATGGCATTTACATATGCACATCAAAATTCTGAATTTCCACAAAAGAAATACTGTTTACAGGTAGCTGATCTGTGCATACAGTCTTCATTTGCACAAAACTTAACAATATTTTGGATTTTCTACTTTTCTACTAAATATATCTCAGATAGGAAAACTAAATTTCTAGAAAGATCAAACCAAAGCAAAAATCAGTCTTAATACTCGCTGTCTTTCTGGTTGCAGCACGATTACAAACAATTTGTATAGTTTAAGAAGCTAAATTTAGTAAGTGCAAAGCAAATCTAGCCACATGATACATAAAAGGAAGTTTTTTTCACTTGACTTAAGCTACTGATTATAGCCAATCATAATTATAGATCTTCTCTGTTAGTAGTACTCACTTCCAGAGTAAGGAAAAGGGTTCTTCAAGCATCCATTTCTAAATGAGTCTAAACCCACTAACAGCAGCTATTTCACATCATACAAAATGTACTCCTCTTTAAATCTATACTAGCACATACCGGCTGAAATTATTTTTAAATTGGTTTCAGATGGTTAAGGTTTTTTGGGGGAGGAGGCAAATGCATAAGTTCAAGTGCATATAATAGGTTAGAGCAATGCTTCTCTAATATTTTCTCAGAGGGATTTTTTTGCATGATTGGTGGGGTAATGTTTGAGATGCATTATAAATTCAGTCCTCTGGCCAGTCCCTCTCCTTATCAGGATACTAAGAATGATGTCTTTGCTGGGCAGAATAGCAGAGTCTGAGACTGCAGCCAATTTATATCTGATTATTCATTCAGAAGGAAATGGGACAGGAATGATAGAGAGGTTGAACATCCTGTCCTCCTTTGTAGGAAAATTCTCCCAGAAAAACTTGTCTCTCAAATGTCTATAGCCCTAGCAAACCAGCATTGAGCCCTGTCAACCTTTCTCCCTTGGAGCGAAGGGAAGTCTAAAGTAACAATTCTCTGCTCTCTTGAATAAGTAGAAACCACAGAAAAATAACAATGGCATAAGAAATATGCAGTGGAACTTTTTAACATAGTCAATACTTTCATTCAGCATTATGAACAATGAGCTACATCTACTGCCTGGCACTCACTCATAATTTCAGATGGATGAGATGGGCCAGTGTCTCCATAAAGACTTGCCAGTAGCCAGCCATACTCTTTTGCTCTGTGTGGTTGCACTTACACGCGTGAGACGGGTTTGTAGTAGTACTTATTAAAGTTGTCCAAAATTTTTAACTTCCTTCTTAATTTTTCCATGCAAGGTGTCTGCCAAAACTGTCATTTCTTCAATGATGCTAAGGAACAGTATGGTTTTGATGACGTTAAAATACTCTAGCAACCCTTCCTTTGAAAACTTTCCATTTCCTCTGCTAGACTCCAGCTGGGAGAAGGATTTTGTGCAATGGATGCCTTCTGCCCATCAAAGTCATATGCCCCTGAGAAATCAGATCCATCAAAGTCATATGCCTTTGAGAATTCAGTGCCCCTTGCAGTTTGCTCAGAATCTGTGGTTACAATTCTTCAGAATCCCATCCATTCTAGACATTTTTCCAGCTTATCTGGCACCATCTCTAAAAGCAGAAAGGCCATCATTTTTGGACACCTTCCCACACTCACTTGTGAATAACACAGAAATATGATTGATCGGAATGAAGAGGAGCCAAGAGCTTCACATACAAGAAGAGAAAATTGGAAGCTTGAAAGCAAAATTAGTAGTGGGGTCTATCTGCAGAAGAAAGCAGGAACTATAATTTGAAGCATAGTTTTTTACTTACTGTATATTTAATACCAACTTTCTAGGACTAGCTGTGACTCAAAAGAAAAGAAAAATAATATTTCGCTTATGTTAACAGAAACATAATAAATCTTACTAAGTGCAATTTCATTCACAAAGAACAGCAATGCCAAGTCAATGGAAACTCTTTTTCAAGTCTCTAAAGTCTTGCACACTTATTGCTCTGAAATTAGCAAGATGTTTTCTGTCATGTACTTTATTGCTCTTCTGTTGTATTTCAGGCATTGTACCAGTTGAGGTTTTTTTGGGTTGTTGTTGGTTCCCCCCCGCCCCTGAGGAATAAATCACATTGGAGTTCTGAGAGTAAAAAGAAAACTTACTGAAAACGATATAATATATATTATATATTTAGGTAACATATATCTGAAAGTAAATTAATGTCATATTTTATTATGAGGTGATTCACCCACCGCATTGTTTTCTAATAAGCCTGTTTGTGTATGTTTCTTTGATTGTAAAACCACTACCATTTTCTATAAAATTGGTATTAAATTATCGCATTTGAAATTATTATGTTCCTGTTCCTGATGATAGAGAACACAAAGAAAACCTACATTAAAACAGATGTGCCTGAAGTAAGTGGTTTACACCCACTCATGTGAAAACAAAAGCTCCCATCAGGAAAACCTGCTCCCTGATAATAGCCCCTACAAAGCGTTAACACTAAATTCTAACCAGCATATCAATCAGCTCCAAAGTGCGATGACTTTACCGCAGTAGGGTATCACAGGCATGAAAAGAAGTACATATTAAAATCATTCATTGTGCCACTATATTTTATTAAAAAAAAAAATTGGTCCTAATAATGATCAGACAACAATAAGCAATATTTATACATCTAGATGAAATCACTTTAGAATACCTTGCAGGAAGCGTTGACTTTTAAAGCCTGTGTTCATCAACAGGCATATTTGGAAACAGTTGGCAGTTATCCCTGTAAGTGAATCATCTTATGCCAGTACAAGATGAGTGGAAAGTAAGAACATATAAATAAGATAAATTATATAAAAGAAAATCCTATGCAGGGTAATAGGAAAAACAGTTGTTGCATCAATAGCAAGTTAAAAATCTAATTTACTCATTTTCATACAAGCAAGCAGGGGAAAAAAAAAGCTAATGTGGTAAATGATACTATGGTAACAAAAACCTTCCAAGTGACTGTCAGTCCTGTTTATAATCTTGCAGTGATTATTTATTCCAACAGGAATAAATGGAATCTGCAATTACCAAACTGTGACAGCAAAGAAGGCCAGTATGAAGGAAGTTATTATTACCTTGTTTTCTGTCACGTGAAGAAAGAAAATAAAGAAATATAATTTAACTCGATCATAAACTTTTAGCTAGTATGGGAATAATGTGTCATGCTACATTCTACAGTGCAGGATTATTTTATTTATCCATCTTCTCTTCCTATGTTCATTTGTTGCTGAGGCAGGACCATCACCCCTTTCTTTGACCGAAACGGAGACTGGGAATTAAGAAGAGTTGTCAGGACCTGCAGGCCTTCTGTTGCCAAGTTCATTTACAACTGCAGTTTACTGAACTTCAGTGACAGAACTAGCTCACTCCGAGCACGATTATCTCACCCTCTCTACCGATACCATTTCTGCCATACTGTGAGGAAACCTGGCCGCTAATGAGAATATGCGACCCTCCAGAGGGTATAACGGTGTCAACAGCAGATGCACAGGATGGCCCTGCTCCCATCTCTGCTCCCTAATCCTTCTTTGCTTTGCTAAATCCATCCCACAGACAACTGCCGAGAAGCTTTCTGGACAGCTGATTCCATTCTACCCCTCACATACAATTCTCAAAAAAGGAGACTTTATTAAAAAAACCTTTTTGCTAGCAAGACAAAGGCCCTTACCCCGACAGCAGAAAGCGCATAACGGGGATAACACATCCTATGCTTTACACATGGAAGTAGTTTTTTCTAAACGCAGTTAGTTCAATTATTAACTCAGTAGCTAATATAGTGAGAAAAGCTGTATCTGTACATCTCATTATATAAAACTTCAATGGCAAGTGAGGTGTGAAAATCATTACTCTCTGCTAATTACCATTCCTAGAAGCAGAGACAATTAACTACGTGATCTATTATCTCTATGCACACTATAGGTTGTTTTTTCCCTGCCTAGCTTATTCTGAGAAAATGCTTACTGAGGACTTTATGAACAAGTTTTAAAGAAAATATTATTTTGTGATGATTGTCTTGCTTATATATATAGGAAGAGACTTTGGCCTGCACTGTCTGGTCCCATCTATAATGTATATCTACATTATAAAGTTGTATAACACTCTGGGAACAGAATACGGAAATTTAGATAAAGATATAAGTTTACCTATAATGTTAATAATTTTGTCTATGAAGTAAAAACTCTTACAAAATATACAGATTTTTAGAAATCAGTTCCATCAAATTTCAATCAAATCAAATAAATTTTTAAATTTAAATGGATCAAATGCACCATTTAGCTGGAGACTCAGAAATGTTCCAGACAATATTTTAACGCCATCACCTGAGCACTTCAAAAACAAGAGCATATACCATTTTCACAAATTTCCATTACCAAACTAACGTGCTGAAAGCAGCCAATAAAACACTTACAGTACTATCCTCAAGTTACTTGCCTCATAAGACAGCCTTACTGCCCTAAGTCCAACCCTACCTAGCTGGAAGATGCCACCCTGAAGATCATGCATCGATGTTCTGCAAAGCAGATTTTCCTCTGTGTTTCTCCTCTTACCGTGTATTTAGTAAGATTAAGAATGAGGAGATTAAGTAACATTGCAGAACACAAACTGTAAAACCTGCAGCAGAGCTTCATGAGTTCATACCAATCCACTTGTTCTTTTTCAGACAGTGAAAAATTAGTATCTTTGAATTCCTACACCAGTTCATCATCTGCCAGCTGAGTCGTCTCCTCTTAGTACATTTTTCTGTGACCTTTTCTGGGTGGCTTTAAGTCCTCTAGAAGTAGAGGATGTTGCCTTTTTGAATGCATTCCACAGTGACAGTGCAGGAGGACGATTCAAGCCTGTTGCTCCTTCCTCTTGCCTCCCTCATCCAAAGCCAGATGAGACTGACAACAAGCCAGGCCAGTGTCATTACATAGGCTAAGTTGCAAAAATTCATCCCAGATATGTTTCTCACTGTTTACTGATTTCCAGGATTATTATGCAAGGATAAAACCTTCCACAGATCTATCCTTACATAAAATGTCTCCCTTCCTCCTCCCCATCCTTCTCAACCTTAACACGCAAGCTACTGAAATCCTGACACATTACCTAAAGGTGGAATTTATTTTTGAGCATTGCCTGGAGGAAAGAAAGCAGAGGTACGAAAACCATTACAAAGGATGGTCTCTGCTCAGATTGTTGCCAAAATTCACTCAAACCCTTCCATTCCAAAATTACTAGTGCAAACCTCCCCGTGGACAAAGCTTGCAACTGTACGTGGAGAAAACGTGATGCACTAAAATAGGGAAAGCCGCACAGGCGTAAAGGGGGAGCACGTGAAGAGTATGTGCAAGCTCTGCTGCTGCCAGTTATAATCATCTTTCTTCCTTACATTCCAGTTTTACCTTTTTTCCCCTCAGTGTGCCCTCATTGCGACATTCTGCTTTCTGGAGTTCTCATTCCTTCCTCCACTGCCTCTGCTTCCCCAAAGCTGCCCTGGTTTCTTGCAGGCGACTCAGCCCTGACTGACGACCGGACTGTCTGGCTGATAAACGACTGGTCTCTTCACAGACTTCAAGTCACCAACTGGAGCTGCCAGTCATATTTGCAGCTTAACGTTAATGGTAGGGACTACAGAAGGAATAAAGCAGAATTTAGGCCAGGCCATTTACTTGGGTTGTCATTTAATGTTATCATAAATGAAAGCTTTCCTCAATCTATGCGGGGTTATTTGGGGCCCTCAAAGCCATCCCTGCAGCCTTGGGAGAAGAGGTCTGCCTGCGCGTACAAGGAAGACCCTCATCTAGGGCTGTGGTAGGAATGTGGTTGGAATTTGGATGCTGACAGCAACCTTGGCAACTTCACTGTTTTCTTAGACAGATGTTAAAGTGTCATATGCAGGTGTTCTTCTGCCACATGATGAACAGAAAACATTGCTTTCTCTCTTCTGGTTGCAATAAAATTGTCTATATTCTTTTTTCCTTTTTTTTGCTTCATTCGCCCCTTTTGGTTTTGGTCTTTTTGTTCCAAAAGTTTTACAAGGTCACGTTCATTACTTGACTAACATTTATTAACATATCGACTAACAGATGTTTACTTCATTTCCCAAGTTGGTAGAAGGGAGTGAATGTTTTGCACTTCTCTGTGACATCTCTGCATTTTTTCCTTCGAGAGCCGCGGTTAAAGGATGTCGCTACATTGTGCCACACACTGTGCAAACGCAGTAAATGATACTCCAGATCGTCAGAACTGAAAACAGTTCTCCTGATGCAGATACTCACCTAATACAGGCATAAGTAGCTTTTTTGCTCCCTAGGCACCTATCAAGTACCAAATGAAATGCCTGTGTTAGTTACTAACAATAATGGGTTCAGCTGGCTCTTTTCCACTGGTGCTGAAAATCACTCAACTAAATACTAATTGTGATCTCTTCTTAATAAGAACACATTATACCCACCCAGCAAGCATATCATCCATGCCCTGTGACAGTTTTCAGGAAATTAGAAGCAGCAGAAACACTTTTCTAATTAAAACTGAATTTAAGCAAGAGCCCAACAGAAGAGTTCAAATCACTAGTTTTGGTATCTGGAGTCTCTTATTTCATTATGGCTCCATGATATTCGAGATCAATGTGCTTCTGCTCCAAGTGCAATCAAAGTATTCCCAAAATGCAAGTTTTGTTTTCAGAGTAAGAGATGCTTTACAGTTCTCATCACAGCTCACATGCAAAAATATATGAAGTCCAATTTTTACTTCTGTGTGGGAAAGCTATCTAAAACACGAATACCAGAAAAGAAAGGTTTTCTGGAGAACAGCTTCACATAAACAGCATAAAAGCAGATTAAAGTTGCTCTGAAGTAACTTAATCCTTGGAAAGCATTGAAAAGAACTATATTTAATGATGCCATTGTTCAGTTGGAATAATTTGTGTTTAATTTCTCAGGGAAATTCAAATCTTTTATCCCAAGCAGTGACATTATTTTCTTTTTATATTTTTATCAATGGTTCAATTTCCTCTTAATCAAAAGACAATGCAAGAGGGAATATTTCTCATTCAGCAGAGCATCTTGACTAATTTTATGGTCCCATATGCTATCACTCTGAACAGAATTTCATACAAAGCGCAATTTACAGCATATGCACAGCTAGATAACTAAAAATAGAATATGTAAAATTCAATCTTAGCGACATAACACTTATATGCCCTTTGGGTTTGAGCTGATACTCACAATTTGATTAAATATGCTCTAAGAATGAGTGCACAAGTATGCATTCAGTATTAGCAGCTAGAAAAATAATTCTATACACTTCATCCTGGAAACAACTCCCTTACGTATTCTTTACTGTATTTATTTACTATTTAAAATGAATGAGGGCTATGGAGCAATACCTTGTATCTTAAACTTTAGCTTAAGCTTGTTATAAACAGTGAATAAAATTAACTCCTCTGACACTGGAGCTATCATTCTCTTGGGGTCCATACTGCAAGGCTTGATCTTATGATGTTGTTACGAAAGCTAAAAAATTGCCATTAATTCTACACAGATAAGTTCAAGTAGTCCTCTGATATGCATCCAGAAGAAAGATGATTTTCAGAGGATTTCACCCATTCATCAATTTTACAGAGAATCTCTGTGCCAAGCTAAAAACAGAACTGAAATGGTGAAATATTGACTCTTCTTAATAGGCACACACAACTAATTTCAACAAGAAGCAATGAAGTCAAGCCAGAGTAAAAAAAGAAATTCAAAATTATATTGAGACCAAAGTAAAATTTTAGAACTACTATTGACCAGAAATTTTTCAGTCAAATGAAACTATTACCACAAGAGAAAGACAGAACATTAAACTTAGTATTACAGATGCATCACTCTGGAAAGTCTGATGCCTTCCCATGCCTTACTCAGAAACCTAAAACTATTCTGAGATTCGGAGAGGGTGAACTTGTACGGAATTTGAACAGAAACACTTTGTTACTGTGTTTGATATCAAGCATTCAAAATGAACAGCAAAATATAAAACACGTGAAGCACAACTGACATCGAGTCTTGCTCTGCCAGTCACACCTGCCTTAACTACCAGCCGATCTGCCTGCCCTCTGCCTTCTCGTTTCTTGGGAATTAGGAAAATTCTGCCAACGTTGGTCACATTCTCCCAAAGTCCTCAGCTAGGACTGGTGACTAGCATCACCACGTAGCAGTTATACAAACACAGATTTATATAGGTACCTATTATCCTTCATCCCAATTCGTCTGTATTACCTTGTCTTAATCCCAGCCTGTGTGTGGAGGATGAGTTTGATTCTATTTCTCTTTCTACACAAGTACCGAACCTTACTTAGGCTGTAACAGTATTAAAATAACTAATATGTATGTTCCTCTCCCCAACAATCAAATGTTATACTGATTTGTGAAAGCATGATTTACCCAGCAACAGTAAAATATTCTTGCTAATTTTTGCAAATTAGATTCCAAAACACCTCTGCCATAAAATATCCACACTGAACTATTACACAGCATTTACACCGAACCACCTGGGAATGGAAGGCCCATCTTGCATTTCAGCTAACCCAACTGGTTCTGACCTGGCCAGACCATAGGAAAAAGCTAGAATAAGATCCAGGATTCAGCTGGGAACTGGTGCTGCTGGTTGGCTGCTCACAGCTGAAATCGGTGCGCAGCTGAGCGAGCTCTGCTTTTCCAGGGTATCTGCACTCGGCGTCAAGGGGCTAGCTCCCCCCTCAGCAGACCAGAGCTGTTTGTTCAGCGCGACAGAAGCGGTGCACCCCATTGCTGGCTGATTTCAGCTGGAAGGTGGCACCTCACAGTGCCCTCCTGAGCGGGGGGAGGCTCTGTGCGATCCCCTCTCCACTCTCGATGCAGGAAGCGGCTCAAGCTGCCTCAGGGGCTGGTTCTCCCCGTATGTCCCTTGCCAGAGAGCTTTCGGCGAGAACAGAGAGTGAGTGCATCACAGCACAGACGACCGTCCGAGGGGAGCCTAAGCTGTGGCTTGCCTTCAGACACCAACCCTGGCTACACAGCCCCCAGGAGCATTCATTTCAAACACACCTTCGCCACAAACACACTTTGCATATCTGTGTCAGGTTTCTCAAACATTCTTCTTCCACGTGTTGATTGTTACTGATACCCAGGTATTTACATAGCAAGAATTAAAGGACATATATGCACTCCATAGTATTTCACCGATTGTTTTCTGTGATTATATTTTAAAAGACTACTTTTACAACAAATGTGAAGTGCATGCAAAACTATTACGCAGCTCCACATAGAGCTATAAAAAGGACAATACATAAATTCATAAACTAAAAAAAAAAAAAAAATTATTTGTACTGCAATATTAAGATTAAGCTTGACCTTTCAAAGAACAAATCTATTGCAATTGCAAAAGTTTTCAGCCTCTTTTTTAGCTCTGTACAGAATAATTTAATGCCACAAGCAAACATGGTATTTCCATTTTGCCCTCCTTCACAGACTGAATAAAATACTTCTGGATGTAATTCACTTGAAACAAGAATGAATAAAGATCATTAACCTCACTGATTTAATCAATCCAATTTGTCCTATTTGAGAATTAATTGAAAGTTCTTAAGACACGCAAAAAGAATTTTACACATATGAAGTCTCAGTGAAAACTAGTTGTGTTAGCAAATTTACCTGCACCGAAACTGGGCCATCCCAATCTAACAACAGGAGTTTTTAAAATGTAGCATGGTGCTGTACTTATGTAGCATGTACGTATAAGTACATCCCCATCCTTAAAAGAGAAACATAAAATATACAGTTTTTACAGCACCTGTTCTCATTTTGAGGACCTCAACAGTACTTAACGCTTCATAATCAACAACAGGATGCTAAGAAAGTAACAATGCTTAAAAAATTACAATTCCTTCTGCTATGTTTCATTTTATTGACAGAAAAAGGCTACTTACCAGAATTTTTGTAGTATAAGCACTGTTGATAGCAATTGCATTAACCAGCAAATCAAGGGTTTTGGCAGGTACGGAATCTGGGTCGGGGATCTCTTTGTAGTGGACATCACCAACATAGGCTTGGACGACCGTCATCCGGTTGGTTGTCAGTGTCCCTGTTTTGTCGGAGCAGATGGCTGTAGCATTACCCATGGTTTCACAAGCATCTAAGTGGCGGACCAGATTGTTATCCTTCATCATTTTCTGAGAAAAAGCAAAATAAAAAACCTTGAAGATTTGCTTTGACAGATTTTTAACAATGGTTACAAAAAGCAAAAAGGCATGCATTTAGTCTTGTTCATTGAACATAATGCTCACTAAACTAGAACTTTAATCAGGGCCAATAACCCAAGACCTACTTACAGACAACCAAGCAGTGACCATCCCTGAAATAATTTTGCCTTCGATAAACCAATATACTTCCATAATTTTTTGCAGTGTATATACATTTTAAGGAATAGCTAGAACAGCAAAGATTAGCTAAAGAAACTGAAGATAACAGGATTTTTTAAAAAGTATAATTATAGCAAATATTAGACTTCTTTTTAATACTCTTTCCAATGCCAGGATGTTATCTTGCAGCACATAGAGGGACGATATATTCCATATATGGGAAAGAAAGAAAGAAAGAAACTAACAAACAAAAAACCCCCACATCCCCAAAACCCCACCAGAGTACTCCATTCCACAGTGCACACTTTTCAGAAGATGCACAGTCATCCTGGAAACACATGTTATCCTCGCTCATAAGTTTTCAATATTAAAAAAATTCTGTGCCCAATCACCTGACCCTTACTTTCAGACACTATCTTATACGCACAGGGCACAATATCACCAGTTGTACACAAAGCTGTATTGCAGTTTGATACTGCAAACATAGATACACGTGCCAGATGAAGGACGTAAGGAGAATGAGAAAATATTTTAAAAGCAACTACAGTCTTTATTAGCAAAATGCCATGCTTGACATGCGTTCTTTTTTCCTAATAATGATGATGTTTGGCTACATATAAACCAAGCTTTCCTTCCTAATGTTCATATGTTAATTTGTTAACACATTAAATGGAAATAAACTTTACAAAATCTTCATCTAAGATTCCCAGAATGTTTAAATAAGGCCCATATGACTAAACTGCTAAAAGAATCTGAGAAAACTCCCAGATAGATAATGGAGTAATCCACAAGTCCAGGATTTTAATCCTCTCTAATTTCCTAATAGAATCATTTACATTGGCTTCAAACAACTGCATTTAAGAAAAGTACATGAAAGCTCCAGTGAAACTCTAATTTCTTTGAAAAGTGTTCCTGAAGACTGCAAATCCGTGTCAAAACTTTGTACTATTGCACAAGAAAATTTGAAGACAAAGTTATTCTATATCAAAAAACCAGACTATTCTCATAGTAAATTCTGCTCAATAAATTCCTGGTAACCTTGCAAACTAAGTAAGTATTTGTATTGTTCGATATTCCTGCACTGTGTGGTTTCAAAGATATGTATTAGAATGTATATGTATTTGCATTTTTGTCAGAAGTACTTTCAATATAAAGCAAAGTTTCACTTTAAAGACATTTCACTCTCATTAACATTTTGTGCACGTTAATTTATAGGCCAACTTTCATCACACCTGACAAAACCTGAAGAATAACTTACTAGCAAACCCAACTGAACAGCATTTTTCTCCTGTAATTATTTTTAATGTTTCTTACCTTTACAGAATAAGCCAGAGAAATAGTGACAGCAAGCGGAAGCCCCTCAGGAACAGCAACCACAAGTACAGTAACACCAATAATGAAGAATTTAACAAAATACTGAACATAGACAGGAGTGCACTCAGGCAACCACTGTTTCTTGTTGACCACAAATGTGTCAATGGCAAAATATAGTACCAAAATTATTACAGTGATGGCAGACATCACCAAACCTGAAAATAGAAATAATCAATTACTATAAAACAAAACACAATTAAAAACATGCGCAATTAGAAATTTACATTTTAATTTGATATGAAATTATTTTCTTATTCTACATGACATTTTTCTCCAGTACCAATAATGATAAATTTCACAATGTATAAAACATTACTATAACACATTTACAATAGCCTGAATTCTACAGAACAGCTGAATCATACTACATTAATTTTTAAGTACCATCTTACTGCTCCTTTAAAACTTCTCAGTCAGTCTAATTCAACATGAGTTCTGCTGTTGCTTAAGCTAAGTTTTTTCAATTTAGTACATTACTTTGCCTGGTACAACATTTATCTGTCCTTTTAACCTCCACCTTTTACAAATTACTAGTCTATCCGTAGTCAAACACTCATCTTTCTTTTAAATAAGCTTATCTTAAGAGGCTTGAGAAAAGGAGTCTCCTGTAGTTTATGTTGCTGTATAAAATATTTTAGAAAAGCCCTACTGATGTGTCTGGCTGAATACAATGAAGCAATACTGCAGAATTGTCCACAGAACAGCTTTTAATTGTTTTTCTTGAAATTGTGATAAATACCAGCGTTTCCAAGTTTCCCTTTTCAAAGGGACATATGCAAACAGCACATAGTTTTATGAAGAGTGGCTCAAAAGAGGTACAACGCTGACAGTATAGCACAGAGACACTAATAAATATTTCACAGAATTCACAAAAGACCCCAGGGACTTCGTATGCTCTCCCAATGACACAGACTTGGCTAAGATA
Organism: Pelecanoides urinatrix; assembly: GCA_013400755.1. NCBI lineage: Eukaryota > Metazoa > Chordata > Aves > Procellariiformes > Procellariidae > Pelecanoides > Pelecanoides urinatrix. The sequence goes on from VZTQ01001138.1 coordinate 54,307, forward strand.
GCACTCCTCCTCCACAATTTTGTTCCGGGGTCTGAGTATACAAATAAAAACTCCATTAGAACATCTATTTTGCCTTGCTATGATTACTGCTCTTTGGCAGGTTTCTATGAAGCAGTTAAACCTGCATTTCAAAATAAATTAATTTCTCTCTAATGAGATCATAGAGCAGAAAGGGAATGCTGTGAATTTCATGTCTTGACTGAAGTTAAAAAACCAAAAAGTTGGTAAGCTGAAGGATGCTAAGGTTGACAGGAAACAGATGAGTCAGGGAGACTGCTAAATGCCAGAGGATAAGGAAAAACCCACTAAAATATTGTACAGGCAAATTCTCATGGCAACGCAAGACATCCCCATAGATTGCCCAATGACAAAGAAAAACCAAACGAGGCAATGATTAATTCATTTAATTTATATTACTTGCCACATTATGGTTAGAAATCCCTATACAATTACTTTAAAAGTGATATTTTCACATGCCTGCCGAAATACCAGAGAGTAATAATCAGAAGGCAATGGTAGAAAGGTACTTAATCTAAGAAATTAATGACCATGAGAAATAAAGTGGGTTTGTATCAATGCATACTGTTGTACACCTAGCAACAAAGCAGAGAAGCTTGAGGAATATGAAACCAGGCAAAGCATGAAATTGGATATCAAGGAGATGAAAACCATAGATTCCGAGTCATGCACTGTTCAGGCAAAGAAACAGAAGTGGCATCATGGGGTTATGTGATCAACTAAGTGTAATGAACTTAAAAAGGAATGAGAAGGAATAGCAGGGGTAAACATCAGACTGGTAAAGGAGGATGAAGGAGACTGAACAGAGGTAAAGTTAGGAATCTGCTGTAGGGCCCCAGCCAAGGACCTGGATAGAGATCAAGATCTCTTCAATATCGCTAGAAAAATGCACCTAATGAACATGATGTCATTATGAAAGATTTTCACTTTCTACCTACATGGTGGAGAAGTGCTACTTGTCACAGTAGGGACCAGGTGGTACTGGATACAAGAGTCAACAGATGTGTCATATTTGGGTAGAAGGCAGGAACATGGATATTAAGAGAGAACAGAATGATTTCAGAATCCGTAAGAGGGAAATACTGTGTGAGTGATATTTTGAGATGATATTAGAGATTCTGAAACTGTGTACTTAGAAGTTCTAAGGGGAGAGGAAATTAAACATGTAAGCAATGCATCTGGGAATACTGCCTATGAGAAAAGCTACATTTCATTTTGATTCAAATATTCATTACAATCCAAATTACCCAAAGCTTCCAGTTTCTTACAGTCAAAGCTGAGTTTTAGAAGAATAAAAGATCTTCAATACCACCTACTATCCCTGGAACAGTATCATGATGACCTATTTCTAAACATTGCAGTAAAAAAAGGCCTATCCCTTTTGAGAATAACTTGTTTTAAAACCCTCTGTTGCTAGTAAAACACACTGCTATTTGGTCCGTTATCCAGTCATACCTGCTTTGCCTATCTGGACTGCCAGCTTGGTCAGCTTTCCCTGAAGAACAGATTTTTCTTTCTTGTGCATGTTGGATTTCTTCTTGTCTTTGTCATCTCCCTCTCCCCCTTCTGCACTCTTCAGTGGCTGCATCTCCATGGCAGCAGCCCCATCCTGCTGCTTGGCTAATAATGCAGAACAAAACTGTTACTCCCAAACTATTCTTCATTCTTTTTATCATAGTGTTGATACTTACTGAATTCAACCAGCAACACCCGTGGCAGGGGCTGGTCGCAACATGGACGATTGTAACTAGGCACAGAATCGCATTGCACTCCCACGGCAGACAGATGCCCCTACGAGACCCCGGGGGCTGCTGCAGGGGCACAAATGCAGAAGCATACCCCTGTGCACGCCATACGTATGGGGATATGTAATGCGCTGTTTGTCACGTACCATGAAAACCATTGATTTTTATTTCTTTATTTTTTAAGCCACCAATGACATTCTGTGTTATACACATATATATCACTTAATGTCTTACAAATTACTTGGCAAGTAACAGTACATCAGTCGTGCAGGATTTCCTAGAACAGCAGATCTCAAATGCTTTGGCAAATAGACGGCCTATGTATCTGTAAATTTTGGTATGTCTCATAGATTACAATGCACCCTTATAATCATACTTTCAATGAAAACATTTTAGAGGCAACATGGTTCCACAGATGATCCACGCACCACTTCTCTGGACTGCGTGGGCACCTCAGTGACCAGTGGACCACACTTTGCGAACCACTATTCTAGATAATACCGGACTTAAAAACTTTCCTCAGCATTCAGTGTTCAAGTAACTTAACCATCAGGTCAAATGGTGATGCCGTCATCATTCTCCCATAAAAAGCACACATAATTTATAGGCTAAACCGTCCTTTCTTGAAAGAATGCTAATACTAGTATCAGGAAACTTTATTTTAGTATCAAAGAGAAAGACATGATTTCTAAAAGCAATGACATTCCAGTTTATATATGCGTATGTGTCTGTTTTGTACTGAACACAGACATAAGTAAATTAAATAGAATGAGATGAAACAGCTTTGCTTTGACATTCGTGAACAGATTGTACAAAACCATGCTTATTTGACCTGGAAATCTAATTCATCTATCTAACCTTCAAACGTATTCATTTAATATCATTTTATTTAATAGTTCTGTACCATTAACAACTGAATTTATTCAGTTTCTGATCCACCACCTTGACAACCTTTAGAATTATCTGAGAAGAGAAAGTTATAGTTTAATTTACTTGTTTGGCATAACCCAAAGAAATTGTAATAGCTGTATCTCATAAAATAAAAAGGGAACCATGACTTTGCTTCGGAGAAAGCAAAATATTTATTTCAATTTCTTCCTGAAAGTGTGGATTAAACAAGAAACTCCTAAGATTCTCAATCTTCCTGTTATTTATCCTTATAATACACTTTTACATTGCTAAATAACCTCTGGGCTTTAAAGCTTCCTTTTGTTATTGCTTTACCTTCACCCTGCAAATGAAAATATGTCCATGTGATGCCATTAAACACCAAAGATGACGAGACATATCAAAAATATGGCTGGAAATTCACTAACAATACATAGCATACATAACTTGCACAAGAGAAATGAATTCAAATTAACTTTATGACATGAAAGTATCATCCCTAAGTAGCTTATTAGAAATACTGATCTTCTCCTACCCTAAGTATCTCATATATCAAAATTCTGTAAGTTACAAATTTTTTTCGTAGGTTTTTTTATTGGGTTTGGTTGTTTGAACAGTAGGGGCCATTTTTACACACAGGCACAAATCACAAATTTTCATTTCATTTTTTAACAGAATTTAACTACATGCTAAAAATAAAATCCACAACCTCCTTAATATGAAAGAAGATTACCTTTGTTCTGGCTGTTCTCCATATTCCCATCCTGCATTTTGCCTATATGATGAAAAATTTCAACAGACAACAGACAGTAAACAATCTTCACCCAAGACAGAACATGAAAATGGGAATTTAAATAAAAAGGGCAGACAAAAGTAATGGGCATGTTACAGATATTTATGATCAGTAGCCATTGTTATCATATGTTTACTTAGAAGCATGGACAATTTAGCTGGACACATTCAAGGAACTGCAGTCAAGTTCAATGTTGTAACATGTAAAATATTAAATATCAGCACATATTTTTTAGCAAATCGCATAAATTAAGAGGGAAAAACTAATAAAAAGAATCCAGTGGAAAGTAGAATTTGAATAATATTCCTGAACTGATATTTCAGAGAGCTGGGACTTTAAAAAAAATCACAGGTAACATTTTGGCACACATCAGTATAGAGCATGACTTTCTTAATGTCCTCCAGAATTAAATTCATTGTTTTAGTAAATTAGGACAAAATATAAATAATAGTGTTAATAAATATAAATAAATAAAAATGTAAATAAGATATGATTTTAAAATTACATCTTCCTCACTTGGTGGTATCATTTAGCAGGTTACTCCTGTAAATACAAGTGCCAAGTGATAATCTTACATTCAGATTTATCCTAAAGAAAGATTTGCCAAGTGCATTTATAATTTCCAATTTAGTATTTTGGCTACATATAGCCTTACCATACCAAAGTACTTATTGTTTTTTTTTAAACTGAAAATATACCGTTTGAAAGTGTGTATGAAATAAAAATAGCAAAACACAAATTAGAGCATACAAAACTTTGGTATTCAGAATAACCAGAAAACAATTTCAAATGTATTCAAAATTTCTTGGTGGGCTCCCTTATGAAACTTTTACAGTGATATATGAATTTATCTTACAGAAAAGACTACTTGAGTTTTATAAATATTACATTCAGAATGGATGTCATTCTCTTTTTGTATTTATGTATAATGCACAATAAAAAATAATGCTAAGGAAAATCAATAGTTAAAACACCTTTACAGGATTTTTGACACATTCCAATAAGAAATGTATCAGTAGAGTTTATAAAAAAAATATGACAGCAGTTAAGTCCTGTTCTTCCGACTTCCTGCTGGTACCAACATGCACAATAAAGCAGCAGAAATTATGCTTCAACATACATATTAATTTTTTCACTCTATGCTGTGAATAAATAGCAGCAAAATTAAAAGGCTAAGATGCATTTCTTGCATGTTTGTATTTTCAGTAATTGGGAGATCACTAAAAACTTCCCTCTCAAAAAGAGCAAAAATGGCCAAATCAGTCATAAATTTATCACTACAACATTTCACCCCACACTAATAGGCACTGAGAAATTCAGAAGCATAGAATTACAGTAAAGGAAATGATGTTTCGCTACATAAGATCATCTCAGTACTCAGATGGATTGCTGAAGTATGCTGAAGTAAACCATTTAGCATCAACTGCTTGTCTATATTCCTGACTCTATTCCCACCTTGGCTATAACATGACTTTTAAAAAGGCAGTATCTACCTTCTGAAGACTTACATTTTGCCATGAGACATGAATCGATGAACCTGAACAAAACCAAGCTCATTTTAATTGTGAAATTAAAAATTTTTGCATACAGTTCATAGTTGAACTTGCTATTTGCCTAATGGCTTTTTTTTCTTACAATGGTTTTTAATAAAGTCAGTAGAAGACATAAAACACTCTAGAGATTCTGATTTCTGCCTGGAGGATAAAGCCTTCCTTAAGAACTGGAAAACACTAATTTAAAGTAGACAGTCTGCTCTATGTCCTGCTCTATAGTTCCTCTTTCAGAATACAATTCAAAACCTTAAAGTAGTATAATTAAAGATTCTTCATCTTAAAAAAAAAAAAAACCAAACCCAAACCTATGACTTTCATAACTGGCAAACACAAAACACACTGTTTTTCTATGTAAATCAAAGTATTTAACTTCATGATATATATTTGCTATTTAATAGGGGCATCATAATTGTTGTAATGAATTACACTAACAATTCAACTACCCTGGCTACCTAAAAATACAAAATGGACAATCATTAACAACAATGTAAACATAAGTATTTAGAAATATATTCTTAAACTCAGCAGCTACTGCACTTAGGTTATTGGGGGACGGGGAGGGGGGAAGTCATCACAGCTAGTTATATTCCAATTATTTAGATAGAATAAAAAAGAATCAGTAATTCAGGTAACTATGATTAAAAAAAGAATGCTGTAAAGGATTTATTTCCTCCTGTTCCAAATAATTTTAAGCCTGCACTAAGCTATAAATTATGAACAAAGAAAGAACGTAAGAAAGAAATTAAGATGATAGAATCACTACTGCTGAGAAATCCTTTCTCCTTTCAGTTAGTGCTAGGACCAGAAATATTATCCCATCTTTGTGACCTTTGTGCACTGTTTAGAAACATTAAAAGGATGAGTATTTATTAATATTTTGATAGTATTTTTATATGTAATTCTTTAAAAATACGATATATTTTTACAGAATTTTGCAAATTTTTTCTTCTTTTCTTTTTGGAAATAAGTAAGTAAAAGTAACAATGTTTGGGCCCTGAAAGCTGGAGGAATTAATCTGAGTTTATTTTTATCACTTCTGATAGCAAGGATGAAAAATCAGAAGGTTTAGAAAAGAATATAGAGCCTCCTAATATGAGTTGTATTCTGCAGTTGCTTTGCAGGTTTTGAGTTTGAATATAAAATGGTTTGCATGTTGCCTTTGCCTTATTAAAATTTCGTCTTTTGGAACATACCCATGGCATATTACTGCCAAAGTTCTTACCCCAAAATCCAGTTACTTATTCAAACGAACTTTCCAAGAAAGACTGCCCTTTACCTCCCCCAGCCCTTTATAAAGAACCAATGAGACAGAATAACAAAGACCTATCACTGACAGTAGAAATTATTTGTTCATTGAAGGAACTGCTTGGAATCAACCAAAGCAGCTAATCAAGTTATGTTCTCATATGCTGTGATGGAGCAAAAAAATACAAAATACCCTTCTGATTTTCCAAAATGTCTCATCGTGCAATAGAAATGAGTTATAGCCCTCTTATGCCAAGTCAGTTATATTCTGCAGCTAGTAAGAACAGTCGCGCATTGCAAATCTGTATACGGGGGGGAAGTGATGTCAAACATTAGTAAAACACAAGTCAACTACAAAAGAATAAATCTAATTCCACTGTATCAAATAGGGAGTTTTAGATAATTCTTCTATGCACTCACTAAATAACTTCACTTACAATTCAGAAAATACTTTAAAATATATTAAAACTGCAAATTGCTTTGCAGGAATTAACATTAGTGTATATATGCCAGAATGGATGGAATTAACAGTAGATGCAAAGTATTTCAGCTGAGACATTTCTCCGACTCTGGTACGGTGTTTCTATATCAGAATATAATTTTAAGTAACAAATTCTCTGAGTACCAAATACCAAAAGAAACCCAACAACCCAATATGGAAATCCTGATTGAGGAATTGGGTAGTGCTCTATTGGTCAATGATAAGCACTCCTTTCTCTACGGAAATCAAATTTGGGGTAAACAACCTGTAAACAGTGATTGCTGCTTCCCATGTTTTCTTTTAATAAATTTACTTTTTCTAAATACAATACTTGAAAATCAAATGAATTTTGATGAATTACTACCTTTCTGTAAAATTTTCTGTTCTGCTCATAACCTTAACTTGTAACCTTTCAACAACTGAATAAATTACCCATAGCTTTAACAGAGAGACCGTCAAACAATTATGTATTTTAACCTGAACTACTCGTTTCCAATAGAATTTATAATAGTTCCTTCGATACAGCAGATAACAAACAGGCTGTGTCACAAACCTATATGAATTTATCACTACAAGCTCACTGACTGAAAACAAATACTTCTTTTCTGTCAAATGTATATTGACAACTAAGAGAATTAACAATATTTTATTTGAAATGGTAATGAGTTGATTTTCAAGTAACAAGCAATAGCATTTCCTGAGCTAAGTACTTAGTCAAGTATATAATATTTTTTTCTTATTTGAAGGTATTTTCTGCACAGAGGTATTAGACTTCAGGTAAAAATGCTTGTTGCCAGTCACATCTCAGGGAGAATTCTCAGACATTATTTAAAAAATTCATTTCATCCACACCGAAAAAATATCTACATGAACTTGGTCTCCTTGCTTTAGAACGTTTTTTTTTTCCTTCCTTTCTCCCCTCCAAAACATATCTACATTTTAAGTATTCTCTAACTCATCGTCACTGCTGACTAGAAAAATGTATAGTATAAACATAAATTAGACTTTGGCAATTTCCCAGACAATTTCAAAGCACTCAGATCTAACTCTACTTGCCAAGTCTCGGTCCTCCTCTGAACACAATGACAGGTAAGTTGAATTGTGGAAAGCATCTCCTTTCCATGTTGATCAAAGATCTGCGGAATTAATTCAACCGCCTCACCTCAGAAGAGTTAAAAGCAAAAACATATTCACATATTCAGCTGCACAAAAAATTGACTTCTACACTTAGTGCACTGAAAAGAATTCAATAAGTATCTCAAATCCAAGATAAACAGGGACAGTAACTATTGTTTCTGATGGGAAAGAAGATGATGGAAACATCACATACTTACTTAAGACACTGATTTAATATCCCCTGGAACTCAATTTCCGCATTAAGTTTGGTCATTAAGAATCATAGAATCACTAAGGTTGGAAGAGACCTCTAAGATCATCAAGTCCAACCATCAACCCAATCCCCCCATGCCCACTAAACCATGTCCCTAAGCGCCTCATCTACACGTCTTTTTAATACTTCCAGGGTTGGTGATTCAACCACTTCCCTGGGCAGCCTGTTCCAAGGCCTGACCACTCTTTCAGTAAAGAAATTTCTCCTAATGTCCAACCTAAACCTCCCTTGGCACAACTTGAGGCCTTGTGCTCCAGGCCCTTCCCCAGCTTCGTTGCCCTTCTCTGGACACGCTCCAGCACCTCAGTGTCCTTCTTGTAGTGAGGGGCCCAAAACTGAACACAGGATTCGAGGTGCAGCCTCAATAGTGCCCAGTACAGGGGCACGATCCCCTCCCTGCTCCTGCTGGCCACACCAGTGCTGATACAGGCCAGGATGCCGTTGGCCTTCTTGGCCATCTGGGCACACTGCCGGCTCATGTTCAGCCGGCTGTCAATCAGCACCCCCAGACTAAACACAACAGATATTTACCAGGCAACTAAAACTTGCTAACAGAGAGGCCAGGTTAGAACAATTTAGGACTCATTTCTGCATCTTGCTGAGCAGTGGCTCTCATCCAGCAAAGCACTTAAGCAGATGCTTAATTTAGTACTCGGCAACTTGCAGGACTGAGCATAAATGTAATACTGCAGTCTCTAGTGGGATTGAAGGAGGATATCTGGTAAGAGTTTGTTGTATGCGTATGTTTGGTTTACACACAATAGAGTAGAATTATAGAGCATAAAGAATAGAAATGAAATATTCATCATTAATTTCCTGGTTCTTGGTCTCTAAGGAATCTGAAACTGGGGTGTTGGAACCAGGATGATATAGGTTCCTGTCATGCAGTGAGATGTAGAGATCGTAAATCCTAGTTTTCCAGCAAACTTAGAATGTGCAGGAGTAAAATTTTAAATCTGGTTATGTGTTTCTTTTAAATTATATACAAAATTATTTAAAAATAGGCTCAAAGATTTCCTATGTCATTGCTTTAAGTAAGATATTACACTAGTAAATATATCAGAAACTCTAGTTTCACATGCATAAAGCAACTACTACTGACTTGCGTGGAAAAAAAATTTCTATCACCAACACAATGAAAAATAGAATTACTTTTGTCAGTATTATTGGTGCTGTACAAGAGGAAAAGGTTTCTATGGCAAATAAAGACTAATGTATCTGATTATCAGAAAAATACAGTTGATGCCTAGACTAATATTGACTCATTCAATTTAATACTGGAATTAGACTATTAGAAGACATACTGAAATATCTGCATGCTAAGAAGTGGAGTCAAGAATCTGTACTAAGAGACAGTAAAAATTGACTACAGTAATTTTTTTTTTCTTTTTAGTAAATACAGGCAGGCTCACTAGATGCTCGCTATCTAAGGGCATACACAAATATCCACAAAAAACTTTTCAGTTGGTCTCTTCCAAAAAAGATGCACAAAGCAGCAAAAGTTATTCCTGAAGGACTGTTAGTTGAAATTGAGCCAGATTCCTGACCCAAGCACTATTTCTCAGAACTACACGAAGAGTATTTGAATACTTATGAGAGTGCCACATCTGAAGAAAAGAAGATATAATCCATTTATCATGGTGTTCTTCAGATCTATGCTGACAAACGTGTAAAGAGCTTTACAATGAAACTTCATGTAAAGGCAACTCAAAAGTTTTGAAACTAGCCTTACTTAACCGTTCCTTTTAATTGCAGTTTTAATTAATGGCAAATAGGTCATAATTCATACTTCTTCCTCTCCCATGCTTAATTCTGTGTGAATAAAGTAAGTCGCAGCATCTTTGTGGCATCTCTTATAAGCTACTCTAGAGTTTACAGAGTAGGATCTCTCAGAGGGTAATCACATGCACGTACAACATCTGTGCAGTTCATAAAAGGAAGAGGGAATCTTATATAGTCAGGAGAGAAATCTATCAAATAAAACAAGCTAGGTGTTCTTGACGTACCATTGACTAAGCTGGCATTTGCATTATCAGTGGCATTTGCACCTGCTGCACCATCTGTAGCTGAAGGAGGGTGGGAGGAGGGATGGGAAGAATCTACTGAGTAATAATGGATAAAAAAAACAATAAATAATAATAATAACAACAACAACATCATCATGGACAAATGCACATGACAAAACAAAAAACATTTATGGAATACTATGGCTTTGCTTTCTCCAAAATCAATCTGTTTTAAATTAATTAACATAACTTTCAAAAGCAAAATGTCATTACAACGAAAGGCAAAAACTCAAACATGGGATAATAATAATAATAAAATAAATAAATATGAAAGACATTTAACAAAATTAACAGAGTTGGTGAGAACTGACTGTACTATGTACATTGCTTTGGTCCTTTCATGTGTAATTTTTTTTTCTTTAATATAATGTTATGCAAATATTAAAATTGTTGAAATATTTCCCTTGAGTTAATGAATTTATGCAATGCATGGGTAGTTTTAAAATATGCAGCATACTACATAGTATATACAACATCACATACCTTTGTATTTTATGTAATGTTGCATATTATGATGTATTATTGCTGGTACATCCCAGTCTAACGTGGGCTCAATCTATGTCCTGCCATAACCTAGTTAATAGGCACATTGATCTGATTAGAAACATTAAACTTTTCGATATTATATGTGGAAATGGCAAATATAGTCTTGAGGAGAATAATGAGTTATTTTAAATCCAAATAATAGACATTACGTAACTGCCTGTTTTGTGGTGAAATGAAAAAATATCAGGAAAAAAAAACCATCCTCGTTTTGTTTTCAGCAATTATCTGCATATTAGAGAAACTGGTCAAGCAATCTTTCCTAATGGGAAAGTGAAAAACTCGAAGAAGGTTTTATTATGGTTTTTTCATACTAAAGTTCAGAAAATTAGTCTTTACAATTAAGAGGTAAAATAGGTTTTGTTTTGTTTCTGTTGGTTAATTGTCCACAATAGAACACAGAAGTCCTACAATGAATCCTTATCGAGACTCTTGAACTTCCTCAGTACTTGACCCACAGTGACTGTTTCACACCACACTGGTTTGTTATTCAACAAAAATCGTTAGGTTTTATTTACAAATGGTAAATTGGGGAAGAAAATAAACAGCATACAGGATTTTAAAATACACCCTGTGTAACTACATTCATGAAATTTCAATTGCAAATTTTATTACTGTGATGGTAATAACTTAAACTGTTTTGGTTACTCACACTTATTTTTTATTCCATTTGGATACTCACACTAACCAGCACAGCATGAACTGCTAACAGCAAATCATGCATTTCAACATTTAATATACTGTAATTTACTTCTGGAGAATAACTGATTACTCAAGCTTAACATTAAGATTTGCAACACCAACAATGCGTGCACACTTAAATGTTTGCCACGAACAATCCTGTTGATTTGAAATTATTCTTTAATTTAACCGGACTGATTCAAAGACAATTATTTTAATCATTCGTTCAACCCTGATTTGCACCAAAGCTTGCTGGCTAGAAGCCTCGTCCTTTCATTTGATGCAGTACAATTCTTACTCTACCTGGAAGCTGATGTCCATCCTCCTGTTTCACACCTGTATGATGATTTTTACAAAATGTTAATGAACAATAAAAGCATACACCCACATCAGACTGAAACAAACATTTATGACTGGCAGGATTTCAGAGAATTGCAGGTTTATATATGAGAGTACATTATTTGAGTTTGGGCATGAGCTCTGCCCAGGCACTCCTCTGCACTAGCACAAAGCTGCTAGGAACGTTAGAAAACGTGAAGGAATTTTCTTGCTGTTGTAGCTATATCCAGTTAGATTCAGTGTCTGCATAAAAAGTCCTTGCACACCTCTGAGTATCTCTGTCTCTGGGTAGTAAGTTATGACCACAGTGCAGAGCATTACTCTGCTGTCTCAGATCTCCCAAGGCTATCCACTGAAACATGAGAGAATCACTAACATAACGTACAGAGAAGCCAACCCAGTTAAACAAAGGACCTCCGGGCAGACAGCTATCCCTTTCAAACAGGTACCAAAGTTGTTCCTTCTCACCTACAATATCCTTAGACGCTGCCAAAACAGATGCTGGCAGAGCTCAAAAGGTCTGTGTCTAGGAGTCTTCCTCTTAATGACAGCAAGATCAAAATCTAAGATGTTCAAAACTAGTCTGACATGAAAGCATTTCACTTTGGGAAGTTTCAGTCCTTCTCCTTTTAACGTTCCTAGAACTTGCCATGCCTAGCAGGTATTGTGCATTTCTGTGTAGAAATGCAATGGTAAACATTTCATAAAGTCTTTCATCAAGTAAAAAGGGATTTCCTCAGAGAAACATGGAGTCAAGCGCAACCACTTGTTGAACATATTCAGAAATTGAAATTGTAGGTCATGAAAACCATTTAAATTTGGCCGTCCTATCTGCAGCTTCAAATTAAAAGGCTGGAAATGAAAAAAAGGTAGAATCACACTGCCTGACAGATACTAAGGAAAAGGTTCAATAAAGTATAACTACTCTTTTTTATTAATGGTGAAAACCTCTAAAAAGAGTGGAAATGTATAAAAAAACCACATATTAATTGGCCCTTAATTATGTCTGAAAGATAAATATTCTTAGAACAAACTGGGAATGAAATTCTGAAAGTAGACATGAACAATTTACAAGACTGTATGAACAAAAACTGGAAAGGACACACATTAAATCATGTTTCTGCTTAGTGTGCAACCCATAAATTAGCAATTGCTTATGACATCACACTATAATAAGGTGGAAAGGCTAAAGAGACTTCTTTATTTCATTAACTCATACAGGACATCAAAATTAAACTCTGTTAACATTTACTGCTACTTTCTTCTCTTTTACTATTCCTAGTCTGACCTTTACTCCTTAAGAAATTAAAATGCCTCTAAAGTCACTCACTGACGTTAAACAACCAGGCTAGCAAAAAGCCACTACTTATCTTTATTTTATTTTTGAAGCTCAAAGAAAGACGCTATTTCCATGGCCAAGGTTTTTTTTTCCAAAAAAAATATTACATAGATGTAAATGCACAAGAGCAAAAAAAAAAAAATTGCACCTTAGCAAATTTTAGGTGAGTATGGATTTATGTAAAGAAGACACGGCAATGGAAGTATGCCTATGTATTCCCTTGCATTTAATTATGTACTGAGAGTCTGAATTTCACACTGGAAAAACATCTTGTTATCCAATGTATTTATTGGTTAACAGCTTTTGCTGTTTTTCTGTGTGACATGTAATGACAAAAATGTATACAAAAAAGGAAGTTTTTAAAATTGTGTTTATTTGTGAAGAATGGAGGAGAGCTCTGGCTACACAAAGCCCAAGAGCTTTCTTCGGAGCATCCTTATATGTTGTGAAATTTACCTTTCTTATCTTTCTTTTCTTCTTCTTCTCCTCCAGCACCTAGCAGAGTAAAGATGATGCCTGTCTGAGAATTCACACCCACAGCAGTTACAAGCATTCGTCCAGAGCCTTCCATGACATGAGTACCTGAAAACATGCAATATAAGTTATATATAGCTAAAAAAGAACAACCATTAAATATTTTATGCAATACTTTTACTATAGTACTGAGAGAGATTTGTTACACTTTGCAAATCTATATTGAGGCCAGTATAATTACATACCAAAAATAATCCCTATTGTTTATATTACTCTCAACCAAGAATGGATGCTTAATTGCAAGTCTTAGGCTGCACATCCATTAAACACACACATTAGATTCCCTTTTTAAAAGCAATGTTGTCACTAACGAAGTTTACATAACCTTTTGCTTCAGACAGTTAATTCTTGTAACTTGGAATACTATTACATAAATGAAGTGAAAATATGTGTGCAATTTCTCTCATCTTTCTCAGTTACAGTTGATTTACAGGCATAGAAAAAATATTTTTCAAGATAATTTCACATCTTTGAACTTGAAAAATCAATACAGAGAAAAATCTTCAAGGGGATGTTCAATTAAATCAAGAGATTCCCAAATAGCAAGAAGAATCTGACATGCACTCAAAAACAAACTCAGTATGTAGAGAGATTTCTATTACTCTCAAACAAATCAAAATGTACATTAAGTTTTTCTGAGAAGGATCCTTTGCTTAACTAGGTAATTGTATCATTACGTTAAGTAAATTCCTTTTGAGAAATATTTTATGCTTTATTGTATAGAAATTGTTTATTTAGGGCTCTTATTACTATATCAAAAGAAATGTTAGGTGCATCTAAGATTATAGCCTCTTAGAAACATTTTGCTATGAGCTGTGGAAACACAAACAAATAGAAATTCCTAGAAACGATCAAAAGTATTCTGATTTTGGAAAAATCTTCTAACAGAGGATTTGCAAAAGATCAGTCTACGCAGTTGCACACTGGCTATTTCTAAAAAAAGTTTGAAATTGAAGAACAACCTATTGTTATGACATGTATTTAAGGCCAGTTAATAAAACCTTATTTAAAAAAAACCTGTCATTGAAGCATAGGAAAAAATTGTGCCAAAGATGGTATCAAATTGTGACTAATTTGTCATTTCATACAGTGAAAATCTGAATCCAAAAACTTCATTATTGAAGTAATATTTAAAATGTTTGAAGAGAGAGATCCTTAGTAGGTAGTGAATTTAAAAAGATATAAAGCAGATCAGTAGTGCTCCTATGAAATAGATAAAAAATAAATACATAATGACCAGAAACTACTGACAGATAGATAAAGCTATTAATTGAAATAGACTTTAGATTTTATCCTTTAGCAATAGAAAATTATGTTATGCCAGTAAGTGTAAGTCACTGTGAGACCACAGAGGAAAGCCAATCATTTCTTAACACAAAGTTGACAGAGCAAGCTAGAATTGAAAGTTTACTGGGCTTGAGTTTTTTTTAAATACTCTTTCCTGTATTTGAGGAAGGAAGTAGTTTGGAAACTATGAAAATAGACAGTAACACACAAACTGTTAGCCTTGAGAAAAAATCATTGTATACAAAGACGACAAACATGTTTATACCTCCAAGTGAACTATGGATGGACAAATGGTTAACTAGAACTTGCTCTTCACAAAGTATTCTATTATTTAACAATTGTTTTTCACCCTAGGTGCTATAGTTTTAAATAAATTATATTTTAAGACCAGTCATTCTCCTAGACTTGCAGCTGTGGGAGATCAGAAGAATGAGACCAGATGGAATCAGAACACAGTCCAGTAATTACATTTTCCTTTGGGGGGGCACAGGGCATGGGGAGAGAAAGCATTTTTACTCTCCTTTTGAAGCTATTTGTGCTTTAAGAGTCTGTCCTGGTTTCGGCTGGGNAGTCAAATAAACAGTTCGACCTTTGTGATAATAAACCAATTATACTGCTTACAATACTCACTTTAATCTTTGCCTTGTCACGGCAGTATTTGTGACAAACTACTATTCTTTGCTGGGTTTTAATCTATTGTTCCTTAGATGCCCACCTCACTTCAAAAGTTACACCATACTGCTTTACAATTATCAAGTTCCCCATAGATGTAGGGTTCTCCATTTACTTTCCTTAAGACATCACTGTTTCATTCATTCTGTAACAGCATGAATTAGGTAGAGTCATTAACTGCCTTGTCCTAAACAAAACTGTGGCTAATGAGGTGAAAATTTTGGTATGCTTATTCTCAGCTATGTTGCCCCTATCACTTACCCTTTTCCATCACTAATTACCGCTCAATATTTTAAAACTCAAGTGAAGTCGTTCACTGATGCCTCTAGTTCTGAAACGTACCACAGCAGGGCACACCTGCAGCCATAGCAAAAACCAGAAGAAATCTTCAAACAAGCTTTCTGCAAACTCCTGAAAAATGGCTTTTAACCAACTGAATGACGAGCCTGTTGCATTGAGCAAATGGGGAATATAATTAATTTCTCATGAAGAATCTTATTGGGCATTCAGACCTACTAAACCTGAATGGCCATGGAAAGATTCTTTCTGCCTACCCTTTTTAAAAAACATTTTATTGGATGCATCCTCATCTACATATATTAATTTCATTGACCTATCTTAAAAAAGGAAAAGAGGAAAAAAGGAAAGATATATGGACCTGTGTCCTTAAATATATGACTATTTTATATATATACACACACACTTGCAACCCATTTTTTAAAAAATCCCATTTTCTTGTTACTGCTTATCCAGTTGCTGTGCTAGAACATACTATACAATGCAACTATTTATAATCAAAATATCTTTCTCTAAATAATCAAAACCTCTCATGTTCTTAAAAGGAAAACAGAAACACAGAACAGAGAGAAGATCTGTCGACACTAATGTGCTGGTTTTGACTGGGGTAGAGTTAATTTTCTTCACAGTAGCTAGTATGGGGCCATGGTTTGGATTTGTGCTGACAACAGTGTTGATAACACCAGGATGTTCCATCCCTGCTGAGCAGGGCTTACACAGAGTCGAGGCCTTTTCTGCTCCTCACCCCACCCCACCAGCGAGGAGGCTGGGGGGCACAAGAGGCCGGGAGGGGACACGGCTGGGACAGCTGACCCCAGCTGACCAAAGGGATATCCCAGACCATATGACATGATGCTCAGCATATAGAGCTGTGGGAAGAAGAAGGAAGGGGGGACATTCGGAGTGGTGGCATTTGTCTTCCCAAGTCACCGTTACCCGTGATGGAGCCGTGCGTTCCTGGAGATGGCTGAACACCTGCCTGCCGAGGCGAAGTAGGGAAGAATTCCTTGCTTGGAATGCTTTGCTTGTGCACACGGCTTCTTCTTTCCCTATTAAACTGTCTTTATCTCAACCCACGAGTTTTCTCACTTTTCCTCTTCTGATTCTCTCCCCCATCCCATGGGGGGGGAGTGAGCGAGCGGCTGGGTGGGGCGTAGTTGCCAGCTGGGGTTAAACTACGACAACAGCCTAATTTGAGAGTGTAAATATCTCATCAGAACACTAAGAAAATTTCACCAGAAACAAGCCAAATAAAAAACAAAAATGCACTAATGGTCAGATAGATAGAATCATAGAATCACTAAGGTTGGAAAAGACCTCTAAGGTCATCCAGTCCAACCGTCAACCCAACACCCCCATGCCCACTAAACCATGTCCCTAAGCACCTCATCTACACATCTTTTAAATATCTCCAGGGATGGGGACTCCACCACTGCCCTGGGCAGCCTGTTCCAAGGCCTGACCACTCTTTCAGTAAAGAATTTTTTCCTAATGTCCAATCTAAACCTCCTTTGGCGCAATTTGAGGCCGTTTCCTCTCGTCCTATCGCTTGTTACTTGGGAAAAGAGACCAACCCCCACCTCACTACAACCTCCCTTCAGGTAGTTGTAGAGCGCGAAATGTTAAAAAGATGTAAAAAAAAAAAAAGCCATCAGACCACCTCGCTGCATTGGGAACTGTTCCTATGGCTTTCTGAGATAAAATATGATTCCTTAAAAAGTCATTTGCTTTCTTTTCACATGATAGAGCAAAATATCACACATACAATTTAGGACCACCACCCAAACAACAAAAAACATTACATTCAAGCCTAAAGGAACAGAAAAGATCTTTAAAAACCAGAATAGCCTTGGTTGTACTAGTCCAGACAAAACAGAAAATGTCTGAAAATTAACTCAGAAATTTGGAAGAACTTCTTTAAGATGTAACACCCTTTAAAATGTATTTTAATTATGAACTTTTAGCATTCCTGTGTTCTGTTTTGAAGGAATCTTCTTCTGTATTGGACTACAAAGGTGGGTAGAAATACCCTCTGAAAAATGGCACATACACCTACGTTCCAAAACCAGCTTTATTAAGGAAACATGCACCTACCAGATTTCAAGCTTACCTCTGCACACCTGGAAAGGGCAAAAATGTCTTAACTTGAAATGCCTTTCTGAACCTTTTCTTAACATTAGTCTTGTAAAACATAATTCAAAACTGTTAAGGTGCATAAAAAGCATATTTTAGAGCAGGTACTAGTTTATCATCAGATTATGTTCCACTAGTACTATTGGAAAAATTCTTCAGCATCTAAATCTAAACCAAAGAGCTAAACCTCCTTTCACCTAACTGGCAATTTCACCATTTAAATGGTATTATAATTTTATTAGCTTGACTAAAGAAATGGGCTCTATGTCTTCAATCAGCTATTGTTACATAAATGGAATTCTGGAATGAATGCATGTTTTTCATTTAATCTGTACACTAAGCATGTATTCCAACTTCATGTAGAACAATTCTACTCACTTCCTTCCCTCCAAGACTAATTGTTCAATATTAGTGAAATACATTTTTTTATATGCTGAGTATTTAATTTGAAGTTGAGAAATGGTGAATACTCCAAGATAGAAAAGGAAGAAGTCTAGTTTAGTAAGAAAAGAGGTAATCAGATTAGACAGATAAGGAACCTATTACAGCATATAGTTTTTCAGACAAAAATGTA
Source organism: Pelecanoides urinatrix (assembly GCA_013400755.1). Taxonomy (NCBI): domain Eukaryota; kingdom Metazoa; phylum Chordata; class Aves; order Procellariiformes; family Procellariidae; genus Pelecanoides; species Pelecanoides urinatrix. The sequence goes on from VZTQ01001138.1 coordinate 72,885, forward strand.
ACTAAACAAACTAAACATGAGACTGCTCAGAAACCCCCAAATCTAGTAACAGTACTGGTGAAATAGATTGGAAATAGGGTTGAAAAACAAGAAAAGAAAACCAGAGCATGCCAGTTTGGGGGTTTTATACTGTTATGCTACTTCTAGCAAACTTGCGGTGAACAAAAATTCTCTATCTGCATATCTAAACAACAATTTTAGTCACTGCAATTATTAAAAGGTAACTGAAGTTAATAATAAAGTGAAATAACCATCAGAATATCCCCTATGAACAAAAAGAGATTTTTCCAGAAAAAACTCATCTACATGTAATTTGAACACATCCCAATAATTTGGAATGTTTGAAGTTAGCAGCTCTGTTCTGAAATTTTCTGCTGTGCTAGAAGCCTAGCTCGGAATATTTTCTGGCAGAGAATTAAGACAGAATCAGAACTACTTTTCTGCAGGCAATAACTGACCTGATTCGTTAAGCTTCCTTTTTATTTCCAAAACCAAACAAAGCACCATGACCAAGAGATTTCTTTTGTTTATTTGTTCTTGAATAAGCTGAGTTTTCTTTGTTTCAAGTCCTTGTGCATTGATAGAAATACGCATTTATAAAAGTTAGGTTAGGATGAAGTAATGTTCTGTCAGTCCCAGTTCTACAAGAACTACACTAGTTGAGCTCCTCTATGTAACTCTTTCATACCTTAATCAAATTAATCTAAATACCTGGGAAAAAAGTTCTAAACAGTAAGCCTCATAAGGTAATTTTTACAATGTTAACTATTATCACATGGTACTCCAAAATACTTCACTGTGTGCAGTACTGAGGCCAGACTCATATTCAAAACTACTGTATTTAGGAATCGTGGATTTCTCCAAACTTTGAACTTAAAGGGCACATCGGCTTCAATCAAGACAGCTGAGTAGCAGTCAGACCCAAGCTGCCTTCGTCTGTTGGTTGATACATGCCCATGCTCATTGCGAAGAAATTTGTTTAAGCTGATGACTTCTGATGTAATGACTTATGCTACACTATGCATGCAAATCTCTGTTAATGAACTAAAAGAAGGAAAATGTTTTAGACAGAAGTGTAATGGAACTATAGAAGAGAATCTGCTTCGTGTGGTTTTAGGTATATCAGAATATGTATTTCCATTTCTGCCTTCCTAGGTGGTACCAACTGTGCTATATGCAGATGGAAATAAACCATCTGGTTTAGTCAGCGTTTGTACTCTTAGAATTGCTTCTCAAGTACAGTAAATGACTATCTGGATGATTAAACAGGACATTAAGCACAGAAAATCATTTAGTTTAATTATGTCATTGAAACTGATTGAATATTAAAAATGTTGTTTCAGGTGCCAATGGTGAAAATAATAGTTCCTGATTCAGGTTGTTTATCTTCAACCAAATTTAGACTCACAAAACAAACTGTGGCTGCAATTCAAACGTTACCTTTTTTCAGTTATTCCTCTGTCAAACCCGGACTGTTTTAATTTCCAACGGATGATTAAGGGAGAACAGTGGCAAGCAATATCCTGATCGTATTTGTCTAAATTCCAGAAAGCGTGCCTGGAGATAACTTACTGATGTCTTCAGGTGCAAAGACAAGAGTAAAATTTAAGGTCTGTTTGGTGTTTTTGCAGGGAGTTGGTTTGGTTTTTTTTTTTTGTTTAAACAAGTTTTACAAAAATATAGGTCTAGGCTAACATCCAAGAGGAACTCAGTTTTTAAACCAGGTCAAACCCACCCTGGAAGACATGGTGGTTTCCAAGTTTTTGGACTACTAACAATTTCCAGGGGGCACATCATTGGGATTAAACCTTGCACTGTATCTATGGAAGAAGTTTTTTGCATGATAGAATCTCAAAGCATAACTCTGCTCCTGAGAAAATAGAGTTCAGGGATTTTCTAACACGGCATGAGTAAAAATTCATTAGTATAAGTATGGAACAAAGGTGTGTGCAGGGCTTGTTAAAATGTCACATTAATTCTTCACCTTCTTTGTAATCACAGTAGAGATTACATAGTAACAGAAAAATAAAGAGTATAAACTTTATTTAACTCCGCAATAAAAACATAAAGACAAATTTCTCTCCTGACAGTAAAGAAATTTGAGTTTTGGGAAACAAGACAAAAACATCTTTTCTCCTAACTTGCCTGCTTTCCCTTTATCTTTCCACCATGCCTTTCAGGGCAATACCTTCATGTTTTTTCACAGCCACCACTTGAAATCCATGAGTATTCAAAAAGATCTAATTCAATTTAGGAATATGTGAGTGTACACGAATCAGTGGAAAATTCATAATCAGAAAACCTCTAGAATTCAACAACAAGATATTTTAATTGATAGAAGTCTATGGTATTTCATGATACATATTTCTATAAGAAAATATCATTATTAAAACTATCTCTTTAAAAGGAAAATTTTGTGCCAGTTATGAAGTTATATTTACAAAACAGTACAACTATCAGCTAAGAAGAAAGAAATGGAAAAAAAATGCACAAATATTTCCAGGACAACATTGGATTAGAAATTACAACGGCGAGCTACCCTTCCTCAAAATATCACTGCAGGCCTCCCTGTTTACACACTGGAAAGCATCTCCAAAAGAATTCTTAATCTACAATCAAGTTAAGCCTAAATATCTGCACTACTAGGATAAGTCAAATTATTGTAAATCTGGCAAAAATAAGTCAGTAGTTTCATACACTACTCATGAAAGTCAGAACACTTCCTTAAGTTACTTTACAGTATATCAAGGAGCCAGAGGGACACCAAGAATTCAAAAGTGACACTGTCCCCACTATTCAGCATTTCTGTATGTGTGCTGCCTGCAAATGCTGAGCTCTTAATTGTATTTTCTCTGCACAAATGCAGCCTTCAGAATTTGCAGCTACTCCACTAGTCTTTATTAGCCTCTACTGAACACGTGCAAACACATTTTTCAGACATTTATAACTTGGAAAAACTTGGGGTTTTACAACATGAACAGCAAAAGGCATACATTTGGCAGGGACACTGCAGCAAAAACATTTAACAAATAGAAACCAGAATATTTTTAAGGAAACAAAAAAAAAATTTCTCCTAAAAGAGCAAAAGAAATTTGTTTTGCTGCTTTATTCTCAGAAGCAATAGAAATTTTTTGTGTCATTTGGAAAAAAAAAAATCATTTTTAATACACCATTTCAGGCAGAAAGATGCTTGAAGCTTCTAAAGTTAAAATTAATTAACATGGTCTTTTGTAACATGAAGTCTGTGGCAATGGCAAGTCCGCAAATAACATGTGCAATTTCTTCATCTTATGCAGTCACCTTTTGATGGAAATCTGATGGTTTTTTCACCAGACCACAATCCCACAATTTACATAATAAACACTCATAATCTCATAGTCAGTGAACTAATTTTCTGATTTTAAGTTTGGAAAGGATTTGCACTGTTAATTCAATAAAAACTGTCATGTATTCTTACTTGTCTCTTCTGAACAAAAGCATCTCCCAACAGTTGGTGCTTGGGAAACACCAGTTCAGGGAGGCAGGATGGGGGCAGGATTTCTGCAGGAATGGGTACTTACCTGCTGCACTGCAACATAAATATTCTATTTGGGATGACTGTACAACCAGACAGCCAAGAGAATCCTTTCCATGAATAAAAAGCTCAAACGTATTTGAAATTGACTGTTTCAGGTTATAACACATTGATGATCGATATTAGATCAGCAGGCTGTTATTTTGTGATCACATCCCAGCTGGAATCTATTGACAACCAACCTATTTAGAAACTATCTTTATTAGAATTAAAAAATAACATTCTATTTAACTGATTTACTGTATAGAATTATATTACAAAATACAAATACTACCAATAACTTGAATTTATAACCAAAGTCAAGCCCACAATATTTTAGTATATCCGTTTCCTTCTAAGCATATTATTTCTTTTTGTATTGTGTTTTGTGCACGTGCAAAGTGTTTAAAGAGACTTTAAAAGGCTTTGAAATTTAATGGTTAAATTAAAACTAGCACACAATTAATTGAAACAATTATAACTTCCTTAAGTGATACTTTCCTTTTCTTCGGAAAATGTTTCATTACTTTCTCACTTTATAAAGTAAGTATGATGATCAGAAATAATTGCACACAATCAAAAAACAATAGCATGTCTTTTGAATGACAAACAGACAAGGCTGGTGTCTGTGTTCAAAAGATCAGTTGTATCTTGGTGACTAAAACCTGATGGTGTGGAAAAATAAAATGAAACAAAACATGAACAAAGCAGCGCATAAAAGATAACTCGGCAAGAATTCAGGCAGATTTACCTGACAGTAGCATTGGGTCTTTGTCAACAGATTTGCGGACTTGGTCTGACTCTCCGGTTAAAGAGCTTTCATCAATTTTAAGATCATTTCCTTGAATAAATATCCCATCGGCAGGTAGAAGATCACCTTTCAGTAAGAACAGGGTAATGGAAAACCACAGTGGTTTAGTAAGACTGTTAATTAATAATTACATAATGATTTTTATTACAAAATCACATTTAACAACAATTGCATTAAAATGTAAAATGAAAGCAAAACTGAAAGAACTATTACCGTATCGGTCTATATTAGCCGTATTATTGCAATCCTACAGCGAAGGGCCTTTGTATTGTAAGTGTTTTTTGCCTAATGCTATCCCAGAATCAGAATGCATCACATTTAAATTACGATGAACATAATAATCACTGAGATTTGGTAGGGGAAGGACTCTTCTTGACATGACATGAAGATTCCTCTATCAGACTTCACAGGAATTAACAGTGGCTAATTAACAGTCAAGCTGCCCTTTCCCTTCCCCTCTCAGGAGCCCTTAGCTAAGTCCAGGAGAAACTCGATGGTTGACAGAACAGGCATTTTGCTGGAATTTACCAGCTCAATCAAACAGAGTACACAGAGTTCCTGCAAAAGTCCTCCTGTTCGCTGCAGCACAGGACTTTCCCTATGGCACGTAACCACAAGGCATCCAGCTACCAGCAGCACCTGATCTGGGGGGACTTACAGGACCCATAGCTCTGGAGCAGCCCACCAAGTGGGGTGAGCACAGAGGCACAATTCCCTTTCACAGAGCATTTAGAAATACTTCCTCTTATTCCTAACTGGACAGAGACCAAAAATTCCAAATAGTGTAATCTTCCATGAAAGAGAATTACCTTTTTATGAACAGTTTTTGTCCTTGTCGGTGAAAGGAAGTGAAGATTACAATAATAATATGAATTGCCTAGTGCAATTTTATTGCAAGTATCTTAGGTTTTCCTTTTGCCCTAACAGCCAAATTGTTATCTTAACATGGACAATAAAGACACCACATAATCCTCTGTCTTTCAAATCACTTCCAGTGAAGTGAGTCTATTCTGCTAGAAAGGGAAAAGAGAATAAATAAAGTTCAGCAAAGCAGACATCAAGTTGACAGAACTTACCATATTTCACCTGTGCAATGTCACCAACTACTATCTCTGCCACCGGGATTTGGATAACCTGCCCACCTCGGACAACAGTAAATTTCTGTTCCTGCTCAATACGACTTTGAAGCCCACGAAACTGTTTCTCCTTGCTCCAGTCATTGAAGGCAGTGACAAGTACAACACAGATAACAGACAGTAGGATGGCAGCACCTTCAATCCAGCCAGCTTCAGCCTCACCTTCATCTTCAGCTCCTCCTGCTGCAGTACCACACCCTGCAAAGACAACAGTCATCATTCAGACAAGTCAAGAGTGGGTTTATCATGTTTATCACAAGAAGAAAAACTTGCTGTGAAATGACAACAAGGTTAAGGAATAGAACTGCTTTTCAAAGTGCCGTCTGCTAAATGAAACGTGGCAAAATAGAGAAAAAGTAGAAATAAAGATGTCTGAGGAAAAGAGAAAGAAAACAAATGAATAGACATTTTACATCTTTTAATTTTTCTACCAAACAAGCTATCCTCGGCAAACTCAAACTAAATAAACGGGAAAAGGTGGCACCAATTCTGTTATCTAACAGAAGGGTTGATAGGTCCACCTGAGCCATCAAGCATTTCCAGAAGTAAGGAGGACTTACTAAGAGTGGCGAGAAGGGCTAAAACAATGAGTAACATCAACCAATTGAAAGCAATGACATTAAACTAAGATTAAAGAAAACAGATTAAAACAGATTTAAGAAATAATTTTCAATACGATTTCTAAATGTTCTCAACTAAACACACTTATAAGGAACACTTGTTTAAAAAATACTGAGATGAACTAAGTATATTAGTATTTAAATGTGATAATGAAATGTATTAGGAAACACTGAGTAAAAATAATAGCCTAATATTAATTCATCATTCTTCCTTACAGAGAAATATAGTGGCATGCTTATAGAACTGTAAGTATTTTTTTTTTTTCACAAGTAAAACCATAATAAAAACATTCTATGTATTAATTCTGAAGGGTTAATTCTGAATTGTTTTATACACATCTGCTAATTATTTATATCAAAGTCATATGCAATTAAAATTTAAATAAATTTCCTAGATAATAAAATAAAACTAATATAGCTCTCCTTCTTAAAATAAGACCTAAAAAAAGGTAGTTTATAATAGTGGACAGCAAAGTACACATACTAGAATTGCACAATTCAGAGATATCCCAACTGACAGGAGAGAAAAAAAGAACTCAGTTTGAACAACAGAGCCTCCTCTCCTGAGGGACCAAGGGAGAAAAGAAATCTTTTAACTTTTCATGAAGAACTGAACTAGGTAGGCATTTGACATCACTCCTCCATCTTACCCAGGTACCAGGGAGTTTAGCAACTTAGCAACCGTGTTGCTTCCACCTATGACTAACGTTTAATTTTGGTATATTGATCACCTGTCACTAGAGGGAATTAACAAGCAATTTGATTTCTATTTTTAAGTTTCAAAGATTGCCCTGTAACATAAGCATCATAATTCATTAACCAGCTGAGTAATTCTCTTGCATATGAACAGTAACAAAATTACCAAAAGTCAAAGGAAGAAAGATGAGCGTGGACTTCCAATAAGTGAACACAAGTAAATTAAAATAAATGGAGTTTTTTACCAGTGTCCTCTGTAATTTAAATTTGGACTTAACCTAACTGAAAAGCAAAGCACACTCCCAAGAGAAGGGGCCTTCTTAGCAGGGATGCCCTTGGGCTGGTGACCCATGTGAACCCTTATCTGCAGTACAAGAACCTTGCTAAAGAAACCATTTTTATAGCGCCCAAGAAGGAAATTAAGTAACCTTTTGTAAGTTCAGTACCTTCAGCTACCTAAAACCAGTCCCATATGCAACTTACAAACCACATCTTCAACTTTCACATTACTTCTGGGAAGGACTAATGAACTTTGCTCTGTTTAACCTTAATCATCTTAATTGGTCTACATTAGATTTTAGATTCCTCTTCCAAATCAGTAGATTCACTTTTGCCTTGTTTGGATTAAGTGCTTTCCTAGTAGAAGTAGTTCTGTTTTGGCAAATATAAGACGAAAATTCACTATTCATTTTTCATTAGATATGATTTAGAATTAAGTATCGTGAATATCCTGTTCTTTTTACCAGCACACCTCATCTCCCATTTCTCACAAAAGAAACACGGCCTGGTTCAGCCACAGTCAAAGACTGATTTTACTTCCTTTTTCGGTGGTTGAAATTTAGTCTAGCTTGTACAAAAGTAGGAAGAGGTGTTGTTTGCTATGGCGATCCCTTGGTCCAGGTTGCAGATTGACCCACAGAGGGTGCAGCAGCTCCGTTCCTCAGCGGTTTTGGGCATTTCCGCTGGGGTGATATTTATCTACTTTATTCTGTAGCATGCCTTCTTATGCTTTCACTGAAAAGCTTTTATTTCTGCATATGGATTACTGATAATTTATACCATGATATTTTCTACAAAATCAAGAATTAATATTATGTAATATTTAAAGACAAGTTTTTAATTTGAGCTATATCAGCATACCCCAAAAAAACAGCCACTTGAAAGACACAAGCTGTGCTTTGTCCTTCATTATAAGGATGCCATTATGGCCCTAGACATGTGTAAACTTTATAGTAATATTAGATGAGTAGAATATCCTTTCTCTACGGCAGAAAGCTACCAGTTTGGGGAAGGTCATTGCTATCATTCCAAAGAACCAATAGGTCTGGTCACTGCTGCTGAGATGTGTCGGAGAAACAAAATGACAGCTAGTCAGTGCACTCGAACCCAGTGCTAACACACTGTACCTCGAATGGCTTGGAGAGTAGTACTTCTGTGTCCCTTCAGGAAAAAAACAAACTTCTTGATTCAGTAAAAACAAAAATATTCATTGACTTGAGTAATGAAATTAATTTTGTGTGTATGTGTTGTCAGAACTGATCTCCACGTTAACATAAATAATGCCATTCCTAGTATGTTCATATAACCAGAAAAAAATAGTCTAACACAGCATGTAAATAATACAAGATGTTATTAGGATGAAAGGAATTGTGTTTACCTGTCTCATAGATTATGCACAAGCAAAGAACACAATCCAGCTGAAAAAATGATCAAGTTATTAGAAAGTGTCCCTAAATTCGACAAGCTTCTGCACTGAATAACAATTCATGGTTTTAACTTTTAAAATCCTGAGAAAATTCTCCATAACTCAATGGAAACAACAAAAGTGCAAATGCATTTCATTTATTTTCTGTTCATTCAATCAGACAATGCTAAATTCAGGTGGAGGAAAGGTATCTGAAGGGGAGGAAGGAATTCTTGGAGTGAGAGCCAGGAGTAGAGAAATTAATTGATAGACATAGTCAAAAAACAGAAGTTAGTCTTTTGGATGGAAGAAATGGTGAGTTGCTTTATGGGTTTTAGACTCCCTACTGGTCGAGGCTTCTCGAATCTGGCTTCTATAAAACTACAAGTGTTGCTTCTTACCGTGATCCACTGGCCCAGGTTATCTGACACTCTAAGAGGTAAATGTACCCATAGAGGTAGCATGAAGCCAACAGCTCGCATTGTTTTTATTCAACATGACTCAAAATTAAAACAGTCCACCAGGATATGGGAGACACAAATTCTTTTTTTTTTTTTTTTTCTCCTCTCTCTCAGAGGATCAAAACTCAGGAACACAATTTTAAAGATCACAAAAAGGTTGATAGTACATAAATGGGAATCTTTTGCCCTGCAGATCCCCAGCCTGCAGGCTGGCCAACCATGTCCTTTCCTAAGCACCATGAACACGTGTGTTCCTGTCTGCTCTAGCTGGTTCCCTCATTTAATCCCACATGTCAGATGAATGGTGGTCCTAAACTATTAGAAAAACACAGTACTTTGTTATCAGTATGTTTCAGGTTAAGAGAAAACAGAATTTCAGCTATGTAAGGAGTTTGGACACAAAGGACTAGGTATCTCCAAGTTCAAGCAGCAGCTGAGCAAGGCTTTTGAATATCTAAGATTTCCAGGTAGATACTTGTAACAACAGTTCAGAAATGAAATTGCACTTCTTGCAGATCTAGCCTAATAGAACTAAAACCAGGCTCTTTAAATGATTAACCACGCTGATCATCAGTTTTTCCCAGAATTTTGTCTTTGCTTTTTATAGTCCCACAGAAATGAAATGGGATGAAAGTGCTAGATAAATTAATGCAAAATGTGCACATCATTCTCATTATAGGAATAAACTCTAGTAACTTCAAGGGAGTAAATAACTATCTAGTTCTTACAATAGTAACATTTCAGAACAGATGTTTTTTTAAACAGAGATTTACAGACAAGCAGGATTTAAAAATGCAAGCTGCCCTTCAACAGATGACCTATCTGTCAGGAAACATTTTCTTGAATGATGTGGTGTTCTTGTTTAGAAGTAGTCCCTTTTAATAGGGAAAAAAAAAATGGAAACTTGCATCTCCATTGGTATAAGTTTGTAGAATTCTTTCTTATATACTTAAGGAAAAACAATTTTTTTTTCTTTTTCTTCTGCCATTATATCACACAGGATTTTCTAGAAATTCTGGAAAGACATATAAATTTACAGGAAGAAACTGTATGTATTCATAGGAGAAAAACCTCACATACTTCTTAATTGCACACTTATACTATCTGTCCTCCTTGTTGTAGTACAGAGTGACACAGTATTGACTTTACAGATAAAGGGAAAATAAGGAATATAAATAAGACACACAAAAGATGTAATAATAAGATGCCTAAGTAGTAAAATATAGTTTAAAGCATCTAATGTTTATTACGAATGCTCACACAAGCTTTAAAAAATTGTGTAAGGTCTAAGATTGCTGTTGTGCTTTCACAAGATAGTACTTGGTTCCCAATGTTACTGAAAAATACACTTGTGATTTTACTGAAAGGCACAGACTGAAAGCATCACAAAAGCAGTTTTAATATGCACAAGTGATTTGCAGTACGCTTTTATTCCAAGACAGTGAATTGTGAAGTACTCATTTAAACTTATATTTAACATAGGTCCTATCTGTCAGAAGATTCAATTTCAAAAAAGTAACCAAGTTTTTAATATGAAGCTATTTTCTACCATAACTAGGAACATATGCCATGTGCATGTCATTCCCCAAAGTCTCATCCTCATGAGACAGAGAACGCGTACTCAGTTTGAAACTGAGATTATAAAGACCTGACTGCAAGTCAAGAATGTGAAGGGCTGTAACTCCTTTGGTACAGAAAAAGCAGCTGAAGTTACAAAAGGGACTGGCTTATCCAGAGCGTGCAGGGACACGCCAGTGAGCCAAAGCCCCCAGCGGAGTGGGAGGACCTGACAGCGCGGCCTCAAGAACATTGAAAAATACGTAAGGGGACTAATAGGATTGTGTCCTCCATAAAATATCTCCAAAGTACATTACCAAAAACTTGTGGAAGGAGAACAGAATTTTAAAAGCTTAAAATGCAACCAGAAATAGGTCAGCAAAAACTGTTGAAAAAGTTTTCTATTGAAGGGAGATGAAAGGAAGATAGAATCCAAAAGTAAAGAGGATTCACGAAAAAAGGAGTGGGAAAGTAATTCCAACCAGCACGGGTAGTCAGTCCACCTGAAGTCGCAGCAACCTGGGCTCCGTCTCGTCAGAGCTGGCGAGCAACCGGGGCGCAAGAGCTATGGGCCACAAAACCTGCCCAAGAACCTGGCAGCCGAGCAAACACCCCGGCACTCAGCCTGTGCTGGACCCTTTCATGCACAATTAATTACCAGTCATTTCAAAATTAGCCCGAGAAGCCCATCCTGCATTAGCAGTATCTTAATTATCTATAAGGTTTTAGAAAGAAAAGGTAAGAGAGCAAGGCCTAGGGTATTAGAAGGGAAGGGAACTGTAGGGCAGAAATGCCTTGAACACACTTGTGCCAAAAGGGGAAGGCGAGAAAGGAGAGGAAGAGACCCAAGAGCAGGTTACAGCATTGCAGGAGGACAGTAAGCAAGAAACTTCACTGTAACTGGCAATAATAATTTGGAAACTGGAAAATCATTTGGTTGATGTTATTAATCATTTCAGTTTGGTGAAAGCCAGAAAGGGGGAAAGGAAAAAAAAGGAAAAGGCCCCAAATAGCCAGACAGCATCATCTGACACTTTACCAGGCTCATGTCCTGTCGGAAACTGGAATGCTTTTAAGGTCACAGATACCATTTCAATACACGTTTCTCGTAATATCAACCAAATCTGGGCAAATACAGAAAGACGTGTACAAGCTCTGTGCAGCTAAAAAGAGTATCTGTTTAAGATTTCAAATAGTTATGAGGCAATTCTTAAAGCTGCTTTGAATAGGATAACAATTATAATTGCAAACCATACAGTCTTAAGCTGCAGCATGGTAATTTTTAAATCAGAAAAAGTATATTTTTAAAAATCTGTGAACATCTGTATTCCTAAGTCCCAACCTACAGCACATACCTCTCAGCTACTCGTTTCAACCTACACATTTCTATTTTTAAGCTGAGAATACCTTGTGGCATTTAAATTCCCCAGGAAAATCTCATAACACCCCCAGAGGTAATTTTTTTAGTCAGTCAAACTGGTTTTGTCACCAGAAAGACAACAGTTCCCATGATAAAAACTTTTTATTTAATCGCTTGCTGTAAAGACATTTTTCCTTAGCTGCAACTCCAGCACTGATGTTACTAAAGCAAATTGAGCAGCTCTAAGTTACAGCTTTTTCATTAGTAGAGCTGGGCTCTTGTTACTAACATCGTAAGTGATGTTACTTATTTTATCAAACATAGTCAGTTGGGTAAAAAGGAACAATAACCAAAAATTACGCAATCAATGTCATAAATCCCCTCATTAACAAGATTTTTTTAAGCTGTAACAGATACTGTAGTATTTATTTTTACAAATCCCTTGTTGCATCATATCATTTGCTACAAAATGAGTCCAAAGAGCGATTGCCAGTTACTGAAGCGTCGCTATTCCTTTCCAAAATCCCCCATGTGATGACCACCCCCAGATGTTGGCTCGCTGCTGGTGAGGGCACAAGGCAGCAGGGCACAGGCTGGCCAAGCTCCAAGAGTCACTGCAGAGCCACAGCTGGCAGCAAAGGGGCAGAAACCGCTAGAACTTCAAACATGAAGTCTTTCTCTCATACTCTCCAGGGACTTATTCAACCGTGAAAAACATTTTCTAGTTACTTGTAGTAAGTCAGACGGCATTCTCCAGAAACCCGTTCGTTTCTGTGGCCAGCCAAGCAGAAGGGATTTACTAACCTGAGATATTGATACTACACACATTTCAGGTTTAGGGTGCTTGTATGTTCGCTGAAAGTGATTTTTGGGTGCTTACTTGAAAACAATATTAGGATTCCTTGCTTTGTAATACATCAGTTTGTTACATAAGGATTCCAGCAGTGGGGGGAGGAAAAAAAAAATATACTGTCCCTGTAGGTTAGTTATATAACTGTCAACTTTAGAGTTCAATATTAAATATTTACACAGTTTTGACATATTCATGCAAGGAAACAAATCTGTAAGCCCTGAAAGCATATATATTCACACGTTCCCCAGCCTGATCACAAACATTTGTGAGCAGAGAAATGTTAATTAAAATACTCAACTTCAAGAGATGCAATATGTTGAGGAAGATTCTGCTGACTGGCACCTCCAAGGAAACGCATTTTGTAAAGATCAGTCAAAAGGATTGGGTTCTAGCTCCACCAAAGGCAATGGAAGGCAACAGGACTATACAGGTATTTCTATAATGTTTATGTTCAGTTTTGTTTCCTTATGTTGCCACTTGGAGAAAGTAGAGAAAGGCCAACATGGGAATTTTAATCACAAGTCCTGTTTTTAGGGATTGCAAGGGAAAACCTTGACATCCGATTGCTTTAGTTTTACGGTATATTGCTGAGAGCTAAAAATGTCTGGTATATATTCAAAAAGTAAAAGACAATTTTCAAATATAAGAATCAGACCTTGAAAGTTGTTCTCTGTTTTTATTAATAAGAGTTCAAGTGCAGTTACTCAACAATCCTTGTAAGGTCATGTCCTAGCTGAGTTTTACTTACAGAATTTATACTTCTGGAGAACCTCTTCCTGGAAAATATGTGAGAAGATTTTTGTATTTCATCCCAAAGTTCTAAATCTCATTAACTCATGTCCCCAGTTGAGAGTTAAGTCATGCCTGGCAACCTGGAAATCCATCTAATGAGCAGTACCTAAAAGCACCCCAGTTTTGTCGATGATCTACATATCTCTAACGAAGGGAAAGTATCTATGGGACTTGATGTTTTGCAGCCCAACACAGATTTGTAGCAACCAGATGTAGGTCACTTTACATTATGAAACAATTATTTAATTTGCAGGTCCCATATGACACAATGTGCACATTTTGCACTTTACAAGTTCTTAATGTGTTGTTACTGAAGCCAGCTCTAGTCTTAAACTTATGTCATTCATCAAAATCACTGACATCCAGTAATGAATTTGCTCCCTACGCACACTTTGCGCTGGTGAACAGTACAGCACAGATAGCTTTGATGCAGTCGAGCAAAGCCAGAGTGAAACCATTCTTTGGACAAATGCTTGGCTCCTGAAAACTGATGTTCCACTTCCCGTGTTCCATCTGTATACAGAGTGATACATTTACTTTTTTCTGAGTCCATGACATATATAGTATCATTTCCATACTTCCTTTAGAGTTATCTGTTCTTGGGCAGAGTGTGATACCTAAATCGGGCTTTCCTTGCTGACTCTGAGAATCTGTGTATAAAACTATGTTTTCTTTTTTGTTGCTTCTTACAGAGACACCAAATGTATGGTCTTTCCAGATTTCCGCACCGCAATAAAAATATCAATTGACACAAAAACCCCAAACCACTATTGGATGAGCAGAACCTCACTCGTTCTATCTCATTCAAAAGATGACGGGTTCAAAGGAAATAGGGGAAAGAGAGAGAGCCAGAAAGACAGACAGACAGACAGACTGTATACCCAGCCACAAAAGTAGGAAGTTAAGAATCAAGAAGTTGTAATAGGGAAGCTTCAGAAGAGACAGTATCTACGAAATAAAGTTTTAATGCAACCTTGAATGATCTACACGTAGGCCATTTGTAAGCATTTTAGAATATGGTAAAAACCAGGATAGCATATTATAAAAACCATCAATGCAATATATTTTCATCAAAACACTTACAAAAGAGCAATTATGATCACTTAATTATCTTTTAAGTAAATATATTTGCTATGCAACCCAGTAAGAATCTGCAAAACAAGTGTTTTCACACATCATTGAAAATACTTACCCCATAATAATAAACAATCATAAACAGCTTCCCAGGCATTACTAAATGTATGAGATACCAAAAACTTTTTTAAAAAAGACAAAATAATGAAATGAAATGAAATAATCGTTCTCTTAAATTCTGTAAGTAATTAATTATTTAGGGGTTAATTGAGAGAAGTAAAGACTGTCACAGTCAAAAACTAAGGTTCCCAATACAGGGTAATATATTCCATAGAGCAAGAGCTTTGTCTACACTAGGAAGGCTGTGCTGGGATAATTGTAACAACGACCTTCTCTAGTAAAGATATAGTTTACAAACAGCTTGTATATCTGTTAGTATAACCTATAACTATCCCATAAAGAAATATAAGCTTACTATTATTATTTAACTGTCTCTATAGAAATACTGAAAAAATTTAAATCCTTACATTTGTCAAAAACAATTGTTTCTGGTGCAACTTTTCATTTTAGTACAAATATCAATGTCCACAATGAAATTTCTGGTAAAGGTTGAAGGTTTCTTTGTATTCATTCAGGACGTATAAGAATGGAGTTACAAAATTCTCCAAATTTAAGTCACTGTTAGAAGAATGCAGACCAGCTGTACGTGGTCTTAACCTTAAACCCTCTTGCTCAGACATTCAGCTTAGCCTCTTTTCTCAGGGTTTTTCATGGGGAAAAAAAAGGTGAAAGACCTTGGTTCAGTTCCAGTGAAGAACAAAAATATGTACCAATACTTCACTGTGAAATTTGGTTTAGTGGCCAGCCTTGATACCTCCAGTTAGGGTTTCTGGGGATAACTCAACTGATTTGACCATAACAGAAAAGTGTTTAAGTTTACACTGCATCAGCAACAGGGCAAACCAATTTACAGCAATGAAGAACACATAGCACAAATGAGGGATTCCCTTTGGCTGGTATTATTTAAATGTCAGAACTATGACAAAACTGAATGTAGAAGACAAACTAAGTTTGAAATATGTATGTACTAAATTGAATTAACAATGTAGGAGACTCTGATGCCAGAGAACTGCATGAGTTTTGAATCACTTAACTGGAACACTAATATAAATGGCATTGGCTGATTCAGAGTAAAATAAGGAGGGAAAGGAATGCCTTTTTATTCATGATCATATGTTGTAAGACCACACTTGGAACAGGCTATCATGCCAATGCAAACAAAACATTATGAATAAAAGCGATAGGAAGAAATTAGAATTTCTGTTAGCTTGATATTAGCAGTGAAGTGTTTGTCCATATGTTGACATTTATTCACTTGGATAAGTTTAATTAAGTTTGATGTAGAATTCTAACCTTGCTATTAAAAAACCTGCATAGGGAACACTGCAGCTACGGGGGTAAAGTTGTCTTAGGAGAACCTTATTAAACACGAATGGCCCATTTAGGTCCTGAACACACAGCTGAAGAAAAAAAATATATATAATCACAAGAAAATATGGTACAGTTGGAGCTCCAATTATCCAGACACTCTGTACAAACATGCTGGAAAGCTAAAGCTGCAGTTAGTTTCTAAAAACAGGAAGAATGCTCCCATTCCTCATGTAGTGATCCCTGATGATTTCCAGTACTTCCTACATACAGCTGGATGGAGAGGAGGATTTGAAGGCTTCCTCAGCTCCCACTCCCAACGCACATCACTGAATGCACCAGGCAACACAGGAGTCCATGAAAATAAATAAATGCTTAACAGCAAACTGGCTGTCATCAAGGCACTTGACTTTAAATAGACCTAAGAAAAACATTTCATGTTAAGTTAGAGCAACAAATATTTCATAAATACATAATCAGATTGAGAGCTGTCTTTCTTAGTTATGCTTCATCTACTAAATTCTTATAAACAAAGCCCATTCTCTCATTTCTCAAGCAGAATGATCTGAAGGGCAATCACTGAAGAAGGTTTTTAGAGTGGCATCTGCCCAAGTAATGGATGCTTGTACTGTTCCTTCGCTCTCTGATTGTGTCCTAATATAAATAAAATGTACTTGCTTTCAAAAATATTCCCTTTTTTCCTTCTTTTTTTTTTTGTGTGTGTGTGTGTGCTTTAAAACAAGATGTTATAACCAAGATGATTTCAGAGACGGACTGTATTTAACAGAAATGCTACCAAAAATTTGGAAGACAATATTGAAAAAAGTTGACTATGCCTGGAAATCTTGACAGACATTTCATTGGAGCTTCTGAAAAATCTAACTGGAGCACAGCATGAAGTTGTGATTGCTGACTGACACGCTTCATACATCATTTAAAGAGTAATTGTCAACTTCTTCCAACCTACAAGCCCTGCAAAGAGAGGTCACTAAGAAAGGTTACTGATTTTACTAGGCCCCTTTAAAGTAATTCATAGATTCGCAGAGGTCCACAGACCACAGTCTGAAAGCCACTGATTAAGAAAATTTGCAACTGTATAGCTTAAGCAACTAACACAGCTAGGATACTGCAAAACCAGAAAATTAAACCAGTGCTCTTTTGAGCTTAGGCTATGGTGATGTGCTCCAGAGCCAGTTCTTGAAACATCTTGTGCTCTTTTGAGGCTGTTACTCCCTCACTCATCAGTCATATTCATGAGAACAAGAAAACCAGGTTGAAAAAGATATGGAAGATTCTAGACCTCAGTCACAAAACCAGCTCATAAACTGCAGTGTTTATTACTTTATTACTTTCATTAAATTTCTCATCTTCATTACTTTGTGCTATAAAACTTTAAGAGGTAAAAAATCACGTCAGTTAAAGATTAAACATTATACCATAATGTCTTGCACCAGAAGGCATTAAAAAGTTCTATCAACGCTAGCAAATAGTGTGGTCCTATAAAAGTAGTTTTACAGTGCAAATCTATGTGCTAAGGAAACATGCTTCTGGACCATATTTTTCAGTTTAGTTTCATCCCAAAGGATGGGACAAAATCCCACCTGAATGCACATCCAGTTTGTGCACTGCCCGAAAGCACCCTGCAATGGGAACCAAAGCGTATCAACTGGGGACACACAGGAGATGTGATTTCTGAAGTATGCTCTGGATCCAAACCAAAATGTTAATGTAGATACATCCAAAGCAAGCTAAAGCTGCATGTAATTAGAATAACCTCTGTTTAGAACATACATTCCATCTATTCTGCATATTAATTTTAGTTTCACCTCATCTAGTTTTTAAGATTCTAGAAGTTTATGCATACTTAACTGAACCACGATGAGCAGCATATCCTAGAGAGAAAAGGTTGAACTCCTTATGCAATAACAGAAATAAACTGAAATCAATTGTTTAAATTGTTACTTTTCTGATAAGAGATATATATGTATATATACGTAATATACATGCATTTTTCATGTAACATACATATGCATGTGCACACACAGACACACATACTTAAAAAGTAGTATAATTCAGTGCCATTACTCCCAGTATTAACCCTACTGCTTTAGAAGTAATAGACGTTGACTGAATACCACACACTCCCGTCTGTGCTTTATTCCTGAAGGTGGAGTTGAGCAGCGTGGGGGCTTTTCTATCCTCGGTCTGATTAAGCTTTAGAAAAAACCCTCAAGTGCACCTATGAAGATCTGAAGTTAAGAGATTTTCAGATTCTTTTCCCAAGGTCCCAATTCAATGCCTGATTACACGTGTGTGCATATACTTCACGCTGAGTTTTAGATATTTTGTCTCAAAGGCCTGTTTTATCATTACTGGTTTCTCCAGAGAAAAAAAGCAGCAAATTCCTATACATCTGCCTTGTCATCACAGTTCTGGTGTTCAGGAAGGTATACCTGTTTTGTTTCAGTCATCTGTGCTTAATCTTCCAGATAATAATTTTCCATTCTAATTCAAACCCACCAGACATGAACCATAAGGGCATGCAGACTTTGGGTTTTCACATCGTTTGTGTGAACTCATGCAGACTAGTTGGCAAACAGCATCCTCCCTTGAAACTGTAAAACAATCCTATAACCTGATCCAAAAATACGTTGAATTAAGAAATGTCACAGAATAAACAGGTGATTTTGCAAACTTGAAAAATATTTGAGATTTTAAAGCTGGTAAATTAGAACTGATTTTTAAATTCACAATTGAATAATAAAACACTCAGTATTCCTGTATTTCACATTGGTTTATTTAATAAGCTATTAATGTTAACTTTTGACAATAAAGATATTTTCAGAGCTTTTGGGTTTTCATTTGTTTGGGGGAATTTTGATTTTTTTAAACATCAGGTAAATCATTTAAAGAGAATATTCTGGCTCCCTTTGTCAAATTCAGTGCAATACTTGTATTCCTCTGTATTACTGACATGCTATTCAAATTTCAAATTCCTATTGAAAAAGCTGGGCAAGTTCCCATAAATAGCTACCCATTGGTATTCATAATCAAGTTGTCTTCAAGTAGACAAAATGTCTGAAAATATAATGTGATAAATTCACATCCATGTAAAAATATGACAAGATGGTGATGCATTTAAATTCTTACAAGAGACATTTAGGTTATACACCAGGAATAACAGTCTCACTCCATGGACACTTAGCCAAATTATCTAGGAAAGACACAGAATTTCCATCATTGGAACCTTTTAAAAATAACTATGATAGATCTGTGTCAAGAGTGGTGTAAGTATGGTTAATAGTGCTTTTGAGTATGGGGACGGACTAAACACCCAAAAAGTTCCCCTCAAGTGGGTTTTTTCACATCCTGCCTCTCCTTGCTTGCCCTTGGATGCTGTCAGCAGGCTGCAGATTAACCCGGCCAGGGAGGAGCAGAGACTGGGGCGCGCTCTGATTTACACACCCAGCACACGGCTCAGCACAGCTCCTACCGCAGGGCGTGCTGGGGAGCTTAAAGTAAATACACCCTCGCTGCTCCGCGCAGGATGAAACCAAGGCCAGCAAGGCTTGTTCTTCTGCTGCCGTCAGAGTCCTCCTGACTCTCGCTGGGTGTGGGGGATGATCACAGAATCATAGAATCATTAAGGTGGGAAAAGACCTCTAAGATCATCGAGTCCACCCCTCAACCCAACACCCCCATGCCCACTAAACCATGGCCCTACGCACCTCATCTACACATCTTTTCAATACCTCCAGGGATGGGGACTCCACCACTGCCCTGGGCACCCTGTTCCAATGCCTGACCACTCTTGAAGTAAAGAAATTTCTCCTAATGTCCAATCTAAACCTCCCTTGGCTCAACTTGAGGCCGTTTCCTCTCGTCCTATCGCTGTTACTTGAGAGAAGAGACCGACCTCCCCTCGCTACAACCTCCCTTCAGGTAGTTGTAGAGCGCGATGAGGTCTCCCCTCAGCCTCATCGATGCTCTGATGACCCCCTGCACCTCCCCAGCGGTCCCTGTCTGCAGGCTGCACAGCACCTCGGTGCAAAACGATGCCATCTCCCAAGATCCGCAGAACCCGCCCGCATGAATCTGCATGAGTATGCCAGCGTAGCCAGGTTTGTTACTTTCCTAGCACAACCCAGCAGAGAGGCACCAGAGGAGGCTGTGGTGGCACTCGCTGAGCTTTTACGCTCTCCCCAGTAGGGTTGTCTTGAGCACTGGGGTGTGAAACCCCCGAGGGGCTCTGCAGGCTCAGCTTATCTCCCGACGGGTTTGTCAGCTACGGCTGAACACCAACAGCCAGGCTCTATAAACAAGCCACCCAACCACTCTTGCACCATGCTCTCCATGATCCCATAGCACCCAGGACTCCCGCCAGTTCATCTAGGCTTGGAGCCCTAAACCTAATTTGTCCCATCTTTTGAATCTAGAAAACAACATAAAAGCAAAAATGTTTCAGAAATCAAATAGCATATCTGGTAATGACATTTCAAACGTGCGCAATTTTGTCCTCTTGAAAACAGCCTTATACAAGTATTGGAAGACAACGAGATCATTTGCATGCATGAGAGTTTGGACACTCCAACCTGTTCTGTCCTCTGCTCGCGGATATTTAGACCTTGCATTGAAGTATGATTTAGAGGAGGAATTAAAAAGTAAGATACTTTCTTCAGCAAATTCTTGAAGGAACTCATTTCTTTAACAAAACAGATTGGGCTAATGTCACTAGAAGCCATATGCTGCTTCACCTCACCCTAGCTTCAGGAGGAAGGAGGTTAAATGGTGGCGTTCTGGCAGAACAAGCTGTTTTTAAGAGGGCAAATACTTCTGTTGCTCCTATTTTCCAGGATGCCAACTGCTTCATCCCCTGTACTGCCAGATAGTTTAGAATGGTTTAAAAAATCCTTTGGGAATCTCATGGTTTAATTTTTATGAAGAATGATAGAAGTATTTGAGTGTGTGAAACCACACTCCTCAAAAGTTGTGTTTTGATAACTCTGAAATTAATCTATACTTTGAGATTAATCTATTTTATATAAAAAATGCTATTTTCTAACAGCTACACTTCTATTGTTTCAGCTTCTCTTGCGAATTTTCCTCCTTGGATAGCATAATAAAAACCTCTAGTGCAGTGACAGCTGGATCAGTGTTATTTATTTAGCAGCAAAGACGCTAAAGGATTCCTGTTAGGACATACCAGCTTTTAAGGCTGCATTGCCCTTGTACCCTCTTATATACAACCTGTTTTCCATTGACTTAGTATTCCTCAGTGCCTGAAGAACGTTATGTAACACATTCTATAAAGACTTACAGATTAATATATACATTTCAGGTTTTTGTAGTCAAAACAAAGTCATTTGAAAGCGCTTGGGGGGGGGGAGGATGTGGAATTCCAAATCTGTTCTAATTAAGGGCTAAAATGAAATTAAGTTAGAACTAAAACCCTCTGAAGAAGTACGTGGTTTGGTATAAGATTATGTTATACTATACAAGCGGTTGAGAGTCCTGCAAAACTAAAACCAGTGCTTACAGACTGCAGATAGTACAGACAAAGAACTGGGAAACAGCAGCCAGATCTCCCTGCCGTGCCAAGGGTGATTAGTTGACACTGACAGTGAGGATTACGAGACAGTTCGGCTGTTCCCTTGACCTTTTGAGATATGCAGGAGATTTGAAGATGTTTACTAATTATTGTTGTTTTCAGCATCTGCAACAAAATTCTGAGAATACTTTAAGCAATTGTTCAGGGATGCTGGGTTGGTTTGCTTTTTTATTTACACAGTTCATGAGGCAGGGTGGAAGATTAAAATCACTGCAAAGTTATTAAAATGAATGAAATTCAGTTCATTTTATTTTAAAAAGACTTCACATTTTCTACAATACATTTTGCATCCTGGAAAGGACTTAGATAATGGATTTTCAATGTACCCAAAACATTACTTGATGGCATTTTTAAAATATAAAGTGCACACACATAGGTTATGGAATCAGTTTTTTGTCTTACTGTTGGCTTCACAACTGGGAGGGCTCACAAAAGACTTGCAGTTATTTATTGCTGTGTACTGCTGTGATTTTAGGAGATTTGTAAAATAACATTAGTGTTGGCCTTACAAACTAGATTTTCATGCTGCCTACATTCGTGTATTTTTAATGCAATCTATGATATCACATGTAAAATGCTTTAAAAAAAAAGATTAAGATCTAAAACTGCCACAGAGAATAGAGAATTAACTTTGTTCAGCTGACTCACTTCTGATATTCCTGATTCTTTCACTCATTAATCAAATATATTAAGTGCATATTAATGAAATCCAGGAAGGCAGATTTTTAGAGGGGGGGAGACATATGCAACACTCCCCTGTGGAAATCTGTGTGTCCTAGGATCTTGAATTGGCCCTGCAAGAGTCTCAGTATGTAAAAGTCTGGCAAAGGATTTAAAAAAATCAATGTGCTTCATTAACCACGTGAGTAGCCCTACTGAATTAAAAAGCTAAGGAAAACGTATGATGTAATCCCGGATGTGGACAGTACGGGTAAAGACAAGGTAAAAATTGGTAAATTCTGCATTAAAACATTTAGTTTATATTCAGTTATACTCATTGCATCTCACTAGGAAGTAAATGAACTGAATTTCTCAGAGGATGGCTCAAGATTTCCATGTGATTATTTATCTGAGGTTATTTTTAATTAAGTTTAATTAAATCTGGTTAAAGTTCCTCAATAATTAGTGCTTTAACTTTTTTGAAACAACTGCTTACCCCCCAGGGTCATTTAAGCAAAGGGGGCACATGGTTATTTCTTGCTTAAAATGAAATCTTGAGCCATGAGTAGATTTGCTAGTGCTCACTTCCAGTGTTAAGGTAATACAAATGATCAATATTAATAAAGATAAATACAATATGTTTACATTTGGCAGGAACTGACTGTACTCTACCGCAGAATTTAATAATACCAGTACCAGTACCATTTCCCACACCAGATGAGATGGCAGTGCTCCTGCAGAGCTAATCCTGCTTTTCATTTCGTACCCCGCGTTTGCTTCCTGCCCGATTGACACCTGTGTGTTTCTCCTGCGCCAATATGTGTTTGCGTACATAAGAATCTATTTCAAGGTTTCCCCAGCAGGCATTTAGTATATTTATACAGTTTAAGAATAAGCTGATTTCATCAGAAAAATGTAAGATTTCTAGAATCCCCAGAGAAAAACAGATCAATCTACTAAGACATTACTTAAAAAGTAAAGAAGAGTAAGTAAAGAGAATATAATAAGTTTATGATCTGGGCAATAACTCTTGAAAAGAAAAATGTTTCTATGAGACTAGGAAGAAAATTGCTAAGAATTGGATGCTGAACAAGTGAGGGACTCCAAACACCAGCTACCTGAAAATACTATAATTAACGTAGTTGTGTCACAACTATTGGTAAAGAAACAGAAGAAAGAAAATCATCGATTAAAAACTGGGAAACAGAGAAGAATTAGATCAAATCTAAGGTCAAGCTGACCCATCCTGCATGGCAACACAGAAAGGGGCTTTTTCCTTCCTGTCCCACCTTGCCTGAATTACAGAGACCGCCCAGCTATCCCTGTAAGCCCCAGCACTCATCCTCGGGGGGAAGCTGGAACGTGATGCACTGCCTTCCTTCCAGAGAGGAAACGCACTTCTCGCATAAATTGAAGAAATGAACCTCTAAGAGTTGTCCACAGGGCAATACAGCTGTGAGCCATTATTTCTCGTGATGGTGCCAAGGTTTTTTGGGTGGTTTGGTTCGGTTGGTTTTTTTCTCCCTCTCCATTGTCCCTTATTCTTAACATGTATCTTGCTAGACTGTGTGGTGGGGACTGGCATCTGCTGATTCAGCACAGCAGGCTGAGATTTCTAGTGGCATCCTCCAACGGAGAGAAAATTTCTCTATGTACAGAGAAACGCGTACAAGAGCAGAAGACAAACCCTGCACGTGAATCTGAAGATGATAATAAACTGGTATAGGAGTTCGGCTGATTTGCAAATATAGGCCATGGATGGGTAGGAGGAACTACCCTTGGGTAAAACAAAAAAAAAAAAACCAAAACATTACGGAAAAGGTTAAAAGCTGGATGGGAAACTTCAGCCGTTTATGCATGCAAATACACAACAATTAACAAAATTCTTAACATGACCTTAGAGCTGTATTAGAAAGGTAGTATTTCTTATTTTCCCCTGGATGCAGCGGGATGCTTGAATGTCTGCTGTATGTCATTAGGGTTAAAATTCCCTTTAGTAGGCTAGATGTCATGTGAAAAGCAATAAAACCAAAAACTGATCTAAGGAAAGCTGAGAACCGCAACCATGAAAAGATACTGCCCATAATAACACAATTTTGAAATGTTTTGAAGGAGCAATTACATGTTACGACAACATTTTTTTAATCCAAGAGATTCTGTAATACCTATAATAAGTGCTGGGGAATTGGGACAGATGACATGTCTTTATAACATGACATTGTCCCCGAGTCTAGCTGAAACCCAGCAGACACCCTATTGCAGCTCTTCCATTCCAGCAGAATTTGCATCAAGGGTAGGGAACTTGCAAGGAGGAGGACTGGACTGACCCAAATGGACTGAAATGTTTTTTTAAAAAAATACACCAGTACAGCCTACAAACTGGACAGAAATTCATGCTAGCTGGTACTAAATTCAGCACTTTCACTCTTAACTAAGAAAGAAGTTTGTTGCCAGCTGCTTTGTATTCTTTAAATATATATGTGTGTGTGTCTATCTATACATATACATTCTTTTTTATAGATATATGAAATTTTTACTTTTTTTCCACTTTCTTCCACAGATACCTGCACTAATGGCTGGTCCAAATCTTTCCCACTGTGACCTATTTCTACAGATTTGCTCAATCTGAGGAAATGTCAGGAGGCATGTTCCTATCTTCCGAGGCAGTAACGTGAGAGAAGATGAGAACAGCACAGCATTTCAGATCCCAAGCAATAGATCCAGACAAGGGTCTATGTTTTTATCTAAACATCACATGGCTGCCTTTCCTTCTGTATTGAAACCTTTACAGCTATCTGGTGAATCCAGCACTGATGAGCATGTTGTCTCTTGTGTTTCCGATGTCTGTCCATTCAATCCATACACATGTACTTGTTCAGCTTCACATATGAGCATAAGATTTGCTAGACAGGCACAGAATCTGAGTACAAGCGAGTTCTACCTCAACAGGCTTAGCACAGAAGGAAGATAAGCAACCATCCGCATGGGAGCTGTGGATCAGCTATATCTTCTCTCCCACTACACAGATACCCTTTCTGATTTAAATACCCAACTTGTGTCCCCATTGACCAAGCCATGTGGCACATTATAGGAATGACAAGTAAGCAACTGAGTGGCGAACCCCAGGAAATAGTCTTCTGTAAGGAAACGAAGCCACATGAAGTCAGGACCCCAGCCAAGCCCCAAGCAGCAGCGTATCAACGCCACCAACAGATTAATGCAAGTGGCTTGGGAGGACCAAATTTCAGGGGAACGTACCATGCTTCTGTATTTTTTCCTGTTCATTAACTTGTTGCATGAGTAAGAGGAAGGCTAATCCAGCCAAACCTCCGCTGAGCAGTTTTAAGCAATGTAACCGATCATTTAACTTTGTTTTCAATACAGAGTTTTGCCTTGGGAATTTTAACAGAAGCTACCTCAACCAAAAAGACTTTTCCTTCCCCCTGCCAAGCTGTGAAGAACCGTACACTTGAAAACAGACATCATGCCTGCGGCTTCACATTGAACACTGGGATGTTAAAACAGCTTACCTCAGGCTACTTTTTTCCCCCCTTTGTAATCCACATAAGGAAACTGAATTCAAGGAAGAAAAGTTAAAAGGTTTGTTATATTCACGTAAACAGTAAATGATTGTCACATGTTGACATCAGTGTTTTTTGCAAGTGGGTACTTAAGAGCCACATGTGATATTAAGGCCTGAAAGACAGTAACAGGGGAGAGGACTCGAGAAGGCTCAGAAATGGCTAGTGAGGGTGTTAGCAGAAGACCGAAAATTTTTAAGCAGTTTGACAAGGGAATAGGTGGGGGATGCACCGAAGCTGAGCAACGCTGCTGGTTTGCTCTGAATTGCAGGGCAGGCTGTACGAAGATGGCTTCAGAAAGGCACAGAAGAATTACAAATTGCAACTAAGTTATTCCTGCAAGAAGAACTGACTGTTTCAGCAGAGATCTAAGGGGAAAGAATAAAAAAACCCCAAAACCCCAGGTGGGAGATTCCTTCAGATCTACAGCCCAAATGAGGTAGAGATCTAGGAGCGACTGCGAGCAGCAGTGCCATTTCCCACTGCCTTGGCGGGTTTCCGACTGAGCCTAAGCTCTCCTTCCCAAAGGTTGTTTCATTTCCACAAGCAGTGTGATGGGCTGGAGACCACAGTGCAGCTACTTGATCTCATGAAGCAGCTTTTTCTATTCATATACTGTCTTTAAAGACGGGACACTTGATACTTTACAAACTGTATACAAAAATGATTTCACCACATGCTGATGTACAAAGACAAATATTTCAAATATAGTCCCAGACTAACTCTAGTCTATGTAACAAAAAAAAAAAAAAAAAAAAAGGAAGCCAGCACCTCATATATTCATTAAAACCTCTGTACATATCATAGGCTCAACATTCTGTTTGCTCAGGGAATAAGAGTCTGTAATCTAATAACCCAGGACACAGAAGGATTTTGTCCTGAGGAACAACATATTTTTAACTTGCCTAAGTCGCATCCCTATGTGATCACCACTGTAGTAGGGACTACTTCTGCATCGGCAATTTTGTCTCAAAATACATTTGCTAAAACACAGCAGCAGTCTTGCACTTTTTTGAAAGAGTGGAGAAATGATTCTGTGTGGATCAGTAATGAGAGCAGTAATTGCCACTGGGCTGACAATAATTTATGCAGAAGTTCTCAATTGCTCCTAATGGCCTGTCAGATGGTAAAAGGGAATGCAAAGCAGATCATAAAAACAACTCTAGCATAGCTTCTGAGAACAAAATTCTTGAAACTTTCACTCTTGCTAAGAAATATGAAAACACAGGACCTGAAGTGGCTTCTGGAAAAGCAATAAAAGGAAACTACACTATTATCCAGTAATTCGTGTACATCGCATTTTCTGATTGCAGCAGAAAATGAAATCCTGTTTTCCAAGATTCACCCATATCTTAAATGAAGAACTGTAGCAGAACAAAAACTTCATGTACTATCAGCAATAGATTACTACTTCTTCCAGTTAAGATTGGTTGAGAAAGGTCGCTACTGATATTGCAGAAATGTCAACTGTTTCCAATAGTACAAACTGAATGCAACTCAGATGATCATAATCTACTTTTCTCAAGATAATACCAAATTGCGTTATAGATGTTTGGAAATGCAATTATGCTACAGTCAAAGGACTTAAACTTAGCAATGTATCAATATTCAGAGCTTAAAATGGGAAATAGCCAATCTAGAAATACACATAGAAAATAAACTTTTGAGCTTATAACTGCTCAATACAGCAAAACGCACTAACATACACATACATTAGACTATCACCTTAGACAAGATTCCTGAAGCAATTAATGCACTCTAATATTTTTTGGATATGTGGGTTTTATCATGCATTCCTCCTTCAAAAGCCCCAGAAGAAAAAAGTTTTGCACTTAGAACTGCAGAAATTGGTTAAATGCTAATTCAGATACAGCTTCAAAAATTAAAGTAGGTTTCAAGTGCCCAAAAAGAAAGAGCTATATCAATTTTAAAAAATAAAGGTTACTTGAACTTATTATATTAACTAATAAGGTCATTGGTAGACAAAAGTTTTGGATATGTGAAAGGCAGATATAAATATATTAGATATAAAGGCAGTGTATATGTATGCTTGATTAAAAATAATACACAAGGTATGTCTTAAAGTCTCTTATTTTCATGTTATTATCCCTTATTCCTACAAAGAAAGGCTATCACTTTTAGATGGTCACAACTTTTCAAGTTAGTCCTCAGCAATAAGGAAATGAAATATTGCAAGACAGTATCGTGTCAATCAAAAGTGCTGAAAGAAAACAATGGGCCAGTTTTAAACATTCTGTAAAATGTTACTTCCATTATCCCTTTCTTATCTGAGCTTTCATGTAAAGTTAATATTTTTTTTTTAAATGCTGAATATCAAAATGTCCCGCATGAGAGAAACGCAGTTTCCCCCTCAGCTCTGACACCCTCTCCCCATGGCTGCCAGCCCCGTGGCTCGGGGCTGACCCTGGCAGACCCTGGCACGGCGAGGCCTGGGCTCACAGTGCAGCATGGCCGCTCGCACGGCCGGGAAACGGCCACCAGGCTCCGCGCCCAACACGGGCTGAGAGGCTAAACCACATCCAGCCTTGCTTTCCTCTTGCTTTTTCAGATGCTCTTCCACCCCACTTTGGTGGCTCTAATGGACTTGTGCTACACCCCTGTCATCTCTTGTGCAGATCTCTCTGTGTATTTGACAATAAAGAAAACAAAAGACACCCAAGGTCCCGTTGTAGACTCCAGCCTGTCCAAACCCTTCTGATACTTCCCAAGACATATCATCTTTCATGGCTTCAGCTACGACTCCCTGGCCAGACTTCTCATCCAAGTTGCTCCTGAAGACAGACCAAGGCCTTTCTGAGCAAAGGGGAAAAAAAGCATTTGGCTAATGGTACTGCTTCTGCCATGACAAAGTGATTTCTGTGGAAACGTCCCCTTTCACCTCGCTCTAAATCCCAGGCCTCTCCGTAGTTCTGTCTCCAACAGAAAGGCTCATGCTCTGTTCTCCATCCTGCCCCAGCCACTGAGGCATAAAGTCATCAAAAGTCATCAAAAAGGCCTAAGATGATCACAGGCACTTTTAGCTGTGACCAAAGAATCAGCACAATTACCCTGGCTACGGGAGGCCAATCCGCAGTACAAACTTGGCTGTGACACGAAACACACAGTGTCGCCATGTCCGCCATGAGCCTGCGCCGAGTTTGGATGTTCTCAATCACCCCCCCTTGCCACCCCACTCACAGGCAGGTCTCACACCTGCCTGCTCATAAAGGTTTCGCCTTTTTCCCTTTTTTTTTTTTTTTTCCCCTTTAAGTCTTTTACATTGCAACAGTACTGAATTTATGTTTAGAATTGTTTTTAGACTCTGGAAGGTCCTTGTGAATGACAGTAAGTTGGTGAGTTCAGATAACGAGCAGTGATGACAGGGGAAATCAGTGTGGAAAGGAGAACAGTATTCTTGATTCATTTTCAAAATGGAAACGCATTTTATTTTGCAAAACAAAAGAAAAAAAATAGAATTCAAAAGAGGAGGTTGTCTTACATGCTATAAAACAACCATGCATCAAAAAGTAGTGTCCTCTTACACAAAGAGGACTTTTTGTTGAGCTGCAGACAAACTTGAATGTCACAGGCTTTATACTTCACATTGCCATCAGGACACATAAAAACAAAAAACCAAACAAAATGGTAAGAATGCATCATCTAGAAAGAGAAGTTCTTTCTAAAACGTTCAGTGAAGCTGACCATCAGCTACTCAGCCCACAGAACAAGCTTCAGCGGCTGCGAGCGAGCACCGCAGCCCCTCCACGCTGCTTCCGTGAAGAGGCCCAGGGGAGATCCGGGCGCCGGGCAGCAGCACAAAGCAGCAGCACATCGACAACTACTAAGTTCATCCAGAAACTGTCTGAGAAACTTTTAAAATAGGTTGTGGAGGAGTTGGGCAAGTTCAAGAGTAGACAGCAAGAAATGCCAGCTCCCCTTCCTAAGATTGGGCTGTATTTTCAGAAGAAAATATATTCTTTTCAAGAAAAAACATGAAACTTGCAAACAAATGTACATTTCAATGAATAATTTGCATTCTGGGAAGAGTCAGAAAAGGAAAAACAGGTTTTCACGCTTCCGAGAGGAGCACTTGTCACTTACCCCGGTCACGGGGTAGGGATTCCCTGTGGCATCCCGCGGGCAGTACGACCCCCTCACCTCAAGAAAACGAGATCAGGCACAGTGCGGACTGCTGCGAGGACATTACATATTATATGGTACTTTTTCCCACATTCTCTGTTACAAGAGCAATGCACAGATGGACCAATCTAGAGCAATGTACAATGAATATAAGATTTTGACAGGCAAGCAGACATTTCACATGACAGAAAGCATACGAGTTGCTGCTCTTCCAAAGCACTACAATCTCCTCAGATAGGCCTGTTTGGTCTGAATCCAGGTTCATGTTGAACTCCAGAAACAGTTTAAATTGTTCAATAAATTGGCTTAAGTGTAGGCAAAACATATCTTGTTTCTTCATAAAAGTTCATTTGAATTTTACTCAACATTAGTCTACATATAATTTTATTTTATAATTGGTTACCAAAGGTTATGCAAAACCATCAAATCGATGTCAAGTATGACTACACCCCACTTCACCAACGGCAAAATCAAGCTTAGTATGTCAGTTTTTCAATGTTTATGACTCTTTAAAAAGGACATCTACCAATAAACGACAGGTATCCTTGCCAGCAGTTTAGGATATACTAATTTTAAAAGGAAAGAGAATCTCCCACATTTATACAGCTGCTCAAAGAAAGATTTCAAAAAAATGTAAAGGACCTTTACAACATGCTCAAAAAGTTGGATTAAAAGATATTCACTAACTTGATTTATTATCCCTGTGTAAAACATGGAAAAACCTTCCAGGAAAACGATTCTGAAACCATAGGGAAATCAGTGACCATTGGATAAAATACTATGCTATGGGAAAACACAAACACTTTTTCCCAGGCTGTGCTGCTGAGCTTTTCAGACTATCTCAGAATCTCAGATGTGTCATACCTTCCCATGGGAAAAGAAACATTTTAAATGCAGTATCAAAATAATAAGAAGAAAATTAAAAAAAAAAACATAGTCTGATGACACAACTCCCCTCTTCCTAAAACCTGTAATAATCCTATTTTCAAAATTCCTTTCCCACCAAATAAATTTAAAAAATAACATTTATGCCTAAGAAAACAGCTTGCAGAACTAAATCCTAATTTTGTAAAGCATCATTCATGGTTTACAATGTCCCCAAGGTATTCTACTATGTCCAGTTATATGAAGTAATAAAAATAAATAACGTTTTCCTCAGTTAAAAACCAAATGACTCCTTTATCTTTTCATGCCTAAATCAGACACCTGCTGAATCAATAGTCACGTATTCAAAATGCAGTGAGAAAGCAATAAAAGATTCCTGATTATATATAAAGGCCTAAAGAATCATAAATATGCTACAAGAGCTATGCATAGCTACGTGCTTATTCTGCTTGTGAATGGAAAAGGAAGAAGGAAGGGTCTTCAAGGAAAGTAGCCAAAGGAAACTGAAGCAAATGTAAAAAGCATTTGAAGGCTATATTTAGAGGAAGACATTCTTCATACATTTGCCAAGCTATTCACGTCACTTCACACAGCATGTTTTATCCAGCTTTATAAGTCTATGAGAGAGCGGGGCGGGGGGGAAAAATCTGGATCAGTTGCCAGAAATGGAAATCTTGCATTTATGTAGAGGAACAAATATTTTAAGCATGTGAATTCAAGAGTACTTTCTGAAGGGCGGTAGCGGGGGAGAAAAGAGGAGGCAGGGTGTTAAAACTTTCTACAGATACCACAGAAGGATTCTGCAGTATAAAGTTTATAAGTAACATGACCTAGCATCTAATATTCCCTTTTGAGCTAGGCTCACTAGCCTTAGCTATATCAATAAAAATACTAGAATGAGTGAATTTCACTAAGTTCAAGTCTTAAGCTGGCGTAAACTAGCTGAAGACCTGTCCAGGTTCAGGTATATAGGATACATTATTTATATAAGCAATTACATATTTCTCCTCTATAATGAGGTAAACAACAGTCTAAGACGAATAAACAAACACCAAACATAAGCTCAAAGGTGAAAACAGAGACCAAAATACTCCAGTTTTATAAGAATATTATGCTTTTCCTTGAACTCGTTTAGCACGTCATGAGGTTCAGCTATTTGCATAAAGAAATGTCAAGCATACAAAAAATATGTCAGTACCAGACGTAATGGTAATAGGAACAAACCATATGGAAATTTCCTGTTAGTGACCTTCTGAAGGGTGGGGATGGAATCAGTTTGAGATACAGGACTGGTTTTACTTAAATTTATACAAATGACTTCTATAAAGTTTTTACCTTCGTTCCCTTCTCCAGGTGGCTGATAAAACGAAAGCCCCAAAGATATGATGGCTGCAATTTCCAAGATTATAAGAGTCACATCCTGCAACGCTTCCCAGACTAGCTGTAAGAATGTTTTTGGCTTCTTTGGAGGTATAAAATTTTTTCCAAAAATAAGCTTTCTTTTTTCTAGGTCTGCAGCAGTGCCAGCTAATCCTGTAAATAAAATAAAATAAAATAAATTAAAATTGCAGTGAAATAGAAAATGCCCACTTATATCTGCATTCCTATAAATTATTTCTCCAAGAACAACTACAAGCTGTACCACATACGGCATATTAACAAATAGGTAGATTTTCCACTTAAACTTTGCTTTTGTGAGATGATCTGTCTTTACGTTCTGAACAGAATCCTTATGGACTCTATTTAGTACTAATCCCTTCCAGTTTTAATGATAAAAAAGTCTTTGCATTAGTAGGTTTACTTTAATAAGACCTATGTATATAAATACATACATACATGTAAGCAATGACTTCTGAAAATAGATCATAAAGCACAAATAAATTATATTTGGGATGAAGTTGGAATAGCTGTTGGCAGCTTTTGGTAATATCAGTAGAAGCAGCATACACGTCTTTGTTCTGACCTCAGGTCGATGACCTCAAAGCATAAATCAATAAAGCATGTCTTGTTCTACTTCAAAGCCACCTCTCTTGCTGCAAATGTACTGCCACACAATCACTGGATTTGTGCATCAAATTTTTTTGAAGTGAAAAAAGACAGCCAAAGTGACAGGTTATATATGCAAAGAAAGTAAAAAGGAAATTATATGGTTCCTCAAATCGATATAAAAATGCATGTATTTTGCATGATACTTCAACTTAAGAACATTTCAATTTAAGGATACAGTGTAAGAACATGTGGTTGCACTGAACAACCTACTTAGGGTGCTCTTTTTCCTATTTTTTAATTATATTAATGTATGCACGTCTAGCGCCTTTTTGGGGCAGGGGGGAAGACTTGCAAGTGTTAGGGTAGAACTGTGCCCATACACCACCTTCTGCAGCAGAAAGAGCTGCAATAAAATAAGTGGTTACATACATCTGCCAAATAATATTTGATATCAGTTGGAACATTCACCAAACTGTAGGTTTTGAATGTGATCAGCAATGTGAAGTTATTCATGCTTGTTCACACTAACATGACACAATGAAAATACTTAAATTGAGAGTTGACCTCGGAGGACTACAAAGGTGCCTGCAAGAGAGTAAGAGCAAACGATCGATCCCACGCTGTAAGGATTCCTCGCCTTATGCCATTTAGGGTAAGTCCTTCCCTCCCCCAAAGCAGATCAACTCCTAAAGGATACTTCAGGAATGGAAAGCCCTATTAATAGCATCTTCAAGGTGCCAAGAAAAAAAAATCAGGATCCTAATGAGCTGATGGTACTCAGCGTTATGTCTCGTTCGTTCAGGACTGGTGCAACTGCTCCCAGCAGTGTGCACGTGCCAGTAGATCAGCTCTCAGATGAAAGCACCAGGCCCAAGCGTAATTTCCTCAAGACCAAAGTGATGCTTTTCTGAACATATCAATCCTGCCACAGCACAGTATCCTGGTTTCGGCTGGGATAGAGTTAATTTTCTTCACAGTAGCTGTGGTTTGGATTTAGTACAAGAATAATGTTGATAACACTGATGTTTTAGTTGTTGCTAAGTAGTGCTTACACTAGTCAGGGACTTTTCAGCTTCCCATGCTCGGCCAGTGCACAAGGAGTTGGGAGGGGACACAGCCGGGACAGCTGACCCCAATTGACCAAAGGGATATCCCATACCATATGGCATCATGCTCAGCATATAGAGCTGGGGGAAGAAGAAGGAAGGGGGGACGTTGGGAGTGATGGCGTTTGTCTTCCCAAGTCACTGTTACGCATGATGGAGCCCTGCGTTCCTGGAGGTGGCTGAACACCTGCTGCCGATGGGAAGCGGTGAATGAATTCCTTGCTTTGCTTGTGTGCGTGGCTTTTGCTTTACCTGTTAAACTGCCTTTGCCTCAACCCCCGAGTTTTCTCACTTTTACTCTTCCGATTCTCTCCCTCATCCCACTGGGAGGGAGGGAGGGAGGAGCTGAGTGGGGCTTGGTTGCCGGCTGGGGTTAAACCACAACATACAGGCAAAGACGTTGACTCACCTTTCACTTAAGGTATATAATTACCGCTGTTGTGTAGCTTCTGGCTCTTGGTTAACTCATCAAACTTTCATTTCACCTTCAGCTTCTAAGAAACACTATCCTTCTCTCCCAGATAAAGGCATGCTGTAGTTATGATTACCTCACTTCATTTAATTTTCAGTACCTAGTGCTTAGTGACACTGTAACAGACAGGTTCCAGCTATTATGAAGTGTGTCTACATTATTCTTCGTGATTCAAACAATAACATGTCAAACCTCTCAGCTCCTCCATGAGCTCCCAGGCAGCTTCCAACATGGGGAAAACGCTTTCCCCTATGAATTACGAATTGCAGGCTATAAGCCTGGGTAGTTGCCCTTCTGTGAACCAATGCAGACCACAGAACTTAGGACAATGCATGTGAGAGATCAGGGGAGCCACCACTGATGGGATCTGACGTAGGGACAGTCCTTTAGCAGAGACCAAACAAACGCAGTTTGATTAGCTTTCAGAGGTCTGCAAAGCCCTTCAACACAAGGAAGGATTTTCACTAAAAATGGCATGCACAATTTGCACGAGTCCCCCAAAACACAACCTACTCCAAATACAGCAGTGACTTCATACATAAAGAGGAAAGTACATTGACAGCATTGACAGTGGTAGGGGTTTTTGGGAGAAATGTTCATATAATGCATCTACAAGTAGCAATACAAAACCCTGAAACAGAAAAAAATCAAAAGCACATTGGGAAGTGGAAGGAAGAGATGTCTGAAAAATGCCTATTTTCCAATACAGAACATATGTGCACAGTGGTGGGCCAGCGCCAGCAGGTAGGCAGATGACTGGGGACTCAACAGCGTGAAAGGGATGGCTGAAATAGTACAGGAAATAGCCACAGTATTTTTCAACAATTCTAATTTTATTTACCTAGACTTTGAAATTATGCTATATACTTTACTGTCAGGAGGCCATAAAAAGTACACATATCCTGTCCTATGTTACTGATCATAACGCACATATAAATACATGTACATACTGAGAAGCCTCCAAAGCAAAGAGAGATACTGGAACTCAAAGAGCTGCTTTTTCTCTAAGACAAAAATTGTTCATTTAGACACCACAGAAATTTAGACACCATAAGGTTGAGGACTAGACTGAGTTTAACCATCTATGGTCAGCATTATCTTCCAGACTATAGTCTAAGTAACCTACATCAGAATTTAGACAAATTTTATTTAATGGTGTTCTTTTGTTTTTCTTAATAATATTATCTTCCTTAAGACCCATAAATAGACAAGGTAAATTTTGTTCTTTTCTGTAAGTCTAGGTTTTGGTGAAATGAATACCAAGTCAGTCTCACCTAAAAGTAAGAGCATATTAGTCTTTAATTTTCAAATGTATTTTCTTGTAAATCATTTAGAAATGCTGGAAAATGAAATTCAATGTTCAGTTCAAACGAAAAGGTTTCCCTTCTCCTGAGATCTGGCTATCACTCAAAAAATGATTAAGCAAAATTTTGGTGTTTTTTTTCCTCCCACTCAACACCAGAAACTAACACACTCCTACATTGAGAGAGAGAGAGAGAAAGGAAAGGATGGAATGTAGAAATCTACAGACCAGTTGATGAAATCACATAATAGTCCTAAGCATTACTGTAGAGATAAAGTCAGAAAGGGGCAATAAAATACATAGAGAAGCTGAAGTAATACAGAGACACAGCTAAGGGAAATGGGATCGAGAATCTGAGGCAACGCAAGATGTTTATTTTGCAAAAGCTTCCATTAATTCTCAACACTATTGCCAGCAGAAGGTATAATGAGGGCACTCCTGATCTGCTTTATTCAGAAGCATTATTTTAAATAGTCCTAAGGTGTTTTGAGCAAGGCTAACTTAATTGCTTCTGATCTGCTTTATTCAGAAGCATTATTTTAAATAGTCCTAAGGTGTTTTGAGCAAGGCTAACTTAATTGCTTGAAGAGGATTAGAGGTCACTCACGCTTTCTGTTGCGCTGGCAGATCTGCGGGATGCTGCTTCCCAGCTAGTGCGTGCTGACAGGCAGTACAGATGGTAAAAACGTCAATTAGCACAGCAAGATCTGGAAGCGGACATCTGTCCTCACCAGTACTTTTAACCAGGAGATGGCTTTCCCGCTGCTCGATTTTTTTATGGTTTTTTTTTTTTTTCATATTACACATACTGACTTCATTACTATTCCTGAATATTTTTTTAATTTCTCACTTGTCCCTTAATTTAAGTATTGAGTCCTGTGACAATAATGAAAGAACACTGCAAATGAAAGTAATTTGAAATATCATTTCTATATGGAGACATAAAACATCTAAGGAAGTTAAGAAGAACCAGTGGGGACTAAAAAAAAAAAAAAAAAAGAATGGAGATATCAGTTCGGTATGATTTCAGACTTCATATGTTACTGGCAAAAGAAGAAGCCTTCCATCTTATATTCTGTATGACAATAAGCCACAAACTGGCTGGTTTTATGTTCACGTGTCCACACAGCACTTTTTTTTTTTTTTTTAAAGTGCTTATCTATGGTGAAGCTGCACAACGCTTATTTGCTTGACCCAAGTGTTTTAGAATCATATGCAGATTTGGGTTAAATCGATATACAGATAGTATGCACAGATTTAGGAAATATTGTGAAAATTTATTACTGATGCTTCCAGCACTTGAATAATTTCTTAAGGTTTCATTTTCCAAAAATTTTCCCCAAAATTTGTTTGAAATATGTGGGAGAACAAAAGTGATTGCATAGAAAATATTTTCCACAATTTTGTGCAGTATATTAAATGCATTTCTGATTTAATCTGGCATGCCTTTATACAGAAATTGTTTTAATTGTTGCTTTTTTGGAGGGAGAAAAAGATTAAAAAACTGGAGAAATGCCACATAATGAATTTTCTGTTATCTACATGTGTCAGCTACTGCATGCTGAACATAAAACCATCATTTCAATTAATGCTTCCTGGAAAATTGTATTTCTCTGACAGTCATCTCCACTGCAACCAAATGGACCATGACTAACAGAGAATTATTTTGATGCTGCAAAAAATAGCAAAAGCAAATTACTAATAAAGCATCAATTAAAAAAAAAAGTAAAACTTCTAAGAGAATATTTCATATCTGCTTAAATTATTAGATAAAGAATGGAGAATTTACAATTGCACTAATTGTGCAAATAAACCATTCATTACTTACTTCTGTACATTTTCTGATGCATCCAGAAAAGTAGATAAAAATTTCAAACAGCAAAAACTGTAAACAATGTAATTTTAAAATCGCAGCATATCTAACCTCAAAGGCAAAAAAATGGTTCAGCAAGGGAAGTAAAGGCTTCACAGTGATGCTGAACTGCTACTGAATTTGACGCATAGAGGTAAACTGGCTATTTTGGTTAGTGAACTCTAATGACAATTAGATATGACATGCATTAATTCTTTCTACGAGAACACAAGCCTATATTTTATCTCATGAGCTCCTATCACCCTGGTCTCAAACTCTGTTCTCAAATGATGAGCATTTCTAGCACCACATTACCTAGGTCTTCACAGAAACTAAAAAGTAAAACACCACAAAGTATCACCTTCACAATTACTTCATTTTCCTTGCCTTGTTTCACCAATTCCATTTATTTCACATTTAACTATGAAACAACCCCTGCCATTACTATTGCTACATAACGCTTTAGAACACTTGCCCAGGCCCACCAACTTCTACAGCTCTCACGTAGATTCTTAGAACTTCATAATGCGAATTAGAGATTAGCCCAGTTACCGCTGTTGTAACATAGAAAATTCAAACCCACAATCTCATTCAACATTTTTAGTGGGATTTTACTCTCTGGCTTTGGAAGCAAATTTCTACGTGCTATTTTGCTTTTCTCTCTTGAAAAAGCTAGAAGTGACAGCAAGCCTTTTTTTCTTCCACTTGAATCTAAGAAACGTTACCTATCTAGTGAGTGAAAGCGCTCAAAAAGTCAAATTTTCAACTCAAACGTAACTAGCAGATTTAGTTTCCGAGATCTGCCTTCAGAAACTGTCCCTAGCTAAGAAATTGGAGAAGGCAAGGAGACATGCACAATAAACTAACAGATTACTGTTAGTTTTGATCAAATGCTAAAGAAGTCTATTCTGTTCCTTATGTATAATGATGTCGTCAAGCACACTATGATGTAATCCAACATCAGTCTTCATTAGGTCATGAAGTCTCCATGGCACTTGTTTAAAGGGTATATAAGTAAAACAAACACCTGCTTCGGTACCAGGTATGCCGCATAAATATACATTGCATTAAACTACCTGTTTTACTGACACAAGTTGATCTTTCTTTAAAAAGCTAAAACACACACCAAACATGAAACACAAAGTGAAAACATTCACAGCTAGAATGGATGCCTCTGTGGCCCCCCAGTTTTATCATGTATGTTGCTTGAAAAAAATTTTGAGATTTTCTTTAGGCCATATTAAAATAAAATCAGTTAAGAGAATCCAGTCTGTCAGTAGGAGAATATTTAATGAGAGCATTTACTCATTACAGTTTCAGCAAGCTGAATTTTAATTTCACCAGTGAATGAACCTCAATGAATAATAATTTCCTTCTAATCTCAGAACAACAAAGCTGTCTGTAGAGTGTAATGAATCTCATTACCTGTTTTCATTAATATCACTTGCTTATATTTGTTTACATAAATTTTAAGAAATTTGTCCCAAAATTAAAAGCCTTTGGAATTACAAATCATCTAGCACACGTCCTGTAAACTTTACGCTGCTGGTGCTGCTACTTCTACGAGTCCATTTGGCAGTGCTGCCAACAGACCCTTGCAGGATTTAGAACCTCCTTGAGTCCAACGCTTTACAGCCAGACCTAAACAGCCAACATACAGAAAAGAGGGGTGGAGAAGTGGCAGAACCAGCAAATGAATTAACTCCCCTCCACTTCCTCACTAATCATCCTCCCTCTTCACATCGAACCGCAACAACTGGCCAAGTCACCGTGTCCTGCCCTCTTGAGTTCTGCCGCGGCTCCAGCTGCCTCCCCACCGCACAGGGACCACCCTTCAGCATCTGAAAAGCAGCAAGATGACTACAAAAACCCCCATATAAACCTCCCCTCTTATAGGTTGCAATCAAAACTATCACTCTGAAGTCACACCAAGTACATAAATACATCTCTAAATCCATGGCTTTTTTAAAAAGAAAAGTAACTGAAGAACTTAACGTTCTTTCTTATAGACTGATACATCTAATGTAAATGTTAGGAACAACTTGAATTTCTACAGTGAGTTTCTCTCTCATTCTCCTTCTAGCTATAGAAATGCATCAGCAACTTTATCTCAATTTTATGAGGTAGCAAAAGGCTGAAGTTCTTGCCCCAGACAGTTTGGTGGCAGTTCAGGGGAGTAAATTCACATCTCCTGGGATTCCTGATTTACACTCAGCTGCAAGATACCATGCAGGATTTATTACCACCAAGAAGCACCGAATGCTTCACAACATTTCATTCATTTCCCCGTCTAGCCATTTTGGTTTTATTTCTTTTATCTTCTTCTAATTTCTTTTTGAAGTAAAGTTGTTCTGAAAAGAAGCTATTAACCAGGAAACAAATAATTTACATAAGATGACTAATAACAGTAGAACCAGAAATAGTTCCCAATACGTAAGGTAGCCCAATTGCATAATAAGCTAATGACTGGACCGATGTGCAGTGCATAACCATGAGCCGATATCAAGGCAACAGACAAGACATCAAATATTAAAGGCAAGATACGCATCGTAACAGATGACTAATATTTTTCTTGCCTAGAAAGACAACAAAAAGCTTTCTACAAAGGCTGATAACAAAGCATTCAACGAGAGCTGAAGGTCCGCTATGAAGAAAGAGGAATTAGGATTTCTTTTTGACAAATGCACTGCTGTCAGTGGGAGTACGGTTGTTGAGAGGGAAGATAATCATCCCACCAGAAGTCATTTCTTGAGCTCTTACTCCACTCAATAATCGTTACACCATTTTCAAATGTCTTGTCTTTGTTTACCACAGGCTCCTGGAGATGTTTTTCTTTTGTTCTATCTTGATGTAGTATCAAGTACAATAAAGTCATTACAGATTCAGGGCAGCAATACTAATAAATACTAATAATCCAGTACGCATATCCACCATCTAGCTCCCACCCATTACCAACCAGATAATGAAGTCATTAAAAACTCCTTGTTACATTATATACAAACAGTAGTGCAGTAATAGCGCAGCTCTTCACCTAGCATTAAGAGACAGTTAATCTGAGAGCTATGGAAGGTTTTTACTGCAGCTAAGCCAACCAACTCCAAGCCAGCGGGGCACCCCACAGACGCTGGGTACTTTGGGGACACACCGTGTATCCTCAGCAGTTGACTGGTATTGGGGCTTTTTGGAAGAGGCGGAGAGGGAAGAGGGGAAAGTAATGGTTCCTTTCCTCCCTCCCTCCCTTTCTCCAGAAAAATATAGGCATGTAATTGAAAACATAGTCAAAGCCTTCAGACCGTTTCTTCAAACATCTTTCTTGGTTATTTCAACAGAGCCAGGATTTCGCTCCCACAGAAGGTAACATAAATGCCCCCTGCACAGGCGTATGTATCACCCACAAAGCTCCAATCTTCCTCTTGAAACACAGACGTGTAAGATGGGACCATTTCGATGAAGTTGACCGAGAGTATGAGGGAATAGTATCAAAAACACGCTGTTACAATGCTGAGTTATATCACCATTGTTCCAGATAATGTGAAAGCTTTTTCTCGCCCTTAATATTTAAATGAAATCGAGCATCCCTGACTGCAGCTTAAGACACACTTGCTGGCTATTCTGTAGGATCAGGCTTGAAAAGCACTAACATATGAATTGGGTAATGGCAGAGAAGAGCAACTATGTAAGTTTAATGGCGGAGATCCAAGGTCTTAGCCAAGAAAAAGTACAAGAAATAAATGAGCACATAATCAAGTCAAAGTGGAAAGCCTTCCTTAATTAACACACCTTCATAACCACTTACCATCACTCTCGCTGCACCCTACAAAGAAATTCACCACTTCATATGTATCGCTAATGGCAACCGCAGGGGATGGGGAGGGAAAAACGTCCCTGAGATCAATCTGTGATTCTCCGTTCCCAAACCACGGTTTGAGTAGTGCTGCTGACAAGCAAACCACTCTGGTTGCTACAGAGGCAGTTTCTGTCTGCCTGTGTGATACAGCACAGCCCGGGGAAACGCAAGTCCCCCAATGGCATCACTACCATCACTCACAGCCCATGGGGAGGCTCTGGTTATACGGCTCAAGTAAGAGCCTGCGTGAAGGCATCTCCTGCCGGCTGGGGCTGCACGTGTGCAGGCGCTCCTCGGAGTCCTGCGGAAAGTGCAGCCAAACAGGCAACCCCCACCGATCCCCCAGCAGGGCCAGAGGACTCCCCCGGCGTTAGCCGTGGGCAGGCGGCGGAGCAGGGAATAACATGGAAGCTCTGCTTGGGATCCTCTCCTAGCAGAAGAGAGAGAAAAGAAGGATGGAGCCCCATGCCCACCTGTGCACAGGCCTACACCTACTGTCAATACCACCTGAGTGCGACCGACGACACTGAGCCTGGGGCTCCTGCTGCCGATTAACACCACAACAAAGAAATCCACAGTTACCAAACTAACTGCTGGACTGTCCACTCTTCATGATAAAAAGCCTTCAACTTCCATTTTTCCCATTTCATATCAACAGTACAACTTCACATCACTTGAAGTTTTGCAAGTAAAACATTACGTTCAAAGGACATGCATGTCAATGAAATGTCCCAGAAACTGAGGCCATCTGACTGAAATTCAGTGCAGCTGCATATATGCTAAGGAGAGCCTCAGCTGGCTTCTCCACACTATAATGTACTTTTAGGCTGATGTGGCCTAGACTCGCTAAAGACTTCTCATGATTTTCTGTTCGGTTCCACAGAGCATGTCCACTCAGGATGACAGTCACAGTCATCTGAGAAAGAAAATGCCCAAGGAATAAAGCCTGTGCAACTGGGAAAGCATGGCCTGAGAGAAGGAGACATTATGCAGCTGAAGACACATCAGAGAGACTTCTAAGCCGGTACAGCATGAGGCTCATAGGCAGCATCCCGAAAGTCCCATGCATCTCTTTTTACATTAAGGATCTTTACTATTATTATTTGTTACTGCAATCACCACAGGTTCTTTACTATAAGCAGTTCCAAGGGTCTATAGATCATATTTATTTGATGAAGCCTACTGGAAAGATTAAAAGTAACACAGCGTAACAACATATGCTCTCGTAACAACAACAGCATGGAAAAGAGGTTTATTCCTAGATGAGGCCAGAAATTTATAGATTAAGGTAGCTAATTCCTCATATACGTGTTTTAATCTTTTACATTAAAACAAATAACATAAGAAGAAACCTTATGTTCTGAAGAAAGAGACACATTTTTGTGATGTCTATAAGAGTCAAAATGAAAATACCAAAAGCCACTTTGCTGAGTCTGCTTCCATAGCACGATTCTTTCCCACCCTCACTTAAAAAAACCCAACAAATAAACCCGATAGCAATGAGCTGCATCTTTCTGAGGTGTTACCTCCAGGTGCTGCTACTTGGCAACTCTTCTTAATTTCATTGCTATCTTTGTCAGCATCATCTGCTTTTCCTGTGAGTAATGTCAGCTTGTCAGCAGCACACCAGCCGCACGCACTCCAAGCTACGCCTTTGCGAGAGGCGCAGCGTTTGCTAGCGTGTACCTTATGCTGCTGCGCATTCAGGAGCGTTTTCAAGATATCTAAAAAAAGTGAGAACACTGAAGAAAACAAAGTGCTATGATCATTATGCCATCCGCAAGCAACATTAAATGCCACTATCGCTCCTGCAAGTGACAATGATGTCACCTAAACCCACAACACTCAGCTTGTGAGGATAAGAAGATGCTTTTTGAGCATCCAATGGATTACATCCCACTGCTCAGGAGCATTAAAATAATTAGACCTTTGAAACCTCTAACATAGCACGCACACCGTTGTGCTCACTGTTACCTGTGGAACACTGCTGCGCTCAGCGTTACCTGTTTCCTTCATCCTCTTCGTAAACAAGTGGGACACAGGAAAGGCAGATGATGATCTAAAGGTTGGGTTGTGGTGTTAATCGGCAGCAGGAGCCCCAGGCTCAGTGTCGTCGGTCGCACTCAGGTGGTATTGACAGTAGGTGTAGGCCTGTGCACAGGTGGGCATGGGGCTCCATCCTTCTTTTCTCTCTCTTCTGCTAGGAGAGGATCCCAAGCAGAGCTTCCATGTTATTCCCTGCTCCGCCGCCTGCCCACGGCTAACGCCGGGGGAGTCCTCTGGCCCTGCTGGGGGATCGGTGGGGGTTGCCTGTTTGGCTGCACTTTCCGCAGGACTCCGAGGAGCGCCTGCACACGTGCAGCCCCAGCCGGCAGGAGATGCCTTCACGCAGGCTCTTACTTGAGCCGTATAACCAGAGCCTCCCCATGGGCCGTGAGTGATGGTAGTGATGCCATTGGGGGACTTGCGTTTCCCCGGGCTGTGCCGTATCACACAGGCAGACAGAAGCTGCCTCTGTAGCAACCAGAACAATAAAGGTGAAAGAAGCTGTAAAATTTCATCCAAAGATGCCAAGATGAGCATTTTCACAGTGAATATCTCATAACTGAACACAGATATATGATCAAAGTTTAGATTCACTGGGCACTGATAATTTAGCTAGTCAAACAAGCTCCCTGCTGCCCCGTTTTCTAGATAAGTGGAGAAAAGATGGCGAAGGAAATCTCAAGACTTTCCAGTCTCTGATAATTAGTTAATTCAGTCCACGAAAGCTGCCTAGGTGTAAAAGACCAGCAGAGTAGAGCAGTAGCGGTGGTCTAGTTGGGATGATGGCACTATAGGAACAGATGTAAT
This sequence comes from Pelecanoides urinatrix, assembly GCA_013400755.1. Taxonomy (NCBI): domain Eukaryota; kingdom Metazoa; phylum Chordata; class Aves; order Procellariiformes; family Procellariidae; genus Pelecanoides; species Pelecanoides urinatrix. Next base: position 117,206 of record VZTQ01001138.1, read on the forward strand.
GTTATTCCTCCAAAGAGCTCTCAGCCTTACATAAAGGACAATAAAAACAGGATAATACCAAGAAATGCCTTTTTTAATACTGTGAAAAGTGACGTTTTCTTAACACCTGTTTTATTTTTGAATGATAAGAGAATATAAACTGTGACCAAAGCAATCCCAAGATGTACTGGGAGATACAGCCTTATTTTATTCTTATACCCACATACAACAGAACTCCATTGGGGAAACAACACCCACAGACCTCTCCTATTTTAGCACACTAAAAAGCTCAAAAGAATAGACTCTCTCTCATAGGAAGCATATATTGTCAATCACCTTGATTAGCCCTCAACATAGCTAACCTAATCTGAATGCAATAATCATTACTGAAGTCCTACAGATTCTTTTCCAGTGCAAATTAAATACTAAATTAAATTATAAAGTAAGTATCTCAAGGAAGGTGTTCCTCGTCACCAGCTGTAGTAAGAGTGCAAGTCAGAACCAGTCAAGGACACCATATATTTTTATGCACATCAAACCGGTCCCACTTCAAAATCAAGTCTTAACAGAAATATTCTAGAGCACATAAGACTTAACCAAGGTTTGCTCATAAGTTTTCTCCACAGATGAATAGTGTATCTCTCTATTCTGTTTTTCACTCTTCATTGAGTACACAACTTTCATTCTATATTCTGCAGAAAACTGACTCTGACCTACATCTCAACTTGCGTTTTAGTGCTGGGGTGAAGTGGAAACCCTCTCAGTTGGGCAGAGGCATCCAAATAACTGGAGTTACTGGCAAACCTGTGGAAATGCAAGGTAGCAGAGGCCAGCACGAGACAGAAACAGCGAGCACGTAGCAAGAGCTCATCCTGGGAGACTCCTGGAAGGAGGAGACTTCAGATCCAAAACCCAATTCTCACTGATGACAAAAGTAGGAAGCACTTTAAGGGTACAAGGGATTCTATACAGAGTTCCAGCAATCCAAAAAGCCACTGAAGATGGCTCAACTATAAAGAAGCTCTATTCAAGGTGATAAAAGTGGGAAAGGATTTGTATTCAAGTCTGTTCACTTATTTCATCGTAATATCTATGTGTTCTTTACATTAAGAATGACTTCTTCCATCTTTTTAATTTTGTGTTTTGTGGTTTGAGAAGTTGAAAACTTTGTGTGCCTTTTGGCAAGTGCACGTTCAAGAGAATGTAATAAGGCAGTTCTGCATCAAAGCTCTGGCAGAAGCGTGCTCACGTTACAAATACTTAAGAATTTGTGTCAGACACATTAGCGGAAATAAAAACATTATATTGTATCATAACAGAAGCACCAAATTCATATTAACAACCATCCTCGGGCAGCTTCACTGAGTAAACAAAAATCACATTTTCTTAATGACCCCAAAATAACCCCTACAGTTATTAATTAACCTTCATTACACATGTGGAAGCTTTAAGTTTTTATTTAAAATAAGATCTCAAATTAGAAGTCATTTAATCAATTTATGGCTTAACCATTTTCCTTGCACAGCAGTTACCTATGTTTACATTATGCCATCCATTTCATTTCACTTCCAGCCCATTAATTCATTGCTTTGCTTAACCCAGCTCAAGTGGGAAGAGGTACTCTTAATCCGAAATAAGAACACTCATACAAAGAGTTAATCCATAATGGTTAATCAGGAATAGATGTTCCAGAATAAATCCAGAGGCTGAGAATAGGTAAATCCCTTAGACTGAATTTGATTTAGACCACTTTTACCACTTTCAGCTTCCCAAAGCTGCTGCTAGAGACATGTACCTCCTCATCCCACAGCTATGGCAATAAGAATATTTGGAGTTGAAGCCACACGGTACGCAACAAGAGAACACAATAATTTGTTTGTCAAATTAGAAACAAATTCTTGCAAGTAGAGAGGCAAAGAGACCAAAACCAGAAAAGAACAAGAAGAGATTAAAGAAAAGCATCTAAACCCATCTTTCTTATTATATGAAAATGAAGCAGAATTCTAGCACTCAAAGACCTTTTATCGTGTAACACAGGCATAGATTTAGATAAGCACTACTTAGGGACTTAATTACATTCTTAACACTGAAAGAGATGGAAAAAATGAAGTTATCCCAGTTATGCTCACCCAAAGAAAAGGAGCATTTAAAACATTTACATGACTTAACCTAGAGGTTTTAGTTTGTCTCATTAGTAACTTTAATTGGAAATCTGATTCTGATTTTCATATGCTTTGTTTAGGTGGCAAAGTAGGTTTTCCTTTGTATAGTTCCTTAACTGGTCAGCTTATTTTTCTTGTATGGTTCCTCCTTCACACAATATGTTTTGGGGAACACCAGTCCAAATTTATGGTAAGGTCGGTGTCCAAAATTTTATGCAAATCATTACCAGCCAGCTGCTGTACAAATATTGTAAACAGAAGCCTTCGCAAGTCCTTTTCAATGGCTGTTGAACACAGCATGATAAGTGACTTTATATTTTTATTGAAGCTCAGGTTTCCAAGTTCATAGAATAGAAGGCATTGGAATAAGTCTTTCTTAAATAGCAAAAAAAAAGATTCCTTTCCTAAGCAAAATGTTTTGGGAAACTGGGAATCTTCCTAAAACCCAGAATGTTCCAGAAATAACTCAAAGTATTTTTTCATCTGTACAACCATTTTGCTTATAGCTGCAATGCAGCATTCTCTTCAGGACTGTTCACTGAACTTAAAGGATAAAGTGACCCAACTGCCTACTCTGTTCCATCATTATTCATTAATGAAAAGACTGGTCCTAGAGGACTTTCATTGCAGGATTAAAAAAAAAAGGTTCATTAATACATCCCCTAAGCATGACACACATTAACAGTAAACAAGAGACAAAGACAAGAAAATCAGATACACTTTCAACATACACCTTAGCAATATTTAGAGAATGTTATCAGTTTAAATAGCACTGATAACACACTATTATATTATAAAATAATTTTCATTAATATAGAAAGTGCAAACACCTTGAAATAACAGGGCTAAGGATGAAGTCACTCCTTTAGGCAGACATCTTCAGCATGCATTTGTTTTCCACAGGTTATGTAAATGATAAGCAGCGATGAACGGAATGGTCATGCTGAAATATTCAGGACTCTAAAAGGCAGACTTCTTTTTTTTAATTGCCCTAATTCTGCCATCCCTTCTGTTAAACATATCTATTTTTTTCCCCTGACTCCCTATGTGCCTCCTATGCCTGCTGATCTTCCTGAAGCTCATCTTAACAGATCTTCCCTCTTCCCTTTGAATCTTTTTCTGCATTCCTTATTTCCCCCTTCATTTTATCTCAAATAAACCAATGTCACCAATAGATATCAGCTAGTTCTTCCTTCTTCCCTCTCAGTTTCTGCTGCTCAGCATATCCTCACTCTCTCCTTGAAACTTCTTAATCACTTTAGGGAAACTGTCCATCCTCTGCGACCACAACGATTATTTAACATTACACACCTGTTTGGTGGGGGCTTGCTTGCTTGCTTGCTTTTTTAAAAGAGAAGCATGAGCACAAAGTAAGTAAAATTTTGGGCGATTAGCACGTAGCAATATCCATATAGTGTCAGAATTGATGTCTTCAAAGATGGCCATAGAATACTATGTACTTCACAGGCTTATGAATGACATTGAAGAAAAGCGCTTTTAAGAAAACAAAATATTGCTAATGTTGCAAGACTTCAAAAATATTAAGAAAAATACTCTATTTGTTTATGATTACAAAAAATAGCAGCCAAGAAAAAACTTCAAAATGTATTACGTAAGACTATTAATACCAAGTGCCAATACTGCCTTCCATTGATGTGCCTTCAAGATTTTAGAACTTACTGGAAAAATGAACAGTTCCTGTTATTATGGAAACAGGCTTGCACAACACAAGAAGACTCTAACAGCATTAATCTTTTAACTTCCTAGGCTTTGTCTGTGTCACAGCCTTTATTTGCAATTAAGCTTAGTGCAAATGAAGTTCACTGCCTGCCAAGCCTGAGAGGACTGATACAGCCCAGGACGGGTAACTCAAGCTCCTTTTACACTGACCTACCAAACTCTAACCTATTAGACCTGTCTGGTAGAAGTGAGAAGGTATTACAATTTAATTCAGAGCTTGATATCTGAGCAATTCATTCAACAAGGGTACCCATTATGTTTGAACCCCTCACCTTTCCCCCTACTTCTGGACTGGACTGATTTGCCATGAAACAGTAATCCTGAGTCATGCTGAATTTGCTCATAGTGAAGTGAGATGAAAGATTCTGGGTCTTGAAAATGATCTTTAATTCATCCAGTTTGTTCATTTGTTATAATTCTAACACTATAAAAACACAGGCTCTTCATCCATAGGTAACCGTCTACTGCACTCTGGTTACAGGCAGCCAGGATGACACACACAAAGACCATCATCTGCACTGATGACAACACACGCGTGAGAACTCTTCATGGAGCTTACATGTCCTCTCGTCCTCACCCCTATCAAAACAGTAGATCTGTAAAATGCAAAATGCTTCCTCTGCCAATGGTGGAAGAAGACAGGTGACATCATTAACTGATGCAAAACCATCAATCCAGTCCACCTAATATGCTTTTATCTTATGAACACAAAATTGTTTAATAACAATGTTCTATAACTAGCCAAATGCGGCAACTAATGCAATCAACATCTCACCAGAACCAATACAGACCAACTTTCTCAAAAAACGATGCCTTGAAATTGTGTTTATTGTTGGATTCCCCAGTCCCCTCACTGGAAGGGACTTCGCTCTGCCTGGCTGCAGAATTTATTATGATTAGAATCATAGAATCATANAGGCACTTAATGCCTCCGACTTCAGCACATACGTAGCCCGCATCAGCAGCACCACACTCATCTAACCCTAACCACGTACCAAATGACAGTAAAGCCACAGGACCTCAGGCTTCAGCTCCAGTATAAGCCCCAGCAGGATTCTGTACATGCCCGCGCAGGCAGGTAACCAGCGCTGACACCCGCAGTGTCCCGGTTTGGTGGTTAACCATCAAAGCATCCGAGCTGGAAACACGCTGTCATCACATACTTCCAACTGTAGTGAAGATGCAGACTCTTCCAGGAATGCTTTACTTTATAAACACTTAGTTTAGAGCCTGATCCTGCTTCTGAGGTAAGCAGCAGTTTTGCTGCGGGGGCGAGCAGAGGGTTCAGAGCCCAGCACCGACTCCTGCCGCCCCTGTCGCCGCCGAGGTGCCCTGTCCCTGCACGCGCGCGGGCAGCGATGCCCCCCCCTCCCCGGCAGAGCGGGACCGATAGGTCACAGAAACCAGATGCAATGCCCAGCTGTACATCTTATTTAAAATCTTCTTAAACGTTAAAAAAAAGTCAATGTCAGGCTGAGGCAGTTATTAAGGCTCCATGTCAGCCCCCCACTTGGAAATGCTTTTTCCTTATCATATATCTTTAAGTTGCCTTCCTCTGCTATGGCACTCCACGTTGGGTTTTGTTACGTGCTTTCCCCCTGTCCCCGAATCCAGACTGCATCTGCTGTGCTTTACGTAATGTTGCTTTGTGCAACATCATAGGACCTAACTACAAAATTTCAACAGGGAATTGCATCTGCAGATTTTGCTTTTGTTGATTTTAAGAGAGTCTGGCTTCACTACCGAGGCCTCAGCTTCTTAAAGTCGAGTTCCTTGAGGCTGAAAACAGCTGAACTGGTCCTGAATCCCGGCTGTATCAAGCTGCTGCCTTCAACACCCTTGGCTTGTCCTTGAAACGGCTTTCTGCAGCCGTGACTCACTCTGCCACAGCACTCATTCCGCTGCCAGAAAACGGAGCGGAGTGACAGAGCGATTATCGTGGAGGGACGAGAGGGAGATGTCCCCCCGCCGTGTGAGAGGGACAACAGGGAGATGCCTGGGGCACAAGGAGGGAACGCCAAGTAATCGGATCGGTGTTCTTGCTGTTTAAAAACAAAGAGAAGTGGGCTCTACAGTTGAATTTTCCTGGCTTCAAAAGCACTTTCTCAATTCACAACTTCATTTATGTGTAGGAAAAAATAGTACAGCCAGGCTTTCGCCTTACAAGCAACCACTTATAGGGAGAAAAGTGCACCGCAGGAAGTATTTGAATCATAGGAGTATTAGGAGAAAATAACGAAGTGCAAACAGGCAGGTAATTAAGCTGTTTGCAGGCTACTTTGCCCTTCACCTACATCACTGGTACGTAACTGGCTGGATATTTGCTCTTCAGAAGGAAACTCCTTTTATATTGCATGGTATTTCTGGAAACTTTGGGGTATAAATTTCCTTGTGCTACGGTAGACCATGAGCGTTTGTGTCAATAGTAAAATTTGGTCTGGAATTTACCTTCAGATACATTAAGCAAGATATCTGAAAGCTGTAATTCCAGGAATGGTAACATGGGATACTTTCTGGAACATAGTTATTTACCTGAAAACCATGCATGGTCATTCGGCTGTTTGTTTCCCAATAAACATTAATAATCTGTGATCTGTGTGATATCATCTAAGCTCCTCATATTCTCTCCCTCTCCTGTGTCCACTCAGTGTTTATAAATGATGATTAGACATTAGTATACTATCTGGCACGGTGGGGATTTGAATTGTGATTGAAGACCAGTAAAACACAAACGTATGGAACAAGAAAGCAATTTACATCTCAATTTAGCATATCCCATGCTATACACAAGTCATTAAGGAATACTGAGTGCATTCATTTTCCCAGAAATTCATGTGCAGCAGTGGTACAAAAGCCGAATGTAAAATAGCCCTTTTCCCTGCCCACGCCAAGGTCAGCTCCTGAGCCAGCCAGGCATTTCTCCAGACCTATTTCCTCCCGCAGTTACACCAACAACACTTTTAGCATCAACATAAAGTCTATGTTTTCAAGCACCTATCTCACATAGTACCAGTGCTACGAAAATTACTGAAATTAAAAGTATTGATGTGTAGCGCTACAGTGGCAAGCATAGGTTTACACGTTCATGGTCTGTGCAAAACCCAGTGATGGTTTATCCCCGTAGTGAGGATTGTTTATCCTCACAGCAAATGCAGCCACACACTTTTTGCTGTTACAGTTCTAATGTTTGCATAACATAACGCTCAAGCCATTAACAGCAGAGTACTTCTTGACCCTTACATGCCTACAAATTTCAAATGTTTGAATTTTCACAAATCTCAGGAAGTTTTATTTCTGTAAAAAAAGAAGAAACTAATCTACATGGATTACATGAAATTTGTACAATAAATGTCATAACATAGATCGAAAGTGTTTATTCTTGCTTAACTCACATAGATCTTTCACATAATTATCCCTTTATATATACAGAGACAGAAAGAATACACACAAATGTAGAAAACACGTCAGGGATACCACAGTGATGATGCAAGGGAAAGTGTAAACTATAAATGCAAATACTGGCTAGAAATATGAAACACAATGCTGAGATATGGAGCTCTGGTTTATTCTCAAAAGATGCGTGTGGGGTAAAACTCACCTAAGTGCATTTAACTTTTTTATTATGATATATTGAGGGTTTATTGGATAGAAAGGCTATAACTGCTTTTGAAACTTTCAGAAAATTAAATGTAATCTACCTTCCAGTTATTTCTAAAATTACATGCAGTTAAAAGATCATATTAAAGGTCTTTTATTTTGGATCTCTTCATGCCATAAATCTTCTGATCTGGGAAAAAATGTGAGACTTCTAGAAATGATAAGTACAAAAACATTATCTTTAAATACTGTCAGAAAATAAATAACCACTGACTTTTGGAACTGAAGCTGAGAATGTAACATACACGTAGAAAGGGATTTAAGTAATTGTGAAAGTATTTTAAATGTTGTAGGGTTGTTGCATTAATTTATATCTCAGGGTAATTCTTATTTCAGTTCTAATGCAGATTTCTAACCATGCTGCTATTTAGCTCTTGCTCACAATCGCACTCACTTTTGCATCAGATAAAAATTCTAAGCCAGGAAGCAAAATATTTCAAAAGCAAGTGGCAGTATTTCTTTTTCTTGAAATGCTACAAGTGACCTGGCCTTCCAAATTATTTTGTTATCAGCAAGCTAACGGAATGTATGAATCCCAAGCATTCCGGGCAGTCTGCAACATAAAGAAGCCGGGAGATACCACAGGGATGATTATATTTAGATTTAATAAAATATGTCTGCACCAAAAAAAAAAAAAAAAAAATCACGGTCTGGTCTAAACCTTAAGAAAGCAGACTGGCTCCTATTATTAATGTGTTCCCCCAATTGTTCTTTTTTTTTCCCCCAAGATATTTTCAGATGTTGTGTCTTGTGATATTTATCCTCCCTTTTAAGTTAACTATTATACGCTGACATTTTTATGCTCATTTTTAAGCAAATCAGTTTAACTAGAACTTCAAGTATGATCTGGCCTGTAGTGTCTCCCTTCCCAGATAACTTTTCAGAGGCGTTTGAATAGAAATTTTGCCAAAAATACAGCTTACGCCCAGACAGACCGTCTCCTTGCTCTCCCTCCAGAGCACTCATGGACCACAGATACCAAAATGAAGCTAGTACTGGAGAAGCGTTGCCTCAGATTCCCACTATAAGTCTTCAGACATTTGTTTGACATAAAAGAAGGGCTGAGCTGAATAAAAACAAACCAAGCACATCAGCCCAGGTTGTCTCATCCAAAGGCTTCATGCAGATGTCAAACCGTGCAAAGAAGTCACATATACGTGGACTTCATATATATCCAAACCATTATGAACAATATTTAAAATTAGATTAGATTCTGAACTCTTACAAAAATGAGTAAATGAAATCCTCTACACAGTTACAATTACAGAATAAGTCTTACTAATTATTTTGAGAGTCCAGGTATCATAAACTGTAGGAACAAATCATAGAGCAACAGATCTCCCTTGAAGTACAATGCCTTCAGGATTTTTCAATGCTATTTCAATTATACCCTTATAGATCCCAATAAAGGCAACTTTGGAAAACACAAGATGCACTTACAAGTTACCAAACTGTCCTGCATGACTAAGCTAATTTCTAAACCATTAACATTATTTTCTTTTTCAATAAAGGCAATTACACAGTTTTATATAAAAATATATATATGCAAGGCAAAAAGCTGGAACTGACATGGAAATTATCCATCTATTCTAACTGTGCTGCTTACAAAAATTGGCTCAAAAATTAAATTAAGGCAATGGTTTATAATAAAAACCCTAAGAAACACTTTTAACTTTAAAGATCTGTAGTGTAAAGATCACTTCAAATATTCTTACCATTCAGTTTTAGTCCCAATGTCCGGGAAGACTTTTGTAAGGCATTGCAACTTCTCTTGCATAGGGTTTTAAAAGTTGTAGGCTCAGGAGGAGGGGGAAAAAAAACCAAACTCATTTCCTAACATTTTACAAGCTGAACATTAAAATCTTGTAAATCCTAAAAGTGAGGATGCAGAGTTCAGCAGCTGTGACTCTGTAGCATACAGACAACTAACACACAACCACTGCAATCTTTGAGTATATAAAACAATTCTGACCCAGCTCATCTTACTCCTTTCAATTAAGTCAGTGGACAAGTCGCCTTAAGTACCCAACAAACTGAAGACAACAATGAGAACCGCCAAATACTTCTCCTTGGCTCATTTACCATTCCAGCCAATGGAAAGGATTTGAAATATTTTTGTCAAAACTGAGACTGATATTAGCTTTTATTTGGCTTCGCAGCACTAACTGTGGGTCTCAAACCTTGAAGGAAGAAAGGCCAAATTCTGCAGCACCTGAACACTCATAAACCTCAAGGAAGTCTTGAAATGGGGGCTCAAATTTCCAGGAATATGCTACACCAGGTGTTACTGCCACAAAATCTCCCAGAAATACAAGATGTAGCAAAACAGCAAAAAGCAAATATTCCTGCATATAATCAGCTGGGTTCCTTGGAGCAGATAGCTGTGGTGAAGGCCATAAGGAAAACTAAAGGAAATAGAAATGAAGAAATAAAAAGACATTATTTATAGGGAAAAGAAATGCCCTATAACAGGCTTGAGTTCGTAAGTCCCCATACAGATGTTATTTATAAATGGTGTTTTATCATCCAATTGGAGTTCAACATTTCCATTAAAAATACAAGAAACATACTTACACACTTTGATTTACAAACCTAAGGACGAACACTATGGTGACGGGAGGAAACGGGTGCGAAGAGGCGGCAACGTTCAGCAGAGGCACGGACAGAAAGTGCTCTGAGGGTGCCGGGGACACGCGGGTGCGGGGGGAGGGAGGTTTAACCAGGGGCAGGTCCGCTGCTCGGCTCTGCATGGGCAAATTGGAGTGAAACCCTTGCAGAGCCAGCGAGGGACCTGTTGGAGGTTACAGGCACGTTTGCAGGGCCACATGCGGGCTGGATCACGCTTTCTGTGCCCATCAGCTTCCCAGTGAGGGGAGCAGCGACCACAATGCGGGGGCCCAGCGGGAGCTGGTGTTGAACTAGCAGCCCTTGAGGTCTCCAAGCTGACTCCTTGTTTCCAGAACACCCTGCAATACTTGCACTTTAAAGGCTTTTACCATTATTAAGGATATTCCTGTATATTCATCCCCTTCATTCAACCCCAAACAGCTGATGGAAGGCTGGAAAACGATCCTTGAAAATACAATCAGGTAAGTTACGCCATCCAAATACGCCTGCTTCCCGGAGTGACAGAAATACTCTCCAAAGCTGCTCCAGCCTCTGCAGAACAGGCAGAGGCTGCTATTAAAATATTGTCTTGGTTCATACAAGTTCCTTTAATGTTTCATAATCTCAAGTGTGCTGAAAACTCACTGAAAAACAGATTCGTCCTACTACAGAGATCTGTCTCATACATGAGGCAGCTCCCCTGGATATAAAATGGATCCCCAAGAGAAGAGAATGATGAACAGTTTAAAGAGACCGTGTCAGTGTAGGATTGGCCAGAGTCAAGAATAAGTGTGCCAGACTCTAAATAACTGCAGTAAGCTCTCTGGGATTTGCTCAGCATTAATCTTGATACACTGTGAACCAATCATTTCATCTGCATTGGTTATAATTAGTGATAAATAACTTGCAAATAATGAGAAACAGCTTGTCAACAACACTTCATTGCTCTTCAAACTGCCATGTGAAATAAATCCTGGCAAATAATCACACAGTGCATACATATGCACATATACAGAAGACTTTCAAAACGAAACCCTCCCAAGTTTTCAAATCATGTAAACATGACTTTTCTCTACACATCCATTTATACTCCTACAAACATACATTGGGGAGAAAACCCAAAACCATCAGGAGTATGTATATCACATACAGCACTGACGGGTCAGCATTTGCTCAACTTAAAATAACTGCTTATACACTGAAGGTGGTACGGGATTTCCAGGTTAGAGGTCTAGCTGATAGGAAGTGTGAAGAATGCCAAAACCTGTGGAAGTCTAAGAGGACCACTGGGGAGTTTGATACCTGCGTAAGGGGGGGAGAACCACAGCTTGAGCTGGGAGGTGGAAGCAGGAAAGTGGCTCCAGCTGGGAGTCAGACACCGACTCCTTTCAAACCCCCCCACATCCCTTTGGAAAGGATGCAAAAGGATAGGGACAATTTTAAGTGAAAGTAATTCATCAGCTGAACCTGATGCCTTGGTTCTCCACCCTCCTGAGATAGCAGCCGAGTCTCTGCACTACCTATGGAAGTTAAAGCAGGTCACTGTCGGAGGAGAATGCCACCAGCCCTGGCCTCTGTACCAACCTACCAAAGACTTACCTCATGATTTCTCATGGAAATCAGAGATTACTAAGTCTTTTGCTAAAGAGAAAGCGGCAAGCAGGTAACAAACTCTGCAGTTCTGATGACAGGAGACGGAAGATAACGCAGTGTTCACTGCCAGTATATTCCACGCTTGCGATGCCTCGGCTGTCGTGTAGCGTCACAGTTGGGCTGCAGATCTGGTAAGCAAAGGCAGGACCAGAACCTGAGCCACGGGGAAATTTGTGCCGGTTCCTTTAATTGTAGAGAAGAAAACTTCGGCACAGTCGTTTCCTGAGGCACCACGTCATATAGGTTTAATGCATCTATTTAAATTCCAGCAACATTCTAGGAAACTACTTGTAAGTATTCAAAGCTTCAGGTTAAGAAATTTATGCAAGATGTAAGGATAGAGCACATTGCTCTGCCACAAGCTCTCCAAGCAAAGGACTCCCAGTTGTTTGCAGGACAGGTCTTGAGAAGAACTTGTGCAGTTTTCATTCCTTCCAGTGGAGGACAGTGGTTTACAACAGAAGGAACTGAACGGCTGCGTTTCACCTGGCAAGTTCCGTCTCCCACGCTGGCGGTGCGCAGACACGGGCTCCCCAGGTTCTGCGTGGGCTGACACGGCCAGCCCCAGCCTGGGCTCTGCTCTGCCAGTGCCAACACCGACGCTTGCCTAAAACTGACCCGCAGCGTTAGAACCATCGCCGTTCGGGGGTTCAGAAAGGGTGAGTTTACGTCAAAATCACGCCATACCATCACAACATTTCCAAACAGGGACAATTTGAACCAGTATGTAGCATGCTGAAATATTTTAAGAGCTTTTTTGCACTATTTGTAGGATTCAAAATGTATCAATTTGACTGTACAATACCGTGATTTTCTGGCCGAGCCTGCACCACTTTAAAGGCTTGATTTCCACAGGGAAAAATCTTTTATGTAATATTTAATATTTGAAATAAAATGCTGAGAAGGCACGGATCTTAATTATTTAGCTTCTGACACATACCCTCCCTTTAAAAATTCAGCGTCTGACTGCAGATCTAAAAGACTTTCCTATAAATAAGTTATCTTCTCTGAAGCTGTAACAAATCTCAAAAAGTACTGCGATGGTTCTTAGCTGATCAGAGGAAGCACAGTACTATTAAAATGTAAAAAAAATTGTATCTGAATATAATTTCAAGGCACCAAACCATTCCAGGTTGCTGGGATTCTATAAAAAAGCCTCAGAGAGAGCAGCTTTAACAAAATGACATGACTTTCCCTGCTCCGAGTACTTTCTTTCCAACAAGTCAAGCAGAAGACTGAGGCAGTAGTTACAGTTTCTCTTATCTGCAAGAGACCTGTTTCTGCAGTAAGTATCTTCTAAATGGAAAGCATTCTAAATTAATTAAATAAACCTCAAGGGACAGTAAACTAATTATTCTGGGCATACATAAGATGCTGTTGAGCTAATCTCTATGAACACAAGTGAGTTAAGTTTGTATTGACATATTGGGCCAAATTTATTGTCAGAGAAATTAACTTCAGTGGAGTTAAGCCAGGAGTGCATTTTTCCTCATTAAGAAGAAATAGGTCTATCATCTGAAATGTGAGGATTTATTGCCTTTGGGAAAATCATATTACACTCTAGTTTATAAATGACAACTCTTGAACTCTCATATGCTTCAAAATGCACAGAATTTTTTGTTTAACCACCTAACAGTTGGCTTGTTACATGTGACGCCTTTCAAGTGAGCACTGAATTCAACACAGGGGATGCAAGGAGTACTGCTAAGCTATGTAAATAGCTTATTCCTGAAGCTACCTGAAGCTTCCCTACGGTCCCTACTTTGAAGGAGACACAATCCTCATGTCTAAATCTACCACGACTACCACAAAATGTCTTCTTTGTCTACATTCAACCCAATGGAATTCTTTTTGAAACAGCATCTCAGAGAAATTTTCATCTACTGCATGAAGTTTGCAATTTTTCCTATTTAAAAATCATTATTCATCCAAGTGGTGTATAACACAGTTGTTATAGGATGCCATATATTCACTTTTAAATTATTTTGTACAGAGGAACAGAACTCGAAGCAGTAATTGCTACCGCTTATGAAGAAACAGACATACTGGGAACCCAAACTAGCACCATGCAGGCAATACTGGCGTCTCTATGTGAGCATCAGGAGTCCCACCAGCTGAGGAGGCAACGTCTCCAAACTCCTTCAGCTCTGAACGCTCACCTGCAGTAACCACAGCGTCCTTCGCTGGGCTAACGGGACAGCACTCCTCTTACCACGTTAGGACAGCAGTTTCAGCACCGTGGGGACCTCTGTAACACTAGACTGAGGGCTCACTGGCGTTAACCTCTCTTCAAGACCACTTTGCCACTGAATCTTTTTTTGAGCTTTCCTAACCCATCTGTCTCAAATTCGGGAGTATGTCGCATAACTACTCACGACTGCGTACCAAAGGTAAAACTCTGTTCTTTTGTAATTTATGGTCTTCAACTTTCCACCAACCTCTGGTTCATGTAAGCATCTCAAACAGAAATCTGTTTTCAGCATGGCCAAAAGAGGCTAGAAAAGCGCCTGAGGGCAAACTGAAACAGGCTTTGAATCAGGCTGCAACTATTCGGAAACAGAATTTGTGAGAACCGGCACAGTTCCTTTGAAACCGAGGAGATTCCCTTGACACAAAGCAAAGGCATCACGTTATTATTAACATTTTCTGAAATGTTAGTATCGCAGTTACCCCACCCCCTCTTCTTATGGAAGTCATTCTTAACAAACCTGTACTTCTCAGTGCTTTTAATGTTACCACGTCAACTTGTTTTTCAAGAGTCCTTCCTTCAGCATGAGGATAAGAAGATTGCAGCATAGAAAAATTAATCAGAAATCAGCCTGACTGTGGGCCATCAGGATACCTGGAAACAACCACCACTGCAACCTACTTAATAAGCAAGGGAAGGGAGGGCTGCGGCAGGGGGTTTAATCCCACTGGCCCTGGGGGTCACAGCCTGGCACCTACACCTCGGCTGTCCCCACGCCAGCCAGGGTCTGCCTAGCAGCAGCACGTCCAAAAAGTTTAAATCTTACTTAGGCTTATTCACATCACTATCTTGGCAAATGCAGCCCGAGTGTGGCTTTAAATACCTCTGTGAAAAAGAGCAAGTTAAATTACATTAGGGAAACATCCAAAATTACTAGTTTTAAAATCAAAACCCCCACTGCAGAGTATTATGGTGATCACTGAGAAAATTGCTATAAAAGCTAGAAGGCTGTTTTCTTAGCAATACCAAGAGGATCTTTTCCATTGTTCTGCCAAGATTCACAGCAGTCACAGAGACGTTTAGCTTTTTCTGAGGTTCATCACTGCAGTGCAGCTGCTGTTTCAACCATCGAAAAGTGTCAGCCTCCCGGAGAGTCTTAATTAAATAAAAGGCAATTTTAGAGGGTGGGGGAAGTATCATTACGAAGTGAAGCCTTGCTATTTGGATGTCGGTTTACATAAAGCTATATTGCTCTTTGATTATGGTTATAAATTGCATTCAAATCAAAAGCAAAATTATTGCTGAATGATTCCGTTTAACTTAGATATCTCCAGAATTTAGGCTGAGGTATGGTTTTTCAGCATGCATTCTCAAAGAAAAAGCAAACCCTAACATTTCAAGTATAAAAGTCCTTCCTTCTCAGACCAATACCTGACGTTACCCCATTCTCTAACACCACTCACAAGGAGGATGAAGCATGGTGCCCAGTTTCCAGAGACGACAGGGAAGGAGGAACTGTAAGCTATCACTGTTCATCATAAGTAACCAAGACCCAAGGGACTGGTAACCCTCATCTGAGAAGCAGCAGTTTCCTAATTACCGTTTATTAAATGTTCCCTATTAAAAATTACTGTGAGCACCAGTACTGAAACTTTCCTCCATCTCTAATATTAAAGCGTTGTCAGTGCTGGAAGTGCCAGTTGACTGTGCAAAATGACAAGTATCCAGGCACATCCCTTGCAACAACTGGCATCTGCTTTGGAGTCATTTTAGTTGGTTTGAATGGCACTAATTAGAAGTAGTTACATATAAATGACATCCCAAAGACTTGACACAATAAACATTGCTATCTAGTGCCATTCATTTGCTCTTCCCATTCAAATATACACGGTATTTAACGATAATTTCCATGTTCACTGCCACCTTTATCCCACAAATAAGGTCATGAGACAGACAAACAACAAATATATGAAGCACCACATGGAAGTTGAATACATAATAAGTTATCAAATGCTCTTTAAAGCGTCTAGGCCAGGGTTTTGATTGCTTCTGAAAGTTGTGAACATACCTCCAAGAATGTGGATTAGAAAGCTGTCTCTTTCCCTAATCTTGCAAAGAAGCAATTAAAGGTTCTTCGCAACCACCTCTCAGTGAGTACCAATTGGCCAGGCAGCTTTAGAAACACTAGCAGAATTTTCCATCTATTCCTCTGTTCTACATGCACAAAACGGTGCTAGTGGGGGAGGAAAAAAAAAAAGACATTTCTATTCTCACATGGGTGTAGACTACTAGGAAGGATAATTGAGATCTGAGCTACCAACAAGAAACTTCTCAATTTTTCTTTTGCTGAGCGTGTCCTCTGTTTCTGCGCACAAAACAGTCAGAGCAATTTGTACATTGCAAAGTTTCATATGCTCAAAGAGCAAATAATAAAAAAGAGAACATGTTGAACATGCTTCATAGTCATTTCTGTTTTTTAGGAAAAATCTTACAACAGTGCATTTCTTCCTGGGTAGTTCTAAAACATCAAAGTACAGAACGAGTGGACATGCCCAGCAGTAAGCAAAGCAGCAGCTAATTATGTATCTGCAACCTGGCTGGCTGGCTGAAGTCTGAATCTGGAGATCAGAAGGTCTGTGGCACAGACACAGTATTTTATACAGCCACAATTAAGATCATTAGCAGACGTAGCTGCCCCAAGAAAAGGCAGCAACCACCCAGTGACTTTCTCTGATTTCCATCATCCTACATTTTTAGCATCCCACTGCCCTTTTTAGACTGACAGCTTTTTTTAATACCTCTTCTACTGCATGGTGTCTTACCTCATACCAACTCTCTCACAACTGTAGTGGTACAACATTATTTTCAAACACCTTTAAATAGTGCTGTTGATTAAATAACTCGTCGCTAATGTGATTTCAGGAATGCAGAGTGTCTTCTAAGGTGTAACCTTTAACAACAATTGCAAATATAGAACAGAAAATTAAGTTACGCTGACAAACTTAAAATGAAGTCAGTAACTTTCAATGCAATGTCAAATTTCTAACAAACTGCATATTACCAAAGAATAAACTATTTACTGAATTATTAAAAATTTAATTTTTCTTAATGATGTTTTTGGGCACCACATTTTGTATATAGCTTTGTAGAAGATGCAAGGAGAATAATCCTAATGGATCACATCCAGAACAGAATGGTCACAAAAGATTACTGGGACCTCACAAAATTCTGAATTCCTTCCACCACCTTTCAAAAATTTGCATATGCAGCTTCATTTTCATTGTTTCAGATTTCAAACAATAAATGCAGGGTTTTTTTTCTTGAATACTCCCATTCCTTGCTTTAAAGGTATATACACTTCAACCAGTTTGACAGGAGGGCTTTGGAGCCTTCGTTTGTTGTAGTCACAATATAAGAGCAAAACTCCCTGTACACTAAGCAACGTCACCATGTAACAGAAGAGGATGAATAGAGGCTTGATATTGTGTCCCTGCCAGTACCACAGAGCACACAAGTCTTTAACAAAACAACAGATGAAACATTTCTCAGGCTCTAATTAATTCCCTTCCAGAACAGAGCCAGTTAACACACAGCCGCCTTTTTACTTAACACCCAGGTTAGCTCCATATATGGATAATCCAATTCCAAATTGAACTATTTGAGCATATGCTTAGGTTCAAGCATAGTTAATGTATATGCTTTAAATTAAGCAAATGCTCAGTAACTTTCTGAAGGTCTCACAGGACATGCCGAACGCGAACCACGCACAGGCTGTGATCTTGCACATGCTCAACTTCCTAGACACTGAGGAGTGTTGCGCCCAATACGATTTTGGAGATCTGAGAAATATTCGTAATAACAACCTCATAGGTTTGAAAAAATGTTCATGGTTCTGTACCGTGAATGCCGTCCTGCCTTCGGCACGAGGGCACTCGGTTAGTATTTGAGCTGACCACAGAGCCTCGGCGCAGGAAACAGGCTGAAACGGGTGCAGGGAGGTGCGGGACACGCCAGAGCCCCCAGGCCCCGGCTGGAGCTCTACAGCTCTCCCCTACAACCGAGACATTTCTGTATGTCCATCCCCTGATCTAAAGCTGTAAATATAAATCGCGCTGAAAAAGAGGCAATTGTATTTATATGCTTTGCTGTTTGAAGAGATGCATGAGCAATAATCTGTAAGAGGGTGAGTCCATTATTATTATCAAGTAAAACAATTTAAATCAAATTTTGCTTTTCCTACCAGATATTTATAGTACCTGTTATTCTGCAACAAGTCCTCATCAAAAAAAGCAAACAAGTCATCATCAAAAATTTAAAAAGTATCCTTCTGCCTTTTAGTTTATGCAACGTACGTGCCAGGACTGTGCTCTCTGGCTATGTTTCATTTATAAGTCAACTGCTCATAAAAGACTTTTTGAATTCACTTTCACCAATAAGTGTGTAACCTTCAGAGTATAAAATTTACAAAATCTCAGGAGAAAAGACATTCGGTGTCAAGCTCGATCTGTTAGGGTGACGTGAGATGAAGCCCAATTTTATAAATTCAGCATTACAAATAACTATCAGACAATTTTCAAAATGACACAGGTACTTGGGCTACTGACTTAACACTGTTGCAAGAACTTTAGTATATTTTACCAAATCAGAAGTCAAAGCATGCTAAGAATTATGCGAAAATTCTTTGTTATTACATTTGATGATTATATAATCAGATGCTTTTCAATATCCTAACAATATCTAGGTGTGTGGGCCCCTGGAAAAGACGCTCTCAACTGGTCTCTGCCCACAGCAGCTGACTTTTCTTTCCTTCCATTAGAAGTCTTGGGAAAATGGATCTGTCTTTTCAGCTCAAGGTTCTTGCTGTTGGCAAAACAGTGCCATTCCCCAGGACTGGCATGGGTCCCCACAACTATTAAAATCATTATTTCATTAAAGCAACTGTGGGATGATACCTAATAAGTAGGTTTTTTCCTTTTTTTTAAACTTGTTGCCTTAATAGTTCTCTCTCACCTAACCAACTAGCAAGTTATTTATCACAAATGCACAAGTATGTCTGATATATATAAGAATATTCATATTAGCAGCATTACATTTTAGGAAATACTGGGTTAACAAGAGTTCATAACTCATAGTGTTATGTCTGTGTTCATCAACCTGTTATGAAGACGGAATTTTATTTAAGAAATTAATTTATTCGCTACTTCACTTTTAACATTCTAACTCTTAGGAATAATATTAAGACAAATCAATTTCAAAATCCTTTGGCTTCATTTGAGATTGCCAAATGAACAAGCGAATCAAAAAGTGTGTTGCAGTATACATGAGGATACAAATGTTAAAGAAATACAGCGAAGTGTCAAAAGACAGGGTAGAAGGGTTATTCACTTCTTTTTATCGTTACGAAATGTGTAGAAGTTCCATACAAATCTTTGGATTCACAAAGCTTACTTGCACAGCAATCCTTTCAAATACCTATAGGTTATACCATAAAACCTGCTCCATAACTGCTCTGTGGTGTAGACGACCAACATTTTATTCCATGACAGAAGATTTTGAACCAGTTAAGGGTAAGAGCATTCTGTTTCACATTGATTATTCATTAACATAAATAAGATAAATGCTAAAGAACGTCCAAATGCAAATTTGTGTGAGCACATTTCACTCTCATGAATTTTTAATTGCACTTCAAATTGTAAAGCTGCTATTGTAAAAAGCAGAATAAAAGTACCATGCTTGAAACAAAGTTGTAGGCAACAACCCATATTCTTAAGAGCAATTTCCATACGGTTACATGGTACGTTGCATAATAGATACACACACCTACAAAACGTCAATGTTTTTTCAACAATTTCTACATATAAATTGCCAGTTATTCTGATAACCCGCTAACACACTGCCTTGCTTCGTGCTCTGGAATTACTGAATTCTAAGGTAAAATGCACATGCACCACCAGGAGTCGGAAACAGGAGCAAGCATGCCTGTGGTCAGCTCCAACATTTCCAGGCACGAGCTTCCTTCTTAAACTGTTACTAGCTGCACCTTTTTGGTTTTAGTGTTTCATGGTTGGTTTTTTGGGGGTTTTGGTTGGTTGGTTGGTTTTTAAAGCAGGATCTCCGAAGCCTCTGTTAGAATAACTATGCAAATATTTTCCCTAGAGACCTTGGAAATAACCACTAACTTCTACACACGGCATCTTTTTCCTCTTCAGAAAAGCAGCTCAGTTTCCAAGGCTCATCTTCCCTACCTGGCAGCCAGGGGAACTGTGCCATCGAGCCTCCCGAATCCATCCAGCTGTGACCTGTGGTGAAACCCCTGGTACTTCTGCATTCTGCACACAGGACCAAGAATGAGGCATTGACCTTGCCACTGCACAGGATAAATTCTAAATATAGCATCATTTCTAAGTATTCCAATGTTCTTTCACCAGTTAACTGTTAACTCAGGACAACAGGCAAATTTTGTCCTGGGGCTCAGGTTTTTCCCTTGTTGTCCTCTTATTCAGGTTAGAAGAAAATTGGTAAATAGTCAGGATGACATTCAGCTTACTTCTCTAGGCAGTCGTTAATTACGTTAGGGGGGAAGGTAAAATGCACTTGGGATGGAGTCAACAGGTTCAATTTTGCAAGTCAGATCTTACTTCTCACTATTTGGGCTTCTGTTTTGTTTTTGTAAGGCTACTCACTATGTACGATGTTGGGGTATTTTAATTACAACTGTATCAATGTTTGGGATGTTGCCTCTGTTGAGCTAAATGGTGGCACAGAAGACCTCCAAAATAGATTGTGTACTCTGCCCTAAAAATCCTAACAGAGAGTAGAGAGAAGGAGGGGGAGGGAGGAGTTGAGGAATCCTCCTTAGCAGAGCCATACGTGGAAATGTCCAGAAGAGCTTTGTATATGTTGAACCCAATGTACTGACTTAGTATTTACAGAGTACTGTAGTGTCACCACACAATAACAGCTGTTGCTAAAGGGAGACAAATATAAACATCACTCCCCCCCTTTATTAGATTTATAAGAATCTCAGTCTCTGCTTTAAGCTATTTCTAGTTTTTCCTCCTCTGTTGGTAAGGTTTAGGGACAGTGAAATAAAACTGTTCTCTTCTATTCCCCTATGGCTGTTGCAGAAAATGCCTTGAATGCTGTGAATAGTCAGCTGAAGCAGTCAAGTTTTCAAATACTGGCCACCTTTGTAGATAGCTGTTCTTTCCTAACTATCAAAAGAACTCTGCAAGAAAAAAATATCATTCACCATTTTGCAATGTTTAATTCCCCTACGCAAATAGCTCTTCTTTGAGGCCCAATTCTACCACGTTGTTCCCTTCACGAGTACCCTGAAGCAGGCCGTGATGGAGCTGCCCCGCTAGCCACCCAGCCCTGCTCCCCCGCTGTCTGCAGAGCCCGGGCACCTCCTGCGCTCACCTGCACTGCCGCTTCCTCGGGGGACTCTGCACTTGTTTTGTTCATTTAGCATCCAAAACTGAACTCTTCTGTTACGCTTAAGCATCAATAAAAAGCTATTTTGGATGAAGACTACAGTAGCAACAGATAATTTCCTGCTTCCTTCATGAAGACACTCGGTTAGTGCCTTCCTTCCACTTTCTTCCCTTCCAGATGCTTCAGAGTGCATCACTAGTTACTGCAGTCAGCAAGCGCTCCAGCGCAGTACACCTGAGCTGCCTTTCTGGACATGAGGAGAAATTTCTTGACTGAAAGAGTGGTCAGGCCTTGGCACAGGCTGCCCAGGGCAGTGGTAGGGTCCCCATCCCTGGAGGTATTTAGAAGACGGGTAGATGAGGTGCTTAGGGACATGGTTTAGTGGGCATGGGGGGGTTGGGTTGATGGTTGGACTTGATGATCTTAGAGGTCTTTTCCTACCTTAATGTTTCTATGATTCTTCAACTAGTTCGGGTATTTATAGCGGCACGGCATGGCAATAGACTCAAAGGTTAACTGTCCAAGTACTTCTGCTTCTTCGATGAGTTTTGTAGCCTGCAATGGAGTCACAGGTCTTGTCCTAGATTAAGCACAAATGCCTCATGCTGCCCTAAATACCCTATGCTCTGAAGAGCAGGACCTAAATTGTATGGATCTTGGATCTTAAACTCTCACTACTTGTTCTGGAGATTGTCCTTCAATGTAAAGACTTGAACAAAAGTGCTGAAAAGAAACAAAAATTATACTGTCCTAGAATATTGGTTGGTTGTTGGTAACTATGATGATGCTGAATATGGTATGTAAAAAATTTCACCTTTCCTGCAGGTACCATAGCTTATATTAAAAATACACAAGGGTTATATTCCCTACTTGTTTCCAATGCTACTAAGAGGGTTTCTTAAAAATACTTCCATATTTTGCAGTAAAATATAAACCTATGTTTCTTCGCTTATTACTGAACAACTGAAAAGTTTGTGTGAAAAAAGCAACACTTATGTTTCATATACCTAACAGATAAATTACTTTATTAGTTCAGCAGAGTACATGACATTTCCACTGTCCCTTCAATACAACCCAACATCTGAGTTTAAGCCATGAACATAAGATGATGTTTGTGTAGAAATTACTTCAAATTCTGATCTCCTCAAATCAAATGTTATTGAAGGAATATATCTAGGCACTACTTGACTAAGAAAATAGCACAATGCTCACACAAAACAGCTGTGGACAATCTTGAGTGGCACTAAAAATATTTTACTGTTCAACACTGAAATACCTGATTCAAGAGCAATCCCTGTTATATCACACACCTTATATAATCTCTCTCCAGTCTCAAGAAGCAATAAACTGCAATAGATGGATATTCTGAAAAGACTACATTAAAAAAAAAAAAACCCAACACAATTTTTGTCTTCTTCCAGAAGAGTACTGCAGTTTCCCCGGGTATTCAAGTCAAAATTGTCATAGACATACTCTAACAAAAAGCAATAATATTGATGGTATGCATGTCAAGGACACCTCATGCCAAACCCAGACTTCTAAATTATTAAAGGCACAATTTTCTTCAGGCATCTTTTTCATCACAAAATTCTGGGAACAGTCACTTCATCCCTCCCAGGTGCACTTATCTCTAATTCACCATTCAGAATTTCAGTTGACTGAACATTTACAGTGAAAACCACAATGGCTTGCCACTGTCTTCGTACATGCAAGACAATGGACAGAAGTGGAGGGCACCACATCGTGTGCAATTTTGGGCGAACAGAGGCAGCTGATGGCTAGAAAAGCAGCACTTTTAAATATACAGTTCCTGAAACTCAGTAGAGTTCCCTTCCTAAATCCGTAACTCAGAATGCACAGCAACTAAACAGTTACTTGGAATAAAGAAGGAAGTAATACTGCTTTTAGTTTTGAAACAACAGATGAAAAACATAATTTCCAACATGATCTGAACAAAATAGTCAAAATATAAGATGATTCTTCCAGAAAAATCTCTTGAGAGTAATTCCTAATCACCACATTGCTGAGTTTGTCCATTGTAGCAATTAGCATCTACGAAAGCTGGAAAACTAATTTAGTTTTCCAGCACTTTTCTTATTCCCTGAAAATACACAAAGTAAAAATGACATCATCTTTGAAACCAATGCCATACGGTCATGCAGATATAGAATTTGACCATTTTTCCTTTGAAGTCTTTTCAGACACAACGCATTAGACTGGTGCTAGACAGCTGGTGTGAGTTTGAAAAAGTATTTCCAAAGGCCTACACTTGAAGTGGATTTTTGCAGATCTTATCAATACAACTGCCCTGGCCCTACTGATCCCATGTGATGAAAATCTGATCTCTAAATGGCAGACAGTCCCCTTTTCTGTCTATAACAAGAAGAAATATCCATACCTAGATCTGTGCTTGTTCCTACCCAGCTAGGCCAATCGCTACCCCAAGTTGTATTCACACCAGTTTGAGAACTGGTATTTTTTCAAAGATACATGTTGCTCTGAAATTTAACGCAGATTACTTGCATGTGGACTACTATGGATTTTATAAATGAGTCTACCTTCCCTTTTGCAGGTCAATAAAAGTGCACATGGAAATAAAGCAGTCTCAGACATCCATCATTGTTATTCAGCAATGCAGGACAGCTCCCATTCATCAAGCATTCAAGCACTACCTTTACTTGATCTTTCTCAAAACATTGTATTTCAGAATTAATGCCATTATGCTCGACGCTAGCCAGAGCTTTGAAATTTAGATATGGAAAACCACGGTTCAAAAGTTTGAATGCCCACTCAGATGTGATCTAATTCACGGGTCACACTCAGAACTCTTTCTTATCATGGAAACTGATGTTTTGATCTAGTGGCTGAAACACATTTACATATATTAAAACCCCAGATCCTATAGCAGTGGAAAAATTACAGATTAAACACTGGATTATTTCTACGTGCAACAAGTCATATTTCACATCCCTACGCAAACGTTACCCACTGCTCCGACATGGTAACACATGAAATAGATGCGCTAGTGCAACAGGCAGAGCAAGGGTGACCACAGCTCTGCTTTTTTGTCCAAACACTTTATAATTAACTGAATATTATCTTTGCCTGCAAGTCATCTCACGGTTCTTGCTAGGAGGTTTCCAGATGTTAGTTTAACTCTCTTACAGTTTACAGCTGTTTCAGGTTTTGTTTTGTTGTCTGTTATAAAATCTCTTGTTCTAATTCTCTTCAGCCTTTTTTCAATTGCAGGAACATCTCCAACATTTCCAGGAGAAAAAAGCTCATTTAGAACCTTGTTCAAAGAACCTGCGTTGACATCAGGGTGAAAAATACAACAGCCACAGTAAAATATTTTGCTTTCTGTGTAAATAAACTAAAGCTAATGAAAAACAAGTACTTAAATTAGGAGCAAGTGCTACCTTATAAAATCAGGCCAATATTTCTGCTATTTAAAATGTACCTAGCTGTCTCCATTTAGGCAGAGATATCGCTGCAGTGTTCAAAAACAAATCCATTACTAGTACTGAACGTGGTAAGATTTAAAATTAAATCCACCTCTGTCTTTCTTTGCACACCTATATTTTTGTAGACAATTCCTTCAAACATGGTATTCCTCAAATGTAGCTAATTTTATTAACACGGGCTTCTAAATACCCCACGTCCTTTAGAAGAGCTGTGGTTTGGGTTTTGTATTGAAGAAAATAGTTTGGGAATCCAGTCTTCGCAAGTTCAGTCTTCCTCGCCCTGTGCAAACTTTGAAACAAAATAACTTCCAGGTTTTTAGTTAGTTGGAAATGGTAACATGGTCTGTTTTCTACTGGTTACCTTTTTTTTTTTTTAAAACATATGCTTTAATAAGATTTCTTTTTAATTTTGGTTCCCAGAAGCTCCTAAGATTCTTAAGCATTTCACTGATTTTATTTTCCAAGAGTATTATTGCTGCCTAGGAAGATTCTGGGTTTTTTTTCCAGAAGATGGAGAGAAAGAGAAGAGTAACTGTGACCGTACTCACTTTAAAACGTTACTTTTCAGAGCCAGATACTATAACAACATCACAGACACAAAATTATTAGCATTACCAGTGTTTACAGAAGATATTCTGAGTGAAAGATTAAATTTTCTCTTGATCTAAACATAGACCTCTAAACATACACACCTGAATTGAAGAAAAAAAAACCAAATATATTTATCCTGGGACATCAGAAGTCAAACTGCAGGCAAGAAACAATTTTCAAGGATGGCTGATACCACATTACATTGCACTGAGTATAGCACACAAAACCAAGTTAACACTGAGGAAGATCCATTTTACCCTTGTCAGACATACTTTTTGATACAATTAACCCATAGCTAAAAATTTTCCTCTAAGTCTGCTAGCCTAGCACTCTCAGTGCTTTATTTAGGCAACTTGGTCATTTAGGATTCTTTTACTGGAACACTGAAATAAAGTTGTCAGCTCTTCAGGTGATGTGAAGGTGGCATTTATCAGTTGCTGATTCAAGTTTATAGGAGGGTCAAACTGTTGAGTAAGTGTTTCTGTAGACACAGACTTCTGTATTTTCCCTCCTCCCAAAAGGATTAGAGGGAAACTCGGAGCACGCTGCCCAGATGGGTGAGCATGAACAGCAGACTCCAGCAGTAAATTGCAACAGATTCCAGCTGCAAAGTAAATCCAAGTGAACAAACTCTCACATAATAACTTCAAGCAGTATCATGCCTTTTGATGATAAACACAGTTGTATGTAAAGGTTTGGGCCTATTTCATCCTCTTATTTGACAGATAAACCCTTCTGGAAAAGCAAACTTTCTCTCCTCCGTAGTGAGCCACTGGCACCTTGGACCTAGCCCTGCTGTACAGAAGAGTTATTCTGAATAACCTCGAATCCTGTGTTCAGTNGCAGTACCATCGCCTATTAAGAGCAGCATTTATTACTGCATCATGTTTTGTTCCAGGAAGCCTACAGGCTATTAAGGACCCTGCCATCACAATGTTGACAGGAGTTACAAATCCACAGTTAGCTCCATATGCTTATTCCTGACTGTATCTGGGAATGCAATTTTTTTTTTTTTTTGGCTTAACGCTTAAGACAAACAAAACCAAAAAACCCCCAAACCCAAACAATTTTTCCTATATTAATTATACCTACTGCAGAGAAGACCACACTAATGGTGGACTCTTTTTGCATGAACTGGGCTCCCTTTACCCACTGTAAAACAACAGTCAAATAGAAAAAAAAACTGGTGCAGTGTAACATTTGCCTTTACCTTTCCTGTTAAACATCTCCCAGCTCAGCATAAGCTATATAATAAGACTGTAGCCTTTGACAAACTGAATGAATGTATTAATTACTTTTTCCTGCCAGCTCACCTTACTTGCACATACTGACTCAATATTAAATAGAACGTCAGGTGTTCACCTCCAAAAAGACATGGACATGCTTATTAATTTGCTTTGCTTGCCAACTCCCTTTAATGAGTTCTTGGATTATTGAATAAACCAGTGTTTGGCCTTTCGGTAAGGTTACTTTGTCCTGAGCCTACCTCTTCCTTGCTAGGCTATTATCTAGTCTTTACCCTTGCCAACACGTGCTATAAATGCTCATGCAGTTCATAAGAACAGAAACATGTTTGAGTCCTTAGGTTACCGACATACTAGAGGGTGCTACTGTACTTTCACTTCCTAACAATTTCTTCTCTAGTTTCCTGGTCTTAGTAACACTTCCAATGTACTCCAGACCGTGGTATTTTTAAACACATTTGGCTACTTTCAAGCTATTATTTTTTCCTTTAATTTTACACTTATAAATTTTTGAGGATTACATACAATTAGTCTTTCATGATGTTGGACACTGAATGGGAAAGAGCACTGATGTTCAGGCAGAAACAAAGTTCTCACTATAAACTTGGATTCGTAAAGAACTCTTATGAGTATGTCTCTGTCGACTAGTAGAAACGCTACCTGGCTTACTTTGCTTTACACGTTGAACTCAGTACAATTAATTAAGGTTCTATAAATTGCTATTACAGAGTTCCTCCTAGTGCTCAAAACCAAAATTATCTTGAGCACTTTTCAGTAAGTATAATGAAGCCTTAAGTAGGAAACAGTTGACTTTAAAAAAAGATATTTTAAGTAGAAGAGTATCTGCTCATATCATTATACCTTATCACCTTCAACCTTTTCCTATCAAAAACAACCACCATGATATTAGTCTTTTGACAACTAATTTTTTTTTAAATAATTACTTCTTGATTTCTATAGAGTAGATAGATTCTTAGAGTAGATTAAGGAGTCAAAATCCATTATGATAACAATATTATAAAACTTTATCACTTCAAATGACTTTGTCAATAAATACATTGAATGTTCAATTAATAATATCTTCACTAGAAAGTATTTAAAATTCTTGTGATATGCCCAAAACTCAAAATTTATATTACCTTGCTTAAGGAGGAAACAGAAATTTCATCACCAACTTGAATAAAATAAGGGTTAAGTCAGGAGACAGAACTTAACAAAAAACAATTCTTGTATGTTTGAAAACATGAACACAAGTAGCCAATCTTTCCCATCGTTCAAAATACTGAACTTCAGCCTGTAAGTTTTAGCATGAGTTATCTCATGCAGTGAAAAGTGGCAGAAGTTTTAAAAATCTATTTTTTGCAAAAATATTTTTCTTGAAAGCCCTTCCAGCAAGAACAACTTTAATTTGTTTTTTCAAAGATTCAGAAATAAAAACTGATATAATTTTAAATGGTATGAAAATCACTGTATAATTTGGGTTTGTTTTTTTTAAAAGCCACAAGCCAAGTTTGAAGATAAATGCTGGTCTTAAAATAGTTTCAGCTGGAAACTGGTACATACATTTACAGACGATCTAGTTACTCATTTGATACACCTAGCTCAACTGCATCAACTGTATTTAATATCTCAAGTATACTTATTCAGAGTCATGCTGAAGTATTTGCCTTTAACAGTCAACATTAAATCTGCTGCCAAGATTTAATACTTAATGCAGTCATAATCAACCAGTTGTACAAGTAATATTAAATTGATCACCACCCTTCTGTAGAACAATCTAAGCAGATTAAAAAAGATATAGTTCTGCCAAAAGGTCCAAGTTCAGCTAGGACAAATGCCCAACACATGACCTGATCAATACCAGAAAATACAGAGTTTTCTCAAAAGTCTTTGGTACGAAGAGGTATCTCTCTTAATAAAAGAGGAACTGCCTGAGGCCACAAGGATGATTTCACAACCAATTCAAAAGCAGAGATCTTTGAGAAAGGCCTCCAGGAAGCAGTAGAATAGAAAAAAACACCAATATTGAGCAAAACCTGATACAGTCAAAGGATGATGGAGGCAGGTGAAGAAATTTGAACAAAAAATGATTTGGTATGAAACCATGACAGAATAGAACTTTGGTGTTAACTGTTTCATATTGTCTATAAGCATAAATTAAGCTATGGAAAAGTCCACAAGTAGGAACAGTATACTGAATTTTAAATATGGAAAGTACAGATATTCATAGCAGGGCATACATTTGCACAGCCATATAAGTCTTACATACGAAAGAACGCAGAAATGGTTTATAGTTCCTTCCAGTTCTCCGTACCTCAGTAGAGATTTCCCAGAATAAATGTTCCTACTTATATGCAGCAAATGAATGGATATGCTACTTTGCCTGCAAGCTCGAACACATGGGGAGGGGGTGGAGGGGAGGGAGGAGAATTTCAGAAAATCCATTTCCGATCAGTTTTAGGTTTTGTACATGTAGTTTAATGTTGTGCTTTGTCTTGAAACAATCATGTTTGGACAACTCGATTACTTAAATTTATCAGGGCAACATTTCTATCATTATTGACCACTCACACCAACACAGGCAATTATTCAATAACACAAGAAAACTTGGACAATTTGTAATACGAATAAATGCCTTCTAGAGGTTACATACATATGAGCAAATTTATTATGTTTGGTACTTATAATCTGCTAGAATGCCGTTTGCTCATGGCAGGTGTGCTGAACTGAACACCCACCTCTCCTAACATGCACTGCATTTTCCTACCAGTTGAGAGCTCGGAAGCGAGGATCAGTGACCAGCCTCCTCAGGCTCTGCTCTCCATACCCTCTTCTGTCCCCAGAAGGCTTGCAGGCCCCTTCGCATGAAGACCTGACCCTCTTTCTGGAGTAAAACTAAGTAACTTTTCAGAAAGTTCCCGTGCATAATTTTGGAGATGTTTTTTCCCTGGTTTCTACTACACTAAAAGCAGTGAAAGAGATCATTTTAAAATATATACCTAACAAATGGGGAAAAAAACCCTAAGTAATGACTTGAATAATGTAATACTGCTACCTTGGGAACCCCCCTTCTGGAGTGGGATTTTTCTGGTGTGAGAGACAACCACTGCAGCAAATGGAGCTTAAAGCTGTTCCCCCAGCAGACAAGATGTACCAGTCAAAGGTGACTTTGCCTGTATAACTGCACATGTGCTAGGGATTTTGCCCACGTTGCAACATCAGCAAGAAGCATCATTTTCTTTCAGTCAGCCACCACCAGTCACTTGTTAAGCCAACAAGGCTACCACAACTTTCATGGACAGTCCCAGGCAGATAAGACGCGCTATCCATGTTTAACAATGGAATGAACTTTTTCAAAATGTTTCAAATGAAAACAGGCTATTCCTGTCTATTCCTATAAGTCTATTCCTCTCCCTCCGCCTTCCAAATTCAAATGAAGCTGGCAAAAATTTCTTCTCAAAGATATCACGGCAACCTCATGCAACTGAATCCTTTAAGACATGTAGGAAGACTGAAGAAGTCCCCAAAATAAAATTCAGGACTTTTAAGCAACAATGCAAGTTAAACTGCTCAAAATAATAGTCAGAGAGGAGGAAGGTCGCACTAAATCATGACGAAACAGTGACCCAATCAAACAAGAAATCCAGGGGATTCCAAACTGGGTCCCAGATTCAGGGCATTAATTTTAAATACCTCATTTAAAATTCAGTTTGCTGTCACCACACGAACATGACTAGATAGAAAAGATGACAGGCTTGCAAAAGCGCTCGGTTGATTCTCCAGGGAAGGATGCCAGCAGCCACCCTCGCACAGTAAACAGGGGCCGCAAGCGACTCGTCAGAGCACGGCTGGCGTCACCCCGCAGGGACGTTCCACGTCCATATAGCAAGGTGAGGTGTCCCTCGCAGCAGCCGCTGAGCATGGGCAGATTTATAGGAGAGATGAGCAGAGCAGGAGAGATGCAAAGATTTTTACATCCAGGAAATGGTATTGATTGCTGCTGCATAGCAATAGCCCATACATTTTTCTCCATAATTTTAAGCTGCTCGCTGCAGCAACGTTAACGTCAGCACCAATACCTCTGGAAAAGTGGGGCAGCAGAAAGCACTGCCAGCATCTCATGGCAAAACATGCCACACTGATATCCTTGTTAAACAGGATTAACATCAGGAGTTAAAAATAAAATCTAGGTTTGGGGGGAAAAAAAAAAACAACACTGATTTCACCTTAAGAGTCTTTGTGTGTTGGTGATGCTGAAACAGTTATCGTTATATGAGTTATTTTTCAGTCATTTCAAACTCTCCAGATCTTTTACCATGCACACTCTTCAGCGTTGAAGGCAAAAAAATCTCTTTTTCTTCCAAGGCATTTATTTAACATCCAGCACAAACATTAATACAGGCTTATTCTCAGCTTGTATAGAGTACTTTGGAGAAGTTGTGCACATCCACCTTAACGAACTGGGTATATTCTTTGTCCTCTACTGAGAGGTCACTTTAAAACAGTCAGTAAGACAATTTGAGCTTAATGACTTCTGCCGCCTGATATTTCATATTTAAGCAAATGATTTCAGCTATGCTAAAGTGTTAAGCAAAACCAAGCCATCAGGAACAACTCATTGAAGAAAACAGAACTGGTCTTTGCACAGCCAATACACTTACTCAGCTAAAACTGGTTTCATTTCTTGGGTAATACAATGCACTGTTCATACCCATCTGATGACCCAGTGTGCGTGATGGGTTTGGATGACAGTTCTCTTCTGTAGTTTCGGGTTATGCTTTTTACTTTGCAGGCTGGAGGAGATTAGCTTTCATGTTTGTCAACAGGCGAAGCAGCAGCAGATGTAGTACAATCACACAGACCTTCCTTGGGAATAAAACCATATTTCTACCTTTTAACTTAGCTATCTTGTAAATTTTTAAAATTTATTCGTAGAGTCCTTCAGCACCTATAGCTTTGAGGCATCAGTGACTGACAAGGCCAGCCCCAGAAACAAGCAGATTGCACCTCCCCGGGCCAGCCGCAGCGCTCACCTAGCAGCCTCACGCAGCACCGCGGTGCTCCCCTTCCGCGCGCCCAGACTCGGCATCGCCAATAATTTACTTTTATGGTTTCCTTCAGCACGTTATTTCTTAAGCCTGAAAAGCAATTGTTCTGAACTCTTAACCAAGCGCGCTGTTCTGCAGCTAGTGCCACATCTACTCGATGTACGGTAAGGAACGCAGAGACGGGGTCAGCTCTGTCAGACTGTCCCTGCCCCTGCCCCAGGCAACGGCAGGAGCTCACTGACTTGAGAAAACAATAGAACAAAGGAGAAGCCCAAGGACTTCGCTGTGGCACAGGAGAGGTGTACAAAGCCAGCAGGGGAGCACACCTTCACACTTGAATAGTTTTCCAGATTTACACCATACTTTTGTAGGAAACAGAGGTGGCTTTAAAGTTTTTTGAGGTTTTTCTTTTAGCAAAAACTAGACAATGTGCAAAGTGAAAATAATAAGTTCTGACTTGGGCCAGTCATCTTTATGTACTCCAAGGTTTTCATGGGCTAAAAGTCAACTGTGGGACTACAGTTCAAGAAAAGGCATATATTTTGGCTGCGGTACCACAAGACTACATGTCAAGTTGGATGACCTCTGCTATCCATGCAAGACCATGCAGGAGTCATGACCCTACTGGCAAAGTAGAATGATGATGTAATGCAACAATTCTCTAGTACTTTAGGGTTTTTTTAATGAATGCAAAACCTCTTCAGGCAAAATTTAAAAACAAACAAACAAACCCCACCACCATCCCCGCCCCCCCCCNAAAAACAAAAAAAAAAACAACAAACCACCAACATCAGTGGCTCAGAAAGGAATCATTATTCCTTTAAAATTCAGACCTTGTGCCAGGGAAAGGGTGGGTCCAACCCATGACTAAGTGAGGTGAGCACAAGGAAACTCATGGTGCTCCAATTTGCTACTTGAAACTGCCAGAAAAAATGTGAAAAAAGTACAAGTAGATTTTGTTGTATTGTATAAGCAAAGAACTAACTGAGGTGCCTAGAATAATGCTTAGGCTAAGTGCTAAGATTATAACTTCATAGTTGCACTGTAATTTTAGAGCATTCCCATACATTTGTCTTCCTGCATTAATGCTGACATGAGCCTGAACAAATAGTATTCAGCCTGTAGCATCTGAGGAGCTATGCCCTCATTTATGAAGTCAAAGTGAAATTCTGTTGCAGTTCATAGGATACTTACTGAATGCATTAAGAAAATTCTCTCATTCTTTTGTAACTACTTCAAGGACAAGCTCTCCTTCCAAGCACACCTGTAAAGGAGTGAGCTATTCCTGTTTTCCCTCATCTCCAATGCTAATCAGAAAAAAGAATCATGACAGCTTTTGAACTACTCTGTGGTCCGTCTTCCTTCCTACTATTCTTTTTTTCAGTCTTTTTGTACCTTGGAGGACTATATCTAAACTGCCCTTACCCTGATAAAGACAGTTCCTCTGTGGGAAGTGGTGGGGAGGAGAGATTGACACAAAATGCAAAAGGAATAATCAAAGGAGTAGCAAAGCCCATGGCAGCTCAGGTTTTCCAGTCTTTTAACGGAACTGACTCAGCTCACAATCCACACAGGAAAAAGAGTATCTGCAGTCCCTAGAGGATTTCATTTGAAAGCAAAGAGGAAACAAGAGCTAGTAAATGCTATTGTTACAAAAATAGCAGCTACATACACCCAGCTATTTCTATTATACAACAGAAATACTCTGCATTTAATATAATCCATGGTTGCGTTGCCAAGTTCTGGACTGGCAATAAGGATGGGACATTAAAACGCATTGTTTTATCAGCTCCAAGGCAAGGGCAAGGACTGGATTCCTAATGAGCATTCAGAAAGGAAGTTAAAAAGAAAGTTACTATATCGTGCCGCAAGCTATGCCAGCCCGTGTCATCTATGACCAGTGAAAATAGGTTCTTTATGTCAGAGGTGGTCATCAAGTCTTCAAGATGTGTGGGGAGGCCTTCTTTGTCCTTACACCTTTCGGGATCTGCAACTGCAAGCGTATTTTCTAGAACACCTCCACAGATGTGGAAAAACATTACTGGAGATAGGGTCGAAGTAATTTCTAGAGATACTGAGAAGGCAAGTCAGAAACTACAAATGCATCACATTAAAGGAAACCAGTATTGACGAAATGCAGTTATGTTTGTCTTGGAAGCACATTGAGTTGACTGCCAAAAATACACCTTTGGCTTTATTTTCCATTCACCTCACCTTTATAAATAACAGGCCTGTCAAACACCATCAACCTTTGACTTCTTGGAAAACAGATGGAAAAAGTAAATTTGATCAGTCTAGATCTGAAGGGTAAGTAGCAACTGCAAAAGGGGACAGGAGGCAGGAAATCATTACTGCCTCTGACACTGTTCTTGTCCCAAGTCTATTCCTATTAGTTATCATCAAAACGACCAATCATTCAGTCATGCTAATTCCACTTGCAAGGCTACTGAACTTAGACTTGCATATTGAAAGCCACTGCCCCAGTGACAAGACTTTCCAATGCTTTATCCAAAACCCTTCTTCTCTTTCAATAAATACAGAATCCTTTTTCATGAAAAAATATAAATGCGATGCTGAATAAAAAAAAAAATTTCAAAATGTCCATTATTGCGAGGAACGGTATTGTCACCATCTGTCCAATCCACAGATGATCCTTACAGAGACTTTCACAGCAAAGTTTTCCAATTCCCATGGTTCAGCTGGAAGCAGCATAGCTGCTAGCAGTGACACTTGGCAAAAAGTTTGGGAATGCCTACAGAGATGCAGGTTATTGTTTATCTTTAAAGTTTAAGGCGGCATTGTGAGGGGAGCACTTTTTGCACCCCTGTAAGCGTTGGCTGAGACAACTGATTCAGGGCTGTGCTCTGATGTTTCCTCTAGCAGGGCCAATCACAAAAGGACAAAACCACCGCACGTCAACTGTTTGCTTTCATGGGACACTGAGAAAATAAGGCAAAAAAACCCTTCACTCACTCTGATAGAGAGAGTGATACTGCAAAGACAAAGCTCAATTTCATCAAGGGCAAACTGGCTACATCGATTGGATTATTCATTTGGTATAATGGACTTAGCTTTCTTCCTGCAGCTTTCTCAAAACACAAACAAAATGAAGATAAATCAGCTCTCACTCAAGGCTGACACACTATATGTGGATTTCTAAGCCCTGCAATACAATAGAAGCAAGGTATTCATTACACAACTTTTTTTTTCTCTGCAGTACTCTGACAGAGGCTGCACAGAAAATAGGCAGGCTTTGCAAAGGAAAGGCTGCAACGTAGCTCAGCAGCAGCTCCACGCTTCTCTCCTCCCTTCAGGTCTGTCTTTACCATGACTGATAAAACGTACAGCTTTTCCTTTCCCAGCACAGGAGCCACTTTGACACATGTGCACGAAAGCGCACACAACGGAATACCTTTTTGATCCTCCGAGCAAAGGACTAATTGCCTTTTTCTGAGGGAGCACCGCTAACGTAATCCAACTTTGCAATTTCAACAACTGACGTAAGTGCCAGAGTTTATGCAATCTAAACATCACTTCCCCCATCGTTATGTACACTGTTGCTATTATGTTAAAGATCGGGCCTCATCTTTTTTCACACAATAAATGAGTTAGTTATGCCAGCAAACCGAAACCACTATTTCTAAGAATGGAATTACACATTTATCAACTGCACCATATAATGGCAACACTTTCCATCACTTATTATTTTGTAAAAAGGGAATGGCATACTGTATTGCATCATTGTATTTAGATCAAGGAGAAACCTTTGGCACGATACATTGTGGGAAATGTTAACCTACGATAACCTCTTTAGAAAGAGGGAAAGAACTACTTAAAGTTGCTGGGCCAGACTTTCTTTTGACTTACAACACATTGTAGTTGTAATTGAGCTAATTACAATGAACAAACATTAGACCTGTGCAAAACAGGTGCAAAATCTCACACCCATTTATTATTCTGTTCATCTAAATCTGAGGTGCAACAGCAGAATGTATGTCTGCAGTCAGTAAACATTAGATGCATGTACTTAATGTACTGTCTTAAAGGGAAGGGGAATTCAGTTTGCATGAAAACAGCCTCCTTCCTAAAAGTGTTGCACCTGCTAAAGTAAGATAATCATTGAAAGGAAGATGACCTCCTGGGTGATCACATAAATAAATCAGCACTGGCCTCAGAAAATCTCTGAAGCTACCTAACACAGCAGGCAGAAGACATTCACTTGCTTTCTTCCTTTCCTAACGTTACTTTAAAGCAATGCTGGTTATACATAGAGAAGCTTTTTGCAACCCATTTAGTATTCTCAAAGGAGCAGGTGATCTAGCTTATACTTATTTTAAAAGCTTCATGGGGAAAATGCATCATGCAATATTTTTCTACTTTTCTACAAGCAAATGAACAAAGCCAAAGTAAATCAGCAAGTGGCACAACATGCCAAAACCCAGAAACAAAACGAGCAATGAAATTGTACTTATCACTTAGAAAAATCTAAGCCATTCATTTGAGATGCTGATGTTTGGGTAACCTTTGGAAGAATGTTTGCTGTTCCATTACACAAACAATGGAAATATTAGATAAGGAAAATAACTGCAATTGCCAAGAATGCTCCATGCGCTCCTCTCAAATCATTAAACACGCAGATATTATTTTATGGATATATAATATACTGCAGACAGCAGGAATGTCAAATGTACAGAACCGTTTCATCTAAGCCCCGAGTTTGTGGGGGTCCCTGGAGCGCGGCGCAGAACCCCCTGAACAGTACGTCTGCATGGCACTGTGCTGATACACACATCGAAATACAGACACGTGAGAGCCAACTTCAACCTCGCTAAGGCCAAGTATTACAGCTTTAACAGCCACGTTCTGTAGGACTTTGAGACAGCACTGTACACCAAAGCAAAACTCCTTGCCTCACATGAGTTATTAACACACAACCCTCTCGCCTAGATTTTTTCCATCTGTTCACAATCCTGAAAGACCTACTGTGACAATGGTGTTTAATGTGAACTTGGGTCAGACCCAGCATTTCCCCACAGAATAGAGCTGCAAAGAGCCAGATAAATAATAACTGCTCCGGCGCTTTTCCCCGCAGGGAGCGAGCAGGGGCGGGAGGAGCCCCGGCGCAGAGGGGGGGGCCCGGCGCAGCCGCCCGTCCCTTCCCACGGGTCCCGAGGAGGCAGGCACCGTCCCGGCCTCCCCAGGCATCCCCCCACAGGAAAGGCGGTAAAAACCCATCTGTGGTACCTGCCAGGGGTTCAGCAACCGCAACAGTAACTCCAAAAGGCAGGAGCATCCAGAACCCGCCTGCCTTCTTAGCTCACCAGCCCCTCGCTGGGGCGGTCAGCGACTCGGCTAAGCGCAGCTCCCCGGCGCGGGCAGCGGCGTTCCCAGGGGTGCTGGGACCTCAACAGGCCAGCAAAGGCAACACGCGTTTACTGACGCGCCTACAGAAAAACATCGAGTTATCACGAGCTCTCACCAGCCCAACCACACCTCACGCCGCATGAATAACTAGGTGAAACACGAGTTTAAAGTTTGGTGGTAGTTTTTTTCCCACGCAAGGTAGGAAAAAGGTGCTGCAAAATGCAAGCCTCAGAGGCCTTTGCTGGGACAATACTGAAGGTTTTTTTCATGGGGAAGGCTGTTTTCATTGTTTAAACCGATCCTTCAGTGTGGAGGGAACACGCACAAACAAGGACGAGGTGTGCACTTGGAGTTTGGCTTCTGGCCTGGGTGTGTTGGCAAATTGGCCTGAACTGCAGGTCACGTTTTGACACCCCAAGTAAGGACGGGGAGCGAGACAGCATGGCGAGCTGGAGAGAGGACGAGCGGGTCGTCTTTTACAGTGCTTTTACGATGCTGCTTTGGAGACTTCCAAAGTACTTCAACTCAGCCTCACAACCAAATTCTTAAAATCTACTTTAGGACAGCTGGCAACACAGCTTGTTAAAAAATCATTCCATGAGTAGAATAATATTCATCCTAACCTTGAATTTAAAATAATTTAAGAAAATCTTGAACTTATACGTAATATTTAACGGTTCATGCATGATTAAGTGTATTCTTTTAACAACAGCTAAAATTATGCTATTATCAATTTCTTTCTTTCATAACCTATTTTTGACAGTGTTGTTTTATAGATTTCAGTCTCTGGCAATCCATTATTTTATATTTCTGTTTTAAACTCGTATTTGTCTGATTCAAGTATCTTTCATTCCTTTCTCAATTTGTTTCTAAATTCTTTACATACCTGTAGCTAATTTAACATATAACAAACACCACCCCCAGACAACGCTACAGGCTTGAGGAGGAGTGNGTGGTGCACCTAACTGAAATGCTGTATGTACTAGCAAGATTAACTTAATATTCTGTTTTGAAGCTATTAAAGGTGTATTTTTATAGAAGCAAGCTCAAGGAACCAAAACTAGCGAGTCCTAAAAACAACTGCTTAATTTTGTAGTATTCAGTCTTTCTTCATCTTTTACCTCATAGATAAAATTGTAAAAGGCTTTTCAGATTGTAATAATGAAAAACAAATACACCTACACAGTTGGCCTATCTTCTGTATAACAAACATGCATTTGAAAAGGGAGATTAACTTATCTTGTATCTATCTTAACTAAGGGCAGTTATGATGACTAAAAAGTCGACTTCTATACTAGAAATATTATCATTTAACGGCTAATTAATACTTTCTCTTGCCATGAAGCCTTTTTACAGTATCCTAAGAGAAATACAGCTAAAAAAACCCCCAAACTTGCATTTTTCATCTTAAAACTAGGTTCCACCAGCTCACGTAATTATGTCACATCTGAAATGTTCTCGCACTCCAGCGGACTGTTTCTAGAAGCTTAGCCTACTGGGTATCTACCACACACCAACAGAAAAACTTCTCCTACAGCACTGTAACATTATCACCAACGTCTAACATCTTTTGGAGCTGCTGATTGCACAGATACCGCCACGGGAAAAGTTTTTTCTTCATATAAAAATGAAAGAAGCATCATTATACACAGTTTCACTTTTCACGCACATTGGAAAGTACTGCATCCAAGTATTTTAGGCAAGAGATTGTGGAAGCTGATTCACTAATGTATTCTTATAAGGATAAACATTTTTGTAATACAAAGGGAATGTAGATGAAAAATTTACTGTAAATTGGTGCATACTACATAAAATTGTGGGTAAAATGCAGCTGAGCATTGGAAAGAATGGATTCCAGTCTCATTTGGTATTCATCCAACTCACTCATCACGTTTTACCAGCTGTCCTTTATAAGGTATCACTAATGCTCGAGTGGGCCTCCGAGACTCAGATTGCACGGAAAATTATACAACTGTCATCCCAGCTCTGCCCGAAGGGGGATTCAGCGTTGTTTTGCAGAATGACAGAGCTAAATCCTGCTTATTTTCTGTATTACTAGAATAATGAAAGCAAAACTAATCTGAATAAAAATATTTTTTAAGAAAATTCAAGGAGACACATATTTGTATTTTTTCATATAAAGTATTTCCATAGATTCTGGGGACGTTCTTTTTATGAGCACTTAAATGGTAGCTTTTCATTATAATATAATCACTTTAATGCAGGAAATCCCTCAGGCATAACTGAGAGCTGGGATCCACACTGCATCTACAGTTAGAAAAGCGATCAAAGAAAATTTAAAGAAGAGACTGAAGCCTTGTAATCCATAATAATGTTATGAATTCATTCAGCATGCAAATATTGTTCTACTCAACGTTCAGCAGACTTTTAAAGTTCCACACTGATTAATACATGAGTTCAGAAAACACCGGTAAGTGTATCTTCACAACAGTATAAATAACATTTGAGTTATGCATAAAATGCCTTACCTTGAGAAGTTCAAGGCCTTTGAAACAGAGCTTCAAAAAGGCACTTTTAGTATAAGTGATCGATTCTACCAGTCCATAGGTGGTACATCAAATATTAACATGGGAAATGAATTGCCGAGTAAACTCTGAGCTAATTACTACTTCTTCTTTTCTAAATATTGAGTAAGCCAGTAAATTCAGATTTAGACTACATTTTACCAAACTATAATGTGCCTGCTTCCAGGATACATTTTCTTCCTCTATTCCTGTAACTACTTAAGCCATACATCACAAAATGACAAAGACTTTACGAAAAGAAATTCTGAAAGAGCTTACGAGCCTGGGAAGAATCGAATTCTACAGTCAAGTCCTTTTTGCTGTTTCATTCATATTCACCCAGGACTCTTGCTCAGCAAGAGTTTATTGGGTTTATTGAAAGAAGTAGTGCCCTGCAGTAATGCTTATTCTGCTCTTCCTCATAAAACTGTGTCAAATGTGCAGCACTCCAAACTATAAAATATAGTGGAAGTTCAGTTAACCATGCTTCACAAAAAAGATGCTGTTGGAAAAGTGATTTTCAGGCATAGTGGCAAATTATGGGATTTCATAAAGATATTCCATGGGGAATCCATGGTTTACTGCAAATACCAAAAGATTAAACTTTATGGGAGCCTCCACTATGTATGTCAATAGTTTATTTGTAAATCATGTCTACTTGATGTTAAAATTCCATTTCCATATAAGAAACAACTATGTTTCTTTCCTCTAAGCATAGTCACATCTTCAAGAATATCCTCTTCACTGTATTTTAACTTTTTTCGCTGCCTTTGGATACAAGAAAAGCAATGGCTACAGACTTAGGTCTAAACACATGCTTATATTTTACATAAGCCTTTAAAGTTTTTCTATTGAATTCTTATGGATACTTTCTCTCAATTGAAAATTTCTGAGTTTGACATGACATATTTCAGAGAGATTCCCTCCTAAAATGATTTTTCCAAGCAAAACAACTAAAAATAAGATGAAAACTTAGTGTGACTGGGAATTCCTATTACGTGATCTAATTTAAAATTAAAACCCAGCAGAGTCTTCATGATTCCAAGGCTATGCTGATTGCCATTTGAAGCTGGAAATGTTTCTCCCTAATGCACAAGTGATGAAGTGCACGTAAGGCTTAGAGGAAAGTTACCTTATCTGAAGTATCAGATATAGATTACTGCTGGAGTCAGCATGCCACACTAGTTGGATCCACACACTCTGTTCCAATATTAGGAATTAAGTTTCCCTGATGTCACAAATTGAACAGATAATGCAATTAACATCTCCTTTGAAGTTCACATTGACCAGGTAACCGCTAGAATGAGTTGGCAAAAGTTTACTGAAGTCACTGAAGTGATCTCTGCTCACCCAGGACTGAGACTTCAGCTTTGACATTCTATAAACTGCTGAGGGATATTTAAGATGCTGAATCCCTAGTGGGATATTTATAAATTAGTATTTATTCTGTCATGTAAATATAGAGATCCTGCACTTCTGTCTGGAATTCCCTAGATGTGTCAGGGACACGTCAGAATCGCTGCACGTTCTCTGAAGAGTTGATCCTCTCGTGTGCAACAGCTATTAGGCCACTCTCCGAAAGGCTGACGGACATCTGCAAATCCCAGACAAGTGGCAGGGTCTCATTTTCCTACCTCAGTACTTCTACTGGGAGCAAACTCCAGGTAAGAAAAGAGGTCTTGTCTGAAGGATCAGATATTTTGGCAAGACTAGAGAACAGGAAAGATCTGTTATAAAATGTTCCATTTGCCACTAGTTACTCTAGAATACAAGATTGCACATGAATGCTGAAGCACTATTGGAGTTTGCTGCTCATTTTAATACAGAATTAGCTTAATAATCCTTTGCTGAAAAGCTTTACAGTTTATAATGTTTACACAATATTGAGATTGTATACTATCAAGTGTAGGACCATGAAGAATTTACTTTAAGACTAGACATTGACAGCTGCTCCTTTGGGACTCTTTAACTAGTGTAATTTATAATATTGTGACGCTACAATTGACATGTGTATGATTACACCAATAATTCAAGACTTTCAAGCATTTAAACAGAAGAGGTAACTAAATGATTACTTAAAAAGAGGAGAGAATGGAATAAAGCCAACACTTCTATCTTCTTGAAAAAGAAAATAACTTAAAATGAACATCTTGGCCACTTTACAAGACAAGATAAATATTATCGACTCAAAGACTGTGTAATATCCAAAAGTGTTAATATTCCTTGGAGATTAAAATACAGTGATGAAAACAGAATTCTTAAAATTAAATAGAATTTTACTTGCACTAAAAGAGAAAGAAGTGCCAGGTCCTGCACTTCGGCCACAACAACCCCAGGCAACGCTCCAGGCTTGGGGAAGANTGAACAGGAAAATCGCATGAGGAGAGGGAAACATCCCACCATTGTCAATGTTTTATGGGGAGATATTTGGGATGGGTATTGAAAACTAGACTAATGGCTGATGATCAGGTAGAGAAAACACTTAGAAGAATAGATATTGAAAAGTTATGATTGGTATTATTAAACATAAGAAAGTAGGGAGTTTAATTATACATACAAAAGAAGTCCAACTAATAAAAACATTGATACAGTCATATATTGATAACTTAAGCAAAACTATCTATGGTAATGCAGTAAGTCAAGATTAGTAACCACAAAATATACATATTACATATTGATCTATAAAGTAACATAATGTGTATCTTATAAGGCCATTTCATATTCTCAAGATGTCTAAAGACCTAGAAATTCTTCTGAAGCACCTAGTCTGCACCTTCTTACCCCCAAGAGCATATATGTTAAAGCCT
Organism: Pelecanoides urinatrix; assembly: GCA_013400755.1. Taxonomy (NCBI): domain Eukaryota; kingdom Metazoa; phylum Chordata; class Aves; order Procellariiformes; family Procellariidae; genus Pelecanoides; species Pelecanoides urinatrix. Next base: position 159,672 of record VZTQ01001138.1, read on the forward strand.
CTTTATAATGCCATAAAGCAGTGCTGGTTTTTTTTGTTTGCCTTTTAAGGAAGAATTAATGCATTTAGCTGTTTGAATAAATAGCACCTCTTTTATTCTCATGCTAGTTTTAGCTATAGCTAGACTGTTTTTATCTTTTTTCTCTGAAAACTCTTCTTTTGTTTTACTATTGTCGGGAATAATAGCAGCACCATAAGAATTGTGTCCAGGCTTCAAAATCCCTTTCTTTCACTACCTGGAGAGCACTTATGCAAAGTCCCCTAATTCAACTGAAGAGAAATATGCTTACCTTCTGTTGGTGACGTCTTCAGATGTCTGCAGAGCCCCTCTGTTTCCCCATATGTCTCTTTAATTTTTACTACCGCTTCTGTTCCTCGAAGTTCCATGAGGGAGCGCAGTTCTTGCAGTGTGCACCCAAACTCTCCTGCATGGCTGGCCTCATTTCTTTGGTTCTTGGAATAAAAATCGCTATTTGTCATGTCACCCATTGTTGCCGATTATATTGCTCCACTCGTTATAGTTGATACAATCTTAAAACGGTTTAAAAATTGAAGTAAAGGAATCTTGAATTCCAACCTAAGAAGTTAAAAAGAATCCAGTGTGTGTCCGGCGAGCGACGTGGAGAATGCCTCTGGCGTGCAAGGTGTCCCTGACTGACTAGTGGTCCGCAGAACGGCTGCTTTCAAGGCTGCAGACCAGCTCCACTCCATTCACCATTTGCCATTATGCTGCACCCAAGCTGTAGAATCTACATGGTCATTTCTTCCTCTGGAGCTTTGGAAACAAACAGAAAGGACACATTACAAGAGTGAGCGATAACGCTTTACAAAGGTGATTTCAAATCTATTCTATCATTGGAGTTTGACTTGTCATTTAAGAAATGCTATGCAGAAACAGATGTCCTGTAAGATGCTGCAGGTAGTCAGAGCTAGCATCGACAACAAGGATAACACTAGCTCTGGCTTAGATAAAGCTCTCTACAGCTAAAGCACCAATAGCAGTGTTGCTTACTTTAATCAAGTCCCAAGAGCATCCGCTAAATGAGATGGCTCATGAATATTAATAAGTAAGCGATTAGTCCAGCGTGCTAGATGCACCTCCAGGATGTGCTCTGGTTCATACAGCCACATCAATCTTTCATCGGACAAGAACAAAGACTCTCTCATAAAGGCTACAAGGTAACAAAAATAGTTAAACACTACTAGTTTTCATAACGGCTTAAAGCCAAACTGTTTTTCAGTGCAAGGACAGTAAAACTGGTGGAGAAACTAGAGCCGCCATTACAAATTCAGAATACATTTAAATACATTACATCTTGCAGCCTTGCCTTCTGTGAAAGTAAGCATACCCCAGAAAAGAGAGAAAACACTTGAGTGTTTCGGCTGGAACAGCCAGACCTCCGTCTCGCGTAAGGAAGGCAGCTGTTGGGTTGCTTTCCTTCAGCACTGCCCGCTCGCCAGCAGCCTGCGCAGCTTCGCCTCGACAGCTAAAAACGTGCGAGCACAGAGCCAAGGGACCCTCACAAATACATGTGCACCCGGGGGGTGCTGGGGGTTTTCTTCTTCCTTTTTTTTTTTCTTTTTTTAAACCATGTGCAGTGTTGAAGAAGTCCCATTTGGACCACCTGGGAGACAGTTAATTACTGCCTAAAACCAGCCTTTCCCCTTCCCATATTCTAATGAAGCTGGTTTAAATACTGCTGAAACCAGCTATTATATTTGGCACAGAGAGTTTTAACAGAGATTAAAGGTTTCTTTTTTGCCTCAAGTAGGTTAGTGAATCATAGAATGCATGCGCACTGTCTAATCTATAGGTCTCTGAACAGTTTTCTCATAATAAAAAAGATCTTTAAAAGAGCACACCATCAGCCCAATGATTGACAAAACTGTCATAGTCAAAGTGCATATTTTGAACTTTCTAGGTAGAGCAATACACAGCGGAAATGAGTACAAACAAAGAGGATCCCAAAGCGTTTCAAGTTCCAATTTCATATTCGTGCAAGTTTTAACCTCCTGCCCACACATAGTCAACCTAACACATAGGCTGGGTGTTTCCACCGACCCCACCGCACTGCCCTCGCTCTGATGCGGGAAGGATCAGGCCCACTGCATGCCTTAACTCCTCGCTGCCCACGGTGACGTTATCTGCACTGCAGCTGCCCAATACACCTTGCGCAATTAGACAAACTGAACCTCTACCAGCCCTCTCATTTACAGAGAAAAACTCAACATTCCTTTAATTTCTGTGGCGGGGGCGGGAGGGGGGGGGGGGAAGAAAAAGAAAGGGAAGTACCAAAGTTTCATTACAATATTACAGAAAGCAATTAAAATAGCAGTCAACTCCTACATGCTTCTTCTACCCATCCTATTTATTGACATATATTCTAGTGCTAACAACTTTTGCCAACCTTGATTTCACATATTGCTTTTCAAGTTCATAAGAAGAGAAGAATTCCAGCACAAAATGGGGCTTACAGTGGTGAGTAATAACGAGAAACTGGAAGTAGTAATTAGAAAGGGCCTTTATTTGCCAAGCAGTAGCCAAGGAGGAGATATTCTGCTCTGTCAACAACACTCCACTTTCCATGCTGGCATGCAGGACAGTGGTCACAATATGAATTCACTTCTAGATAATTCCCTATGTATAGTGTGCAGAAAAGACCTTACACACTACTGCTTTATCTGTTTTTAAAAGGATGGATCAGTTTTCTGCACAGAAATAACATCAGCTTGTAGCATCTTTTTGAAAGAATTGCAGGATAGAAGTGTCACAGATGTCCGGTAAAACAGACTTCATCCCAAGAGGCACTGAATCACCCCGACCACTGATGACATTGCCCCCCTTTCCTAAAATCAGCATTTCAGTCTTTTCCTGGTTTCATCTGTGATAAGTTGCTGCTGACAGCCACATCAAAAAGCAGACTCGGATTTGACGATGAAAAAGAATACCCAGAAAAATGTTGCGAAAAAATGAGGCATCAATAATAAGGAATAGCAAAAATGACAGACTGCTATTTACTTTCAGTGGGCAAAAAAGAATCTATTCCTAAGATAAGTACACTTTGAGATCTTGAACACTGGGTGCCTAAAAACAGCCATGATGTTAAAAAACAAACAAACAAACAAAAAATACACCGTTCACCTAACAGAGAATTTATAGGGCTTTGCTGGTCCAGTGGGCTTTTTAAACATTCCTCTAATAAAGTAAAATTGTTCTCAAACAGTTGCATAAGACCACAGTGAAAAGACAATTATTAGTGTTTTCTAAGGAGAACCATCTACCAATTTCATTAGTGATGCAAAGGGTACTAACCACGATTTTTCTGTGGGATGCGTCCACCACTCTCAATCAAAACATCTCTTTTGACTCACTGTGCCATCACTATACATTAATATATTTGCTTCTATTCTTAGCAATTCATTGTCATTTATCAGCCACAGCAAGAGGGTGTTGTTGCTTTTTAGCATGTTTGAGTCATTTGCCTGCTTAATTTTTTATTTCACCTTCAATTAAATATTAATCAATAAAAAACAAAGACGAAGTGCACACTTCCTTCAGTGCTTTAATAACAAATCACTTGGAGTTCGTGCTCTTCATGATTCACCAAATGTTACGACACCAGGGAAACACTGCCTCACATTTTTGAAAGACAGATGGTAAAGTACAGAAAGCAGAAAGCACGAGCAACATTATTCACTGATAACGCGTCTCCCTGATCCCATGGAACAAGATACACAGGCTTCACTCGATCCTTGAATCTCTTTTATGAAAAGCCCAGGAACCTTGCCAGAGCACACAGCAGGTTAGCATGACTGACACATGGTCACCTCACCCTTCCCGAGCAGTTCATATTCCTGAGGAAAACAGGAAAAAAGCTGAGGAATAGAAAACTGGAGACTCACGTATGGCAGTATTTCCCCATCAGTGGGCTACAGGCTTTGCATCTCCAAACCAGATCCAATTACTAGAAGTGGGTGAAACTTGAAGTCTCCTCTACAAGAAATCCAAGTATTGCTCTGGTTTTGGGTGGGGGGTTTTGTTTGCTGGTTTTTGGGGGGAGAAGGTTAGGGAAGTGATTATTTTACAAAACACGCTCCAAACATTAATATTTTCAAGATGTGGATGTCGTATAGGTGAACGACCAAGAAACCCCGATTTTAAAAAAGCAGGTGATACCTGTACATTTTCAATCAAAACGAACGACTGACATTATTCAGGAACAATATCTGTGAAAAACCTTCACCGATTTGATTCACATCTACCTTGATCTACCATACAGCTGTTCTTTTGCCTCATAGGAGTTGCAGATCCAAGCGCTCTGAAGAGAAACAGGCATTTCTAAACTGAGACTCATCTCTTTCTAATATGGACATCTAAATTAGGTGAGCAGAATTTCTTCTACAGGTGCCCGCTTCCACTGGTTATAGGGCAAGTCTGCATAACTAGTTCTCTAGATCTCTAATGGCACTTGAAACTAACCCCAATGCTATGGTCTGAGCTACCTGAGGAATAACATCTCCAGCAGAACAAGGCTGAGCAAACCCCAAGCTTCAGCAGCAGAAGATGCGTTGTGCTGGGGGTGGGAAATAGCCAGGGAGCTCAAGGACTTCTCCCTTTCTTTTCACAGGAGCCCTGCATCCCCTCAGGGCCTCCAGGCCAAAATTTCTCAACTTCTTTAACCCAAGGTCTGCTCAATCTCTTTCAATCCAAACCCCATCATCTACTGTGTGCTTCAATGCTTTTAATTTATTACCAAATGCTTCCCAGGCCACAAAGAGCCACCATCCCCAAATCCTGAGAGCACAGCTTTTAACACCATTCTAGCACACAATCATTTCATCCTCTCTTATGCATATTTGGTCTCACCATTCCCTACGACAACAATTTATAGAGAAACCAGTCCTCCACAGACCTCTTCAGCAAAAGAGAAATACAAATCTCCAGTAACTGAAAAACTAATGTCATACACAATGTTACATTGTTCTTCCAGACAAAAGCAGTAGCTTTTAATGAATGTTATTTCTTTTTATTTATTCTTACCAATGCTTCTGAAACAAGCTTTAGAAACAAGAAATTTGGGTAAAAAATTTCCTACAGTGCAGTTTGAAAACAACAGTATGCTGTGGACAAAAAGACAAAATAGCAGCCCACCTAGATTCACTTCAGGTGGCAAAAGACTCACATACTGGAAAACTTGGGTAAAATACTATCCTTATTTTTCTCACTAAAAAGTCAAGATGTAAGTCTTCACCTTGGTCTGGGATTTTGTTTGTCAAAGATGTCATGGATTTTTGTTGCACAAATGCACTACAAACTCAAATTATTTGTTGGTTGGTTTTGGTTTTCTTTTCCAGAGAGGCTGTGTCTTGGGGAACAGGCTTCCATTCCCGTAGAGCCCAAGTCAAACGTTTTTCATCTTCTAGCTGCTTGAAGGAAATACATGTCAATTAAAACAGAAGCAATGTGGATGAGCTAACTGCGGGCCTGCTGGGAAAACTATCCTTTCATTTCCCTAATCAGGAAAAGTCTCATCTTGGAAGTTTGTAAATATTTTCACAGTGTGTTAGAATGATTTCTAAGTAGATATCATCACCATCTATTCTGACATCTGATTTCATTTGGATTCAATTGGCAGAAAAATTAGTAGCAAGGTAACAAACCAGATTTCGCCAGGTCAGAATCACAAGACTTGCATTTCACAGTCCTTAAAGGTCTGGACAAATAACAGGTTCATGATAATTCCAAAAATTCAGGATATATTCATAACTTGACTGTTATGAATATAAATTTTCATAAATTTTCTCTAAATTTTCATCTAAGATTATGCTAACTCTGATCTCAAAATCTGATGATGAAGGAATTGCTTGCATTACAGGAGGAAGGATGAAGAGGTAATCACTTCTTAATGGGCTGCTAGAGGAACAGCCAGGGTAGCGAGATCGGCAAAGCCCAGGTACTACTCGCTCAACACGCGGCTGGGAAGAAGGCACACGGATCTGTTCCCCCTGAACTAAGCTAAGGGAATTAGCAGTTCCCAGCCTTCTGTATGTGGCATCGCTGTCCCACCTGGATTATTATTTGGCTGTAGATTGCTAGCTGGTTCCTTGAGACATATCAAGAACTCCCAAAGTAAGAGGAAAAAAAGCACTAGAAGTGTCACATTTTAGTGAGTAATAGGTATTTAGCCAGGTTTATCTATATTCATTACATTAGAGATACCATTCCTTGATAAAACAGGATTGGAAGCAGATTTAAGGGAATCTTCCCTGGAGTCACATGAGAGAGTTTTTTGAGACTACAGTTCCTCAAACCTTGATGTGAGATGTGGGTAGCAACAGCTTGACAATGTATTTCAGAGGATGGAAAACTCATGGCAGCCCTTTGCAAGGTGAAAACAGTTGAGAAAGAAAACCATAACCTGCTCTGTTGAAGTCTCCAGATGAGCGAAATCAATCAAGTGTGGCCCAGCTGTACCACCTTTTACAATTTCTTGTTCTTTTCATGTCAAAGACAAAATGTCCACCCATTTGTGAACATAATCTTCGCGGACCAGAATGAGAAATGGATGGTCTATCCAAGCAGCCAACAAAGCCAATCAAACGCACCCAAGGATGCTCAAACTCACACTCTCTTAAAACAAATACTGACTTTGAAGTTTAATTATCAGGAATGCACAAGATACAGAAGGAACTAAGAAAAAACACCATTTGAATAAAAGCATGTTGGCACCTTCACAACTGTAAATTTTTTGTTTAATACCAGGAGGAAGCCGAGAGCAGACAAAGAAAAGGAAATCGAACTTTGTGGCTGTTCAGCTTTCAGCTGTTGTCTGAAAATATTCCTGACTTCATCACCACATTTCTTAATGAAATTCAAGTTGCAGTAAGTTAACTTGTACATAATTCATTCACGATGAGCACACAGGAATGAGACATTTGTACATTCCATCTACAAAAAATTAGAATTTCTTCTATGATGCTTCATTCAGTTGTTATTCTAAGACAGAAATTTATTTCCTCTGATAATACGATGACATAAAGACAATAAAGTTAAGGCATTATTTTAAAAAGATTACAAAATCACAGGCCACTATCTATTATAATCCCTAAAGTAACAATTGTTTTAGTCCTTTCAGTGTGAATCCACGCCTCCAGTCAGCTTGGATTTCTTGTACCAGTTTTGCTATCAGGTAGGATAAATAAAAATTATTCCATGCCTCTTCTAAGATATTGTTGGTTATTTGAAGGCAGAAAAGGCACTGCCACAGAATTAATCTTTAATAAAGGGGCACAAAATATCATTAATTTTGGTTATACTGAAATATATATATATACACACACACACTTAGGACCTCTACCAAACAAAATCAAACTCTTTCACAAGTTTGCTGAACTTTTTTTTTCTATGCTGTACCAATATACTGAGGGAAACTTAAAATAACAATTGTGGAGTAAACCTGTGGAGTAACCCCCAATGTTACAGCATACAGTTATTCCGTCTACAATTTGATACAAAGTCCATTTTCCACCATTACTCATGTAAATGGCTACAGCAAAGCCAAATGAACTACTGACAGGAACAAAAATCCTACTGAAGGATTCAATTCAGTCCCATTAAAGTCAAGGAAATGACTCTACCGACGACTTCTAGGGGATTGGATCAGGTCCTGCAGATGAAATCCTTCCTTCTCTGATGCCAGAATTTCACTCTTTATGAATTGCTGTCAGTAGACAGGCTGCAATAAGAAACCAAATCATGTTTATTATCTCTCATCACCGAGCACTTGTCTTGAGTTACAAAATACTCCCGGCTTTGCTCTGCTCTCCCGCGGAGCGCCGGCAGGGCTGCGGGGGGCAGAGGGCTGACCCGCAGCGCCGGCCCCGCCACAGAGCCCCGCTGAACAGTGGTCTCCCACGCAAAGAGGTTTGCTAGCGAAGTCTGTATGAGCCGCAAGTTCTAAGAACCCTCTTCCATTTCTTGCTAGTACTAACATGCATTTATTTTGTTTGGCTTTCAGCGATAAAATGAAAGGTTATTTTTCATTAGCTATTTATTCTCCCAAGGTTATTTTTCATTAGCTATTTATTCTCCCAAGACTCTTAATCCCACCTTGCAAAGCAGTTATTGGGTTTCTTTTATTTACTACCTTCCTACACAACACATTTTCCTACTCTTCAGAGTTGTACTTTTGGCACTCAACAAGGACCCATTCTACACCTATATAAGCTTTACAAAATTAATGTTTTCGTATACAGCTGCATTGATTTTATACAGAGACTAACACAGCACAGTTGTTCCAAGGAAAGCCAACTTACAAACTATGTTATCAATTTAATTGAAAACACAGCTGGAAAAATCTAAGGATATTCAGACTGCAGATATTCAGATATCATTAAGTAAAGTAGCTGTGAAATGCACAAAAAGCTGATGAGCTAAGGAACACATCCCAGCACAGACCCAGGATCCAGCACAGATTACTGCATCAGTTACAGAGCTGGGGGGGGGGGGACCAAGAGAGGGGAAGGAAAAAAAAAGCGCCTTTCTTTAGCAGAGAACACACAAAAGATGCATTATCTAGTGACGTAGTAGAGAGATCTACTGATCAGGTAGGAGTTCATCAGATCAGCATCATCTCCAGGACAAAATTTTCAAAATTTCTTCAACTGGGCTGAGGTGCCTTTTTTTTTGCACCCCCCTGCCCTTTTTAAAATTAATGTTGTGCAATAGTCCATTACAGTATCAACCCAGGGGACAGGGATGAAAAGCCCTATAAAAAAAAGCCCAAACTCACCAGAGTCCAATTCAGATTTTTGTCTTTACTAGCTTCAGGTTTTTGTCTTTACTAGCTTCATTCGAAACAAATTATTGAATCATAGAACATCTCAAGTTGGAAGGGACATAAAAACACTAAAAAGACAGGCAATTCTACATTTCTCCTTCGTTTATACATTCACAAGATTTCTTAATTCTAGAATTTGAATTACCACGTGACCTTTACCATTGAGAAGACATCAGCTTGAAGTACGCAATTTCAAGGGATTTTGAGAAGTCTGTGCCTGGTATATATGATTATATCTCATTTTAATCAGCAAATTATCCAGAACATCCTAAAAGAAAGAGGTTATCTAGCTCCTTACAACAAATAGGATCTTCAGCTTGATAGAGACTGATTAAAAACAGCTGACAGTCCCACTCTACCCCACAGTACCAAAAATTTTTGGACTTTTATTTAGTCTCTATTCAGAAGGGACAAATTTGGTTCCTGATTTTTTTTTTTAGTCTATTACTAATTGTTTCATTATAGAAATATTAACTGACCTCTCTATCTGATCTTCATACCTTAAGACTAACTCAAAGTTTTAATACTATGGTAGAAACTGCCATTTCTCCTGCTAAGTACATGTAGCTCTCAACTTCATTTTACCTCCCTTTCTCAAATGCTTTATAGAAGGTTTTTTCTCTTAAAAATTGAGAGTAATGAAGCAAATCTTACCCATGTCTGAACCATCTATCAGCCTTTTAATCAATAAGCTACAATTTTTACCCACAATCCTTCTTGGGCCTGTAAATTCCAGAAACCCAAACGCTGAAAGCGCATCGCGTTACTGCTCTGCCCAGGCACCTCTGCCCTCCCCACACCTGCCCTGGGGCTCACCAACCCACCAACTGTTTTGAGAGTTCTTAAATGGTAGCAGAAATATTTTCAGTACTGGTTAGAATTTTGTCAGAATAAATACTTAGGGGAGGCCAGAATTTTATTATTTTTTAAATGAGCTGGAGATAAATGGAGGCCTTTTCCTGCTTTAGATGGGATCAAGAAGAGCACATCTGTACTTCCAAGGAAACACAGTGGAAGAACGTTCGTTAATGTGAAATATAACTTTGATGGATTCCTTTTACTAAAAAGTTGACAAGTATCATGTTTTTCATAAGTATGGATCTATAGGATAACACAGAGAATAAAAATTGAGGAAATCCATAACCAGTCAGCTGCAGCAAAATGCATTTTGTTGTGTTGGTTCTGAGCTCTGGAGGGTAAAGGGCCCAAACCAAATCTTGCTTGGTCAACTGGCATTTCTTTACACCAGCTCAAATTGCAACAATGAAACCAGAATAAAAAACGAACCTACGTCAGCAAACATGGTGTACAGGTTTTCATACCTGATGAAAAGTTAGTGCTTCTTAAAAGGAAAAGAAGAACAAATTACATCCAGCATGTGACAGTCCCAGTGGCTGACTATTTTACTAAAACCACCTGTTTAAATAGCAATATTCTGGTGTGGATGATTATTTAGCAAGTAACACAGTTTGTTCTAGAACCTACTGGAAATACTTTGCAACTCATACAATTTACGGACAAGATTAAATCCAAACATTTTTCATAGAAAAGACCTTTCTTATTTTAACATCCAATTCCAAACTACTACAGTATGATCAGTGTCAACACTCACATCCCTAAGAAAGAAGTTCAAATTTCTACATAGCAACCCAAGGGGAAAAAAGAAAAAAAAAGAAAAAGAAAAAAAAAGACTTGCTATGCAATTTTTTCTGTTCTTCTGTCAGCACCTATCATATAAATCAACCAAACGTTAGCAGTAAAAAGGACTCGTTGACTACTCTTGGCCACGTCACTCTTTAAAAGAAGTAGAGAAAATCAGAGCATATTAACAGACCTTTAGCCAAAAGACAGGAGAGCCACCACATGGCCATACAAAAATGGAATCAGATTGCTGTATTTAGCCAAAAATACTCTATTTCAGCCTTATACACATAATAATGTCTTCCACCTAAGAGCAGCTTCAAAACTGATAGCAGAGAAATCCATTTTCGCAGAGGGAGGTCCTCCCTTCTTACATTTTTCAGGGGTTACTCAAGAAAAAAAAAATCCTTTGCTAGCCGCAGGGCCAGCCAGCGTGGAGTCAAGCAAACCCAGGGGCAGCTGAAGTCAGACATCGTTACCATCAGTCAGCAGTTGGCACACAACTGTTCAGCAGATGAAATGCTGGAGCATGATACAGATCTCCATGAGAAACAGCTGGCAAAAAAGAAGAAAAAAACCCCACCAAACCAAAACACCACCCCAAACAAACTTCCACTGCAGTCTGCATTTGCAGCCCTATCTCTGCCCCTTGATTTCACTGTCAGAGGAATCTTCTTATACTAGTAAGACAAGACATAAAGCCATGAAACTAATACTGAAGCTTTTAGTGCAGCACCATTGGTTGTTAATGAGATTCAAAAAATCCAGCTTCCATGCAAAAGAACTATAAGCAGAATAACGAAACAGGAAGAACACAAAATATGAAAGAAAATCACCTGGTTGTTAAAAAAAATACAATATATTGTTATTTAATGAGTGAACAGAAATATATATGAGTGGAATTGAAACACGCACATTTTTCATATGCACTATTCCCATAACGGCTGTAAAGGAAAACTGCATGCTATAATCTATTTTACTGAACAAACATATATTTTCTTTTTGTTAATAGTAAAAAGAACTTTTGCATCTTTTTCTTTAAAAAAAAAAAAAAAAAAGAATTTTTACATAAGATCAGGCTATTTTGTTCTTGAGATGGGATGCAGTTCTCTAAAACGAGAGCAAAGAGACCAAACTGTAATTAACAGCTGCGTTTGGTGCTGTAAGGACCATCAAAGACAGATTTTGTTGTTGTTGCCTGCATATTTCAAGGCAAGAGAACATTTCCACTTTGCCTGGATAGAACCACAAAATGGTTATACACAGTACAAGGATATCAGCCATCCTGAACATTTTAATTTTGTTAGGCAGGATTTTGAAGCAAATAGCTATTCTTAGACAACACATCTCATTGAACAGGACACACAAACCCAGTAGGTGCCAGTCACAGACAGACCAAGCGGTCTGCTCCAACTGCCTATCGCTCAAACGTGACACCACGGCTTCCATCAAGTACAATCAGATCTGTAAAAACTGCACAAGTTATAAAAGCTTTCTTTTAAGCTCAGCTTGTTCTTAAATTCATCCTGCTTCCTATCTAGTTACAACTGTCACGTACAATGAAACAACCCATGGCTTCGTGTCTGCTCCTCACCTACATCCTGTATGTCTCACTGTATAGCTTCCTTAGGTACCGGGACCAACCGCTGTACCACCTCCACAACATCAGGTGCCTCTTCTCCTGCCATTCGACTGCCAGCCACCTGCGAGCAGTCGAGTGCCCCAAACTGAAGCACTACTCCTCTGCAGAGGAGAAAAATGACTGTTCCACACTGGCCATGGCTTGTTATTTATCTTCTTGATTTCTAATGAGAGTTTTTCACCTCCCTTTGACTTACCTGATCATTTCCCCACACATATGCAAGTCCTCCCGATTTTTTACAGTAATTGGTAAGAAAATACAAGACAATTCCTATCACACTGCTGACAATACCATTGCATTCTTTCTTCCATTTTGTTCATGCCTCTAAATTTCCTAAGGAATTATGTCAAAATAAATCGTACAACTGCCTTACCTACCTCTTGAGATCAGTTAACCAAATGTACAAAAAACAAGCCTATCCTGCCACATACTCATATATGACTCAGAATTCAAAGGCAGCCTGTGAAATTATAACAAATTTAAAATCAAACTTTAAGAGGTTATAAATTACTCAAAAATGAAGCTGCCGGTATTTTAACACCATCAGTACACTTATTAGTAGAACTTTGCATCTGTTTAAATCTCCTCTGTGCCACTGAACTCTCAGTGCATAATTATGCAAGTACCAGAGTTAAAAGAAGAATAATCCTTTTGCTTTGCTACATCTTATGGAAAACAAGTTATACGGTAGAACACAAAAGCTATCTTTCTTCAAAAGCATATATTTGTATTGTGCTAAAAAAAACCCACATAAATGATTTTTATAGTCACATCAAAATGCCCAGCTTTATAACATTTCTCGTTAAAAAGGTGAAATTACCTATCTTTGCTAGTAAACATAGATCCAAACCTTGACAGCATTGAATTCCAGCTTCAAAGGCAAAATGTCCTCAGCCATGAGCATGCGCAGATTTTGCAGGTAATATAAAGTTAAAACAACAGATTGCAGTTGAAACTATGATTTGGTTAGAGTCTCCTTCCAGGTTTTCAAGAGTACAGCCAATGGAGCTGGCAGAGAGCAAAGAGTCATCTCATCCACCCCCCACCCAAAAGCAAGGCCAAGTGCCCCTACATCTCTCCCAGCTTGCATGGCAGGTCGTTAGTGGGCTTATTTCTATCACCTGCCATGAAAACCACATGTGATTTTTCTTCTCTTTAATCAGGGGAGAAGAAAGGGAAGCATTCATATAAGACAGAATCTAACATCTACCATGAAATTTTTAATCTATAAGAAAATCAAATATAAACATATGTTCTCCACAGTGATTTATAACTATGAACATCTTAACCACAATGAAACAGAAGCAGAGCTACTGGAGAGAGAAGTCAGCACCACGTAAATCCATGTGAAAGGATGAGAGAGGAAAAAAAAAAACCCGCAGGACTCAGTTGTACAACAGAATCTGTCAGCCAAGGTCACTCGTAAGAAAGAGAGCAGCCAAAAAGGAGGTTTTAAATCTCAGTGGGCATTAGCTGAAAGACATGCAGTGATGTTCTGCAGTGATTTTAAATAGGACATTCTCAAAGGATTAAAAGTATATGTATATCAGTCAACTCTATCAACATACAAAATTTTTGCTCCCTGCACAGATTATTCTCATGTACAGAGAATCAAGAAGTTGTTTTGGAAAAGAAACTACAAACTACACAAATCATAGATACACGCTGTATAAATATATCGGCCACAAAAATGGCTCTGCTGAAAACATCTGAGAAAGATCAGAAAGATTTAACACCCCTGGAAGAAAAATAAGGGAGCAAACTAAACCCGCGGCGTCGGGGCTGCCCGTGTGGGGAGCGGGTCGCAGAGGGCACCAGTGGATCGCAGCTCCTCCCGCCCGGCAAACGCCCACACCGCCTCTCCCACGGGAAGGCACTTTCTGGACGGGCAGATGTATACAAAAGCTGACACGCACCAGGCTCATTAATCCTAAAAATTCATCAGAAAGAATAAAAAGAGTTTGGGGAGAGAAGTTTCAAAAGCCAACTGTTCTTTACGTTCAGCTTTAAGGAAAGCATTAATTTTAGCAAGCGTTTTTGAAGGGGGGAAAAAAAAATAATCACTCTTCCCTCAAAAATGTATACGGTACAGACACTACTCTCTTTCTGCTTCACAGCAGCAACATTTGGAAAACTACTTAACCTTTCTATTTTTATCTGGGTGCATTCAAATTACCAATAATGTACAACATGCTGTAACAAAACCACTGATGTAGGGTATAATTTTCCCTCAAGCACATTATCCTAGCTGGTGGCTCAGAAAAATAAGCTGATAAAACAGCAGCAGACATCAATTGATGGATAGAAAGTGATCACAGCTATGTGGAATGTTGTTGCCCAACCTTAAAATCATATAATTAGCCAAAAAATATAAGCAGTAGGACAGGACATAAAACCAACCATACATTATCGGGTCATCCTAAAAATCCTCCTACAAATGAGTTTTTAAAGAGACCATCAGATTATCGCCTCATAATTTAGCTATTAACACACAGATTTATTTTAAAGCCATCATTATGCCTGGTACTTCTATTAAATATCTTCTTCCTTGTCAAGTTCAATCGGGATCTCATCCTAACCATGATGAGCTTTTAATTTTCTGTTCTATTAATAGCAACTTAAAAATAAAATGTTCTCTTTTGAAACTATAAAGCTGTAGCTTCTTCAGGAGCTGCAAGGGGGAAGAGAGATCAACCTTCCCACTCCACATTTCTTAAACTGCATTAGCTATTTGCATAAATGGAAAAATATCAAGAGAACGAGTAAGAAACAGGAATTTTCTCTCAGAATACCTTCACTATAACTCCATACAAGGATTGATCATGGCTTCAGAGCAGTAATAGGGAGTTATCAAAATACAGGAAATAAATACTTTAAGAATTTCCCTGTAGGTTCTGAGTCATTCTCAGCAACTCTCTTGCTAGTCATCAATAGGTAATAGATTAATTAATGACATAATTAGCTGCAGGATACATAGACTGCTAGCCAGCAAAGCCCTTCAGCAGATACTCAAATTTCAGCACAACTGGGGTCCTCATTAATTCCCCGGCAAATGAGGGAAGATGGAAAGTTAGAGATGAGTATCATGGCACTCTGTGGCCACCTGACACACGTGGATCAGATTATTCCAGCTGCTTTTCTTCTGTTGCCTCCTTCAAGTACTGGCGGAAGGAGAAGGTACAGACAAAATGGTTGCCAAGCGCTCTCTTGGATCTAGTGTAAATACGACTGATACACAGTACACGTGCTGCAGCACTCGCTGGTACCATCGTGGTGTGGTGCTGCTTTCACGGGCAAGAAATTAAACCGGTAATACCAAGTCCCAGGCCATCAACAAAATCGGAGAGCCCTGATATCTGCAGGAAAGCAAAAAGTCAGTAACTTCAGTTTGATGCCTGCTTACACCGACGCAGGAAGGCAAGGACCTGCACTTGGGCTTTTCCACGTTTCTTCTGCCCTGCCCAGCTTCCCAGCTGCCCAGTTCTGGTATGCAAACTGGTATACAACCAAGGCTCGGGTTGCTTTGAGATGTATTTTCTGTAACTGTCTAAATGCTTGTGACCTTTCTCTTAGGATATGGGCCTATTCAAGCCTATCTTTATCTAAAGATTGGAACACTGAAATGTGTTTTAATGAGGGATAAACTGAGACCATCTGGATGTCTCAGCTGCTACAGAGCAGGATTGTTTGCTGATTTTAACCACGTCTCTTGCAGAGAACACAGACCTGTGCTGCACAAAGTGCACTAGCTCAGCTTGATTTCTCCTTGTAATCAAATGTGTTGATCTAAAATCTATTTCCAGCAAATTACTTCTCTGTTTTGGGAGCAACTCTCTCCTCATCTCTTAACCACGGTGATGGGGATAAGCAGAGACAATTGAGTTGAAAAGGTATTTTTGTAAGAGGCTGACAGCGAGCATTCTCAGTGAAATCTTCCATTTTGGAATATGACCACCATTTATTCACACACTACATAACAGATGTCAACTTTCTGGATATTATATTAAGACCTGGGGTTTTCTTTTCTTTTCCTTTTTTTTCCCTTTTTTTCCCTTTCTTTTTTCCTTTCTTTTCCTTTTTTTTCTTTTCCTCCCCTTTTCCCCCCCTATTCCCNAAACACCAGCCGAGGTCTACAACAGATCTTGCAGGCCGAGCCGCTATGATTTTAGTCTCTCAAGTTGAAACTGTTCTACTTCGTAGGAAAAAAAAAAAACCAAACCCACCATATGTTTAATGGTCAGCAAAAGGAAGTGCGAAAATAATTCTACAGACTAATAATCAGAGTATTCTCTAGACAGCTGAGAGACTTCTGCTCAATTCTCAAATGAAATAAAATTAATAGGGGACTGAACCCAGACTTCCTGTGTTCCCACAGATTTTTCCACATCAGAAGACTACAGGCACTAACGTTTTGTGAAACACTCCAAATTCTAAAATCTGTAGCAAACTTCATGACTACTTTTGAAGAGACCAAAACTGGGTTTGGGGGTGGGGGGCGTGGGGGGTGTAATGGCTTCCACCAAAATAACTCAGACAACATGCACCATTAACAATTTTAGCTTGAAACATTCTGTTAAAGCAGTTTATGTGCTGTTAATTATGCATTCACCAGAAATGACACCTTTAACTTCAGATTCCAAGCAGATCTGAGAATTAAGAGAGTAAAACCAACAACTGTTCTTGTAAGTAGAACTACTCTAGAGATACTGAGATCTTCAGAAATTTAGCATATTTTTAGCATTTTTTTTCTTCACTTTTCTTCATCTAAATAAAGTTTTTGGGAAAAAAAATGGTACTCTGTTGATTATACCTCTCAAAAAGTGATCCAACACAGGATGTTCTGGCTTTTGACTATAAAGTGATTATTTGAAAATGAAATAAAGTCTTGTGTTCATTTCCTATCAGAGTATCAAAAAATGCCTAAAAGGGAATTTTTGGAAGAACTATCTTGAGACATTTGGAAGAAATACCCCCCAAAATGCCAAGATAGATTGATTACTCCCATTTTTTAAGCTATATCCAGTACCACAGTACATTGCTTTATTGATTTGTTGGGCTCTTAATTCTTTCAGGGATAAACGCTGCTACAGAAAAATCAGTCGGTTACCGCAATGTTTTGATTCTCACTTCTAAATCAAAGTGGTTTTGATAATTCTCTGAATTCTTCATGTCATAACTAAGCTTCTGAAATTCACCCATCACAAATGATCATCACAGATTTACTAGAAAGCCCAGTCGCTTAATCTAACACTGGGTCCACAAACACCCAACAAGTAAAGGATTCCAAAAGAAACGTATTATGTCATTATAGATGTGGATACATCTACAAACAAACCAATAAAATGAAATCTCTCCCTCTACAGGTAGAAGCGGTAACAAGGAATTACCCATATTTTGTCACAAGCTCTGCAAAGATCCGCGCTAGCGTTGAACACGTCTGTAACACAGCTAAGATTAGTAATATTATTAATCACATCTGTAGCATGTTGCGTACAAGGTGTAACAATTTAACACAATAAAGTCTTAAATATTGGGATTTCCACGATTAATCTCAGAGAACTGTTTGACTCAAAACCACTGCATTGATTTAATACCTGAAATCTGCAAGAAAACAAAAAATGTAATCCAGTTGTTTCATAGAAATCAACTCCTACACATTTCCAAGGGAAGCAAATTCACACCCCCTGACAACAGATTTGTTTTTCTTAGTTATGTTTTGTGGACCCATCTGAAATAATTCACACATCAGAGACTTAAAATTACTATCCTTCTAATAATTTTAATCAATCTCTGAATCTGTTTTTTACATCAGAAATCTTACAGGGATAGTACTCCCCAGCACAATCTCTAGAATAATAGAAGGAAATGGTTTTCAATTCACCAACAACAATCTTTGCATGTTTGAATACAACCCCTAAAAATAAAAGGATAAGCTTAACTCAGAAAATTAAGCAAAAATAATGAAAATATAACCCATGATTTGCATGCACCTAACCCACATGCTGTCACAAAATGCATAACCAGTCCGCTCTTGATTTCAGTGAGTAACTCAGCCAGGTTGTGGATTAACGAACTACCACCTCTTGCTGCAGCCTATTTAAACCCAGTGCTCTCTATGTAAATCAATGTAAAGCTTTTATAGGTGAGCATTTTAAATAAACACAGCTTTATTCACATATATTCATGTGTCTATTGTTTTGCCTTCTTTGAAAATGAACAGAAAATACTTCCTCAGATGGGTTCCTTAATAACCTGATGTTTATCTTGCTTTTTGTAACTCCTTGCAAGAACAAAACTCATCAAGTTCTAGCATAACCATTCAAAAAAATACCTACATTCCCATTGTCAAACAGGATTTTTAGCACTTGGGAGTCTGCACCTGTGGAAATACAATGAGAGAACAGACCCATTTCCATTCTATAACAGCAACTCAAGTGTCCTTCAAGAAATTATACAAGTAGTAAATATGTACATCTCTCATCTAAACTTATTTAACCATTTTCCAAAGCTACAGTTCCTCGGTGTCTTCCTATGACTGCCAAAAGCACGTACACCTCATTTTAACAGACTGAAAAACATTCTTGTGGCACTCCGTGTACCCATGCTCTTCATTCACATCACCGTCAGAAGGCAATGACACAAGGAAATCTGTGTGTTTGCTCCTGTTTATCTGTTTCTCTGGTTGACCTGATCTGCCACTCGGGAGCACGCAGGAACGACAGCTTATTTGCTGAATCTGTTTTCCCCACTGTCATTCAAGATGTAGTACGACGCTTAAATAGGCAACAGTCAGATTAATATAATTGAGGATGCAGTTCAGAATAGACAGGAAGTCATGCCGGAATTGCAAAGCGCTTCTCTCTTACGATTAAAACATCCCCAGGGTTATATCAGTATAAAGACCCAAATCAGAGATGCACAGAAGCCAGCGGTCCTAAAGACGCAAGCTTTTGCTTTTCAGAATAGCTCACCAGTTTGAAAGGAAGAAACATGAATCGTGCAAAGTTTCTATTTTAATTGCACAAGAAACACTGGTGGATTTGTCATTCCTTTTGGCAGATTTTTTTGCCCAGAGTCACATTATAACCAGAGCTGTATTTCTATTGCATAAGACATTTCATGCACCAGAACGAAATCCTAGTACACAGATACAGCAAACCTCTTACACAGCCTATTTTCTTTTACTCCAGTGATGTACGCCTCTCTGCTATTCCAGAACAGATTAGAAAGACTCTGTCCAAACACAATGTAAGGAAAGCAAATAAGGAGCAAATCAGTGACTGAAAAGGAGTTAAAGTCCTCAGCACCATAGGACTGACTAGCAAAACACAGATTTCTTTGTACTGGCATCGCTATTCACAGTACAGAAAAAACAGATACGCAGATTACAGGGGGCATCCTCCTGTAGAGATCTGAACATTGTCATCACAGATGGCACAGTAAAAAGTAGAGTAATATTGCTGATGTATCCATTTTCTGAAGTCTTTCAGTCCATCTCCACTTAAGCTATTTAGTACCTCAGCACTACAAATTGGAAGGTTTTTCCTTCCAACTCACAAGTTGTCACAGAAGTCTGAAGAATAGTAACACAACCAGTAAAGTTTTAGTGGTTGAAAAGGGCTTATCAAAATATACCATCACAGGCAACGTTTTGCCGGTCTAACAATGTCTGAAAGCAAAATGTCCGTGGACAGAGATGCCGTGCTGCGGCTGGAAGTGCGGGACAGCTGCATCCTACCACTGATAACCACTGACTTGGTGCCAAAACTTGGTACAAGAATTTAAGTGACATCTGCCCTAGAAACTAGCCCTCTGACTCACAGGAAAGCACACAGGAGTCACCAGTGGAATAACACACAGAAACTATTTCTGTATCCATGCGGAGTTGATCTTTGCCTTTTCTCTAGCCTAGATTTTGATTTCCCTTAAGTGATCAGTGTTGGCCTAATTCTACTCCCATTTACATCAGTTGAAGCTTTACCATCAACTTCAAAGAAAATGGATTTAACCCAATATAGTTTATTTTGATAAATTCTACTTTAAGAGAGAAGGACCTCTGCTTCTCCGTCAGAGGATAAGATGATGTATTTTTACAACAGCTCCACAGCCAGATGACATTGCTATGCCCTACATTCACGTTTTGGTTTTGAGCAACACTCAGCTGAAGCAACTCCTACCACTGTCCTACCACTGTCCCTTTTTGTTGTGTGTTAGTGCAGTTTGCAAAACAGCTTCGGTGCTCATGAACTACATTTCTTTCAGAGGAAACAAAGCGGAAGGCCCACTGCAGGTTCACACCAAAAGCACTCAACACACGCAGATCTGAAACAATCACGGGTCTCTGGAAAGCCTCCCGTCACAGGCAGTGAGTACTTTCAGTCCAAAGGCTCGGACTAACTCTAGTCCCACATAAAACCTGCATGAATTCAGGGCCTCAACACTGATTGCTTCAAGCTATCGATCTGCTTGTAATGCACCAAATGACTTGCTGACGTAGACACATTTCAAACTCTAGTTCTACTTCTTATCTCTGTAATCTTTTTATTTCCCATCCCAGCCTCAATAATTCACTCAGCAGTACTGATGTTCACGACCTTCTGTGTCTTATCCCCAGATTCTTATTTAAATTACATAGATTTCCTTTTTGCATTATGGTCTCAGAGCTATGCCTCCCTCTTACAGGGAATTGACTCTAATTGTTTAAAATTCTCTCCCAGAATTAACCTTCCAAGACACTTTTAGGGAAGAGATCATTTGTTTAGCAGTGCATTAACTAGCACCTTTGCACCAAGAAAACTTCCATTTGTAAACAAGTGTTCTGTAACAGCTTATGCATTAGGCATAAGAACCATAGTCAAACTTAGGTACCTGCAAATCCACTACCAGAATAAAATATTGAAAAGGAACACTACATAAGCAGCCCTTCAAATAAGGGTCAAAATTTCAAAATCAAACTATTTATCTAGCAGAAACAGGAGTATTTTAGGCTTTTCAACTTTTACAGAAGGAAGGACCATTACCTAAGGTACATTTGCAAACACTACAACAGTAATGAAAGGAGTTGTACTGAAAGACCCATTTAAAACAAATTGTGTCAGAGAGAGAGTAACCCCAACACAGCGCATCACAGATACTGAACAGGAAGGTAAGTCAGCAACTGCCATTAATGCAGTTCAAATATTTCAGGCTTTATCCAGCTAAAATTCCCTTTAACAATTATATTCTACAAGTCTTGGAAACCTCCTGTCTGAAGGAGCCAGCAAGCTGCCTCTGTAAACAATGATTTATTTTAACTTTTTTTTTCTTTACGCCCTGAGATTAGGACAGAAGTCTCTTGACCGTCAGACCTCTCGCTTCAGGACGGACCTGCGCTCCGGTCCCGCTCTGGCCGATCCCCCCCTCTGCCCTGCCTGCCGCGCTCTCCACCACGGCCGCTGAAGGACGAGGTGAGACATCCGCAAGGCCACTGAATTATCTGGAGACTTCCCCTAGCGATTTTCCCTTTTACAAGGGAGGGAGTATTAGTTACCTACTAGTTTTTATCCCTCTAACCTTAATCAGCCCACCCTGCATTTTAGAAGTGCCACCTTCATGTTAATCGAGTATAAGTTTTATCATAGCTCATTTCTTCTTTTTCCGCAGTTCCCCCTCAGATACAGGCCATTACCAAGATGATTACCAGATGTATTGTTTACTATTTTATGGTGCATCCCTCATTAATCCCACTGCAGCATAACTCACCTAACGGAAGGTGACACATCCAGGAAGGGTGCTTTAACAACAGAAACATCAATTAAGCAGCACTGTAATAACACTGCACAAACAAGTGTCAAACTTCTTGCATAGCAAGAAGAACATGGATTCAAGATTAAGTCAACATTTTTTCCTTATTACCCTAACTTCTATATAATTTCACACAGTAAATGGAAAATTTATCTAGAAATTCGGGGCAGGTCACTTATCACTGTTGCAAGCAACTCCATAATAATTTCTAAAATGGAAGAACTTGGGGACTACACCTGTAACGTTTTTTTAATTCCCTACACAGGACAAGATTGTGCTGCTTTCGCTCCTCCTCTCCTGTTTCTGCACCTTCTACTCTTACCTTTATGAATTCCACTTGCTGGAATCAATGAAAGAGAACAACAGAAAATGACAAATCTGTCACGTAAAAATATAAAAACATCAAAAAGGATTGCAAGTCGGCCACAGTGAAAGAATAACCTCCCATAATAACTGCTAAGCATGAACTGCCATTTCAAATCAGTGTTCCAAGACTGCCAGGGGAGCCACTGAGTCCGCAGCACAACACTCACAGAGGTCCCATCAGACTAAGAGTTGTACGTGACTCACAAAAACGCAGGCTCACACTTCTGTGCATTTCTACTTTGAAAATTAATTTCAAATCAAACCCCTCTCTTTTTTTTTTTTTTTTTTTTTGTATCTTCTTAACAAAACCATAGGATAACTTAGGTTGGAAAGGATCTTTGAAGGTCACCTAGTCCAACTCACTGCCAACTTCAGATGTGGAATAGCTTGCTCAGGGTCATGCCCAGTTGAGCTCTCAATATCCCCAAGGATGGAGATTCCCACCCCTGTCTGGGCCACTGTTCCCATGTTGGAACATCCTCCTGGTGAGAAAGTTCTTTGTATTTCACCAGAATTTCCCCTACTGCAACTTATATCTATTCTTTTGCTGTGTACCTCAGAGCTGAGCCTGGCTCTGCCGCCTTTTATAACCCTCTGCTGGGTCACTGAAGAGAGCAATAACACTAAATCCACCTAAGCCATCTCTTCGCCAGACCGAACAACCCCACTCAGCCTCGCTTGTATGCCATGTGCTCCCTGCCTTGGTGGCCCTTCACTGGACTTCTCCAGTTGTCAGGATCTGTACTGGGGAGACTGAGACTGGTCACAGCACTCCAGATGCAATTTCACAAGTTTTAAAGAGAGGGAGGAAGTTAAAAAGAGTGGAGTTCACTTACGGAGTGGAGTTTCATTTACTGAAAAGTTTAATGACCAGATTCTGGCTCAAGCACCACAGACATAGCATTTAAGCTCTACCTGTCATACCAAATAGCTTTCACTGCTTATACAATGCCACCATTTATACAATACCACTGAGAATAAATGAAGAGTTTGGATCTAATTTGCCAAAGTCATTGGGAATAGAACTTCATCTTCAGAATCAAGGATGAATTTTTGTAATTGGCACTGGGGGAAAAAAGACCATTTTACATATAACGAAGCACATCCATTTGATCAAAAACCTAAACCTACAGTGCATTTTCAGAAACACATTTGAACCTCAAGGTCAAAGGTTGCAAATAAAGATTAACTACATTTCTTACACATAGGCTTAGCCACGTAGAGAGATTATTTTAAAAACTGTTTTCCTTCAGTCCACAAAATATTGGAATTAAGGGACTTAAGTCCCATCAGTGAAGGAGTTTGGTACATTTACAATTCTCCACTCACAATGCTATCACGTCAGCCTTGCTAAGAATTGATTTTGATTGTCAGGGAGGAAAAAAAAAGAAAAATCTGTTTACTAGCTTTAGCAGGTTGCATAATTCCCAAAAATACTCAGAGCAATACTGATTTCTGCTATATGGGAAGTTTTATAGTATAGAAGAGAATGCAATACCTAAAACTGAACATGAACATCTAAGGTCGAAGTAGGACACTATCAGATTATTAGTTTTAATCACCTATACCTTTGTTTCATAAATACAATTTGAAAAATGAGGCTTTGGTAGAGGCATATACAGACAAACAAAAGCAAATTAGAGCGGTACTCAGATATTAACTCAACCAACTTTCCAAAGACTGAAATTTATCCAGAAGGGCACTGCTGGGGGAAGGGTCTGAATATGCACCAAGAGGTTGGTAGGAATGATGTAAAGTGGTGGAAAAACAAAGGACCAAATCAATTAGTACTTCAGTGGAGCCACAATATTAACAAAGAGAGAACTCGTGCATGAAGTCAGTCTCTCTGATGTTTAACCAAAATAAAATCAGCACACATCTAGGAAAAGCAATACGGAGGCAGTTGGCAGCACAGACAACTGGTGGCATCTCTTAGCATGGGAAAGGATGTTAATTCAGTTCTGAAATGCCTTCCAGCATTCTCTCATACTCAGCAGTTGGGCAGCAGGAGCGATGCAGCTCTCAGCACCCTCAGGGATGTAGTTTGTGGGAAAGGGAAGGGGGGGGTCCCTGTCAGCGGCACCAGTGGAGGCACCACGGTCACACCGTGAGCCCAGGAAGATAGACAAGCAGAACTGGAGACTGAAGGAGTCATGAAAGTGTCTAAAGAGAGCAGGAGAAGCTCTTACACCTTTTCCAAATAACTGTGACCCAATAGAGAAGATGGGGAAAGACTAGTATTGATACAGGCCTTCACCATGGAATTCAGATGAAAGAAAATCTACTGATATTGCTTTGTAGCACAGCTTTCCCATGCCATCTTATGTTACAAACAAACATCCTCACTTCTGCTTCTCAGATACCTATATATCGCCAAAACTTGCCAGGCACAGAGCAGTTTGGCTGTGTTGTCCAGATATGAACATCATCTGCAGCTTGCCTAGAGAGTTTTAAAAAAGAGAACCAGCAAACATGAAGAAGGCAGTTGTTACAGAGAAGGCAGCTGTCTGTGTGTATGGTGATCCAGGAACACTTAAGGCATTTTTAAATTTATAACCTGCTCACCAAACACATGTGTTTATTCAGATGAAATGATTGGGCAGTGAAGTTCAGAGCAGTAGTCTTTTAAAGGCGAATCCAACTGAGATTGGATTTGGGGAACTTAGGGTCGCCCAAACAAAGTTTCAGAAATAATGACTGAAAAGCCTCCTAAGGCACTCTGAAACAAATTTTCTGTTATGATGCATATGGATTTTGCAACACTTACAAATCCCATTAGCGGCAACGAGAACTGTAGGACTTAATCCACATGATGCATTATCATTGAAATGTTCCTTATTTAATTAATAAGGAAAATGCAAACGCTCTTTTCAGTTCATTTCTACAACATTAAATAGCTTACAAATTGTTCCACAGATGCTTTTACTGGTGCACATTGCTCCAACACTCAAGCAAAATCATTCCTTCACCTCAGCTGAAACCTCAGCCCTTAATTATCAGCAACTGCTAAGAACTGACATTTCCCTTGATACTAACAGTATACCTTCCCCACAAAAGACTATCATAATTCTTTGGGAGTTTCATATCTTCACTTAAGGAACTAGGCAATTACAGCTTGCTCATGTTCTATTTCGTGGTTCCAGCAGTTTTCTTAACCTTGAGAAAATTTTGCATCATTATTCTAATTACAAGGAGTGGGAGTACATGAAATCTTTCCAATGAAGAAAAGAAACCGAGATGGCAGATGCATGAAATTTTATACTGCAAAATGACAGAAGGGGAAGTAACGAAATACTAGAACTGTCACTTACCCAGGTAAGAGTCAGCTGTTGTAAATAAAAAACTGCATTCTTTTAAACTCATTCAGGTGTTGATAAATTGACAGCAAGTATTTATACAAATACAAAATAAAGTTACAGTAACTATAATTTAAAAAACCAGTTGTCATTGCAATACAGAGACAAACAGCATGCATGGGTTTGTGATACATTGTAAAACCGCAAACCCAATAAAGGAGTTTTCCCACGTGTCCTGACACACCATCATACATGAAAAATGCATGCAGTCCCCTGTTTAGTTTACACATTAGATTACAAGGCCGAATGTGACGATGGTGTATTTAAATACCCCCCTAAGCCTACATTTACATGGGAATTGCCTACCTCGGCAACTGGGGAGCCCAGTATGCAGGAGTCCTGATGCCCCAGAGACTGTGGAGCAGTCACTCCCCAGATTTTGAGGAGAGTGAAGGAGTTTAACATTTTAACAGTTTCCTGTTTAGGTCCTCAAATTTATTAAGGTCTCTGTGCTAGAAATCTAGAAAGTTTTTATTCAAATAAAATACACAATTACACAGGATTTTCTCAAGCATAGGAAACTTCAGAGAAATCCCATACGGACCTTACATGCACACCTATTTTAGATGGGCAGAACCGAGGTATCACTGCAAACTCATCCATAGAAGGAACCTTTGGACATATATGCAATCAGAGATGTCTTAGCACACATTGAGAATACCGAGTAAATTCAGGTTTGAGTCTGTCCTCCAGAAGGCAGAGACTTCTCTATCTTGCATTTGGGTAACCGCTTATATAATCCCAGGACTTCCTTATTTTAAAATACATATAAAATACTTTGAGTTTGAGTACAGAGATAACAAAGCAGTCAAAGAAATCTGAATGCTTCTTAAACCCACTTTTTTCTTTTGACAACTGTCTGAGAACAGGGAGTGCAGTGAGCTGTTCCTCCTTTAAATTTAGCTTCAACCTCTGTGGAAATTCTTTCCAAGGCTCCAACATTTGCTGCCTGGTCTTTCCATTCAAGTGGAAAGGGACAATGAACCCCATTTGGCTGACCCACTCTCATGACTAGTTATTAGCTTTGTAGCTACAGGGAAGTTGCAGAAAGGAAAAATTGAACACGTTGCTAAACAGAAAACACAATTTATTTCCTTTATGTCTAAGACTAGGAAGATTTTTGCATCTGTACCAGTGCGCATCCCCAGAAATGGCACAGCTGGCTGCTGGAGCAGCTCTGTATTTCCCATCTTTTCCTCATACGATGAGAGGCATCCAGTACTGGTACCACCCCAGACCGATGCGGTGCCCTCAGAGTCCACGTGAGGCTCTGGAGTTGCTCAGGTATCTGGTTGACATGGGATTTTTCTGAAATTAGAACATTGCCCCATTTTCAGTAAAGCCTCCAAGATGCCAGGGTTGTCCCTGTTAGCAAGGACACTCCTTGAAAATCAGGACACCTGATAACCTTAAAGAAGGAGGGTAATTAGTCACATCCCTGCAACCTTTTCTCCTAAAGAAACAGTGATAAAAGTAAACTCCTATTAGGATACCGTTAAATGCGTTGTTATGCAATGTCGTTACATAACCATGCGTTACCAACTCTGGGTATTTTCAGGCAGAATTCAGTTTCACAGACTTGCCCACATACGAACTTCTTAAAAATTATGGATTGTCTTTCTCAGAGGAATGAAAAAAGCTTTGGTCTTAGATAGATTTCCAGCTAAATTGATGAATGGCAGAATGTCTGCCAACATCTCAGATGTAAGTTGAATCCTTAAAAAAAAACCAAAAAAAAAAAGAAAAAAAAAGAAAAAGTAGTCTTTTTGAGAATCCCTTTTCAGCTAATTCCTTTCAGAGAAGTTACACACATTTCATATAAGCATTTGCAAATCCAAATATATCACCCTATCCAGACATCCTGTACCATTTGAATTTCAGCTAAAACTGCACTGTGAATCTATTCAAAATTCAAGTATAAGCAAAATTTGACTATGTAAAACGTGAGAACTTGCAAAATGTTGCTGTATTTTATCAAAAATAATTCTGTGATCTATTTTCCTCTATCCCTACTTCCAATAAGGAGCAGGAATAATGATGCATTCCATGTTCTACTAAAATTTTACTCATTTAACAAGTTTAGTTAGTTCAGAAACAAATATTATAACCTCCGAAATAAATATTTGAATATTGTGCTTATTGGTGTCTAAGCTCAAGTTAAAGACAAAGAAAATTCACAGCTATTGTATGGGTCTGAAAGTAAGAAAAGAATGAAACAACAGTGCATGTGAAATTCTGACATGGCAAAATTTGGTCCTGAATGCATTTTTAAAAGATTATGTTTAAATAGAAAGGATGTAAATTTTCAATATAGAAATCTATGCAAAGTACAATCATTATTTGATAAAGTACATTAGCAAGCTGCTTTTTCTCTTTCCAACTATTTTCTTTCAATTTCATGTAATATTGAACATTTACTGTTATCTATGAAATTCATCCCAGAACACTGCATTTGTAATGAGCTAAGAAGTATGCTAGGTGACAATTGTTAATGAGAATATAAGCAGTTTATTAATATTTCAGGTACAACATCATCACTAGGTAATAAATCCTGCAAAAATAGTAATAGTTTAGGTTTTCTTTTACATACATGGTTCTATTATAATGAATCATTTCTATTACCATACTTTCTAAAATTAAAACGTAGGGGACGTTTTCAAAGCAATTATCATTTGCCTTCTGGCTGTGCAAACTAATAATGGACATTCCTTCTCTTACAAGCCCACATATCTGCCTTAGGACTTAAAAGTAACTCAAGTTCTACTCGTTATAGACACCGCTTGTGCACCCTCCCTCAGAACACAAACCATTGTTTAGACAGCATAAAATTATCCTGATGGATTGCAAAGTATAGCGAGAAAGTTACCATTAAAAGCATTAGTCTCCCATACCTGAACTTCTCCAGCCGCTGGGATTGTGTTACTGAACCAAAAGATAAATTATGCAGGTGAGACACAGCTACCCATTACAGCAAGGCGGCAGGGATGACCATAATACGATGTACTTACCTAAGACTAACTCCAGAGTGGTCTGAACGTGTGGCAGAAAAGACACACCTTTCCTGCAAGGGGAGCACCTTCTCTCCACCCCCCGCAGCCCTCTCCCCCTCGCCCCGCTCCCCGCTGGCTGCGCTGCCGGGGAGGGCAGGCGGGAGCGGCTCGGCGCTCCGGAACGCAGCTCGCACTGCACAGGGCAACAGAAGCGACAGAGGAGGGAACAAGGGTAGGTAATTGCTTTCTCTTCCTAACAAATCCCGAAACATAAAAGGACGTTTCTACCGTCTTCCATTCTAGATCACGTAAACCGTCTCTCGCAAAATTCACTGGTTCGCCACAGAAGACGGCAAGGAGAGTGGACTGCAGGATTCATTTGCCCTGTCAGTTCCTGTGTTCCTAATTTTTTAATGCACCGTGCCTACCCAAGAAAGCCTGGGCTTTGTGCACACCTCGGGCTATTGAGCCAGAGAGAAGACAGTTCTTTACTCACGAAACAAACGTAAGTATGTGCAAAATTAAGCAAAACAAGATCCACTGAAGTTGGAAGCACTTAAACCAGAGATAATTAGTTTTAAAAACCACTATTAGGAAATGCTGCTGAAAACACAGGAAGCTTTTACAGAGTTCCAACCACTGCCTCCAATTTTTACCTATTTATTCATTTTTAAGTATTGTATATGAAAGGGAAGAGTAGTAGCAAGGAAAGTCTTCACACCAAACCCAGCACACCATGCAAGTTACCTGTTATGGAAGTATTCTGGAAAATAAAAGGGAGTGGATTAAATGGGACCAGGCAGAAGAGGAAACAATCCCAGCCTCCCTCACACCGAATCCCTCAACTACTAAAATATTACAAAAGAGGGGAGGCAACTAAGTCATCGTTCCTATTTCTCAGCTTCTCTTCAGAGGTTTTGACACCATCTGTAAGCCTCGCTCTCTATTCTTGTAAAACCTGCCCAAATTGAACTGTAACAGGTTTTTTCCATGATAAATATAAATATATTGAACTACTATTCTCAACTTAAAGCTTCGAGGAAATAAAGGAAAAGAGAAAAGGGAAAGAAAATTCTTAATAACTTCAATTTCAAAAAACATCCACACAAAAATAAGTGAGTCAAGTAGTAGTAATTCACATTAAAAAAAACCCCAACAACAACAATATTTTTATGGGAGAGAGAATATATACATGGATATCTACACACACACACAACGTTCATACTGGTTGTATGTCTGTGTTGAACACCCATCATTTCCTCCTGTTTCTCCTCACGTTAGAAGGCCCCTCCACAACCAACTGATGAGAACATCTGCATCAGCCCAGAAGAGGTTCAGCTCTACAGAACAATCACATCATACCGTTTCAAACACTAAGCTTTCAAACCCCATTAATTTCTCACAGGTAGGCATTCTATCCCATCAATAAGAGACAGAATTGTGATTAGAAAAAAAAGAGTTATAAAATATCCAAAAGAAAGCAAGCTTTTAGTGCAGTTTTTTTAAATCATCCTCAAATCATCTCAGTAAAAGTTACTATATTTTAATGGTGCAAATTATATTTATCACTGTCACACTATGAAAAAGTGATGAAACTAACTGCTGATTCCTTTACATTACAGATCTTTGTATCTGTAAAGCACAACATTTTCTCCTATAGGCCTAATTAATATTTGTGATACAGTCTAAAAGAATTATACTGTTGTATTTAAAAATAAGCATTGTTGGACTTTTACCATAGGAGATTAAATTCTATGAGTTAATGGGTTCTTGACCAATCAGAGTATTAAAGCAGTATTTCACATGTACAGACCCTCCATAACAGCACAGTTGAAGAGAAGAACAAACAGTCCCAGGTTCTTGGTTTTGTGAGTGTAAAAAGAAACTCCAAAAAAATCCTAGAGATAGCGTCACCCAACTATTAAAATAAATTGTTAAAATCTAGGTAATTAAAACACTTAAAAATATTACAGAGACAAGATATGGCACTATACAACCTGTTTAAAAAGTACATTTGAGGCATGCAAATGATGCAAAATAAAACAAAATTATACCTTAACAAGAAAGCAGTATGTGCAACATCCATAAAATATTTTTCTTAAGTACTGAGAAGAAAGTGCTGTTAAGTAAGATGACTCGTTTCTTAAGTCAAAGTGATAAATATGGTAAAGATTTATTTGTTAGGACTCAGTGTCAATACCTATTTAAAAATCATGGACTTTCATTCATGTTTCATGTCCAAACAAGAACGTGAGCAAGAAAGCACTGAAACTGTAATAAATTGCTGGTTTTCACATTCTTATAAATCCAGAATGTTACAGCAAGCCTGCCTTTTGAATGGCAGAATTAAAAGACACATTTCAAGCACATCTTTTACTGGTGTCCTGCAAGTATTCTGCACTAATTTGACTACGCTTTAATAATCCAGGTGTATCCTGAAATACACTTACATTTCTGTCTCATAGATACTTACACTCCAACCCAATTTCTAAAATTACAGCATATTCTGTTAATCAAAGCGGTTTGCTCAGTGACGCATTTCCACGCATCCATAAGAAGCTCCATTGACTCCAGCGGTACACAGCCAAACTTATAGTTCATTTCTAACTGGTTTTGCTGAAAAGTAACTCTTTGATTTATCAAGGACTTGCACATATTGTACGGTATACTACGGAGCTTAATTAGAGCAGACAAAAAGTAGCCAATAAATATATTACACAATTATTCAAAGCCAAATGGCACTGTGACCTGCAAAAGTACAGAGTGCACTACGCACCGGCAGCCAAAACTGCAACTGTGCCGTACATACGAACAATGAGCGCTTGGGGTAAAGCGGGGGAAAAGCCTATCAGTACTTGCTCCCACACAGGGAAAAGGTAAATGTCACTTCAAAGCAAACGCTGTTGGCCCTACAAAGTTTATACAAATAAACACTTCTTGATGTAATTCCCGTTGTCAAGAACACAAATGTTCACTAGTAGCCATTCTGAACCTGAGCAGAGGAGTCTAAATTTAAGAATTGAAGTAACTTACTTACCTCACCTTTATGATACTTTCCATCCTGAGCAACTCTGAAATTGTTTTATCTACATTTATAGAGAAAATAATGTCAACTGGGGTGGGAGTATTTATTTATTTATTTATTACTACTGTGATCAATTAAAAAAAGCCAAAACTCTACACTGGGGGGTGCTTAAAAATTCTAGAAACAAAATGACCGAAGTTTGGTTCAGAGGGTAGGAAATGGGCATGCGAGGCCGTTCCAGGGTATGACTTTAGGAAAGCCACTTTTGCCACTGCTCTAAAATTTGCATGAAGCTCAGAGTAACTGAATGCTATCTTCACATTGTATTATAAAAATCATCTTTGTTAGCCAGATATATACACATTTTCCTACACATAAATTTAAGTTACTGTCCTAGGTAACTTTGGTAACAGAACAGTGTCTCTTGTCCAAGTAGTTTGTAGGAAATCGGTAAGAATAGCACCAAAAGGTTAAAGGAGAGTCTAATTTCAAGGAACAAATAAAGAAAAATTGAGATGATGGAAGGAAATCAGAAGGCCATATTCAGCAACATTTTTAAATCTATGATCTCATTCAAAAAATATGCAGGAGAAATAAAAACTAAATGAATCACAACACTGGGAAGCAATGAATTTGGCAAAGGGTAATAGAAAATGGAGGCCACCTTCACCCATATTTCCATAAATTTAGCAATGTGGTTTCAAATTTAGGGATAAAACAGCTCATTTAAAAGAACATTTAAAAGAAATTAGGATTTTAAAAGAAAAACTGTCTACCAAAAGCCTGAAATAAAAAAGTGGTTTTGATTAAATCAATATGATTGCATCCATTACGGTTTCAGAGGTGACCTTTATATCAGATCTTCCATTTCTCATCTTCTGAACAATTTTGCTTACACCAATTCTCTGCAAGCAGAGTAGAAAAAGGTGTACGAACTGTGAATTATGAAAATAGCTGCTAGGTAGGCACCACATAAGCTAGCGACCTTATGAAAAATCCCCTTCCAGCTCTGCATTTAAGAAAAGTCCCATTGTACCTCAGTATTCCACAGACATCTCTCCTCAACCATGTGCTACAAAACCTGTACATGTAAAGGAAATTCACCCTCATCTATAGAAAGGTAAAAACAAAGTCAACTCCACAGATTTTTTGTGCTATTGCAGCAGTATCTAAGACACACCACTGCAGTACAGTGTTTAGCCGTGTAGATAGCAACTGAGCAGTAATATTTTATGAAGGTGTCAAGTTACTGCCCCAAAGGTAACTGGTAAGTGCCAGACAGCCCTTATGTCTCCAGGTTTTAAAGACAATTGCAAAAACCTATACTACAGCATTGACTTTCGTTAGAATACAACGTACAAACACAAATGTTTAAAAACCTACATCTTTACGCAGGTTGAATCTCTCTCACGTCATGAACGACGTCCCCAAAGTCAGCGGTATGAGGAGGTTTTCACTAAATGGCCTCCTTCAGCAAAAGCAACTTCTTTGCTGTAGTTTGAAAGCACGCAGGCAGCCAGGTAGCAGCATTCTCCCCCTCTCCCTCTGCCAGTTAGGAACTGAGACAATGTATGTTACAGGAAAATAGGGCATGGGGAGAAATTTTTTTTTGCCATAAACATAGGTGCAAAAGCAAGACAGTCTTGCTCCACTGATTTCTAGAGATGTATCCGTTTGAACCCATTAAGGGGCAGGCCCCAAAATTTGACCCAACTTTGTTATGTTTTATTAATCACTTGCTGTTAGCAATTTTCAAGCCAGAATAATATAAAGGAATAAAATGGGAACAAACTTTAATCTATTTCATAGTTTCCATAATCTACACACATTTCTTTTACCTGTAAGATTGTCCAATGTCCGTAACACAGCGTGGTTAGTACCAAGTCAAACATTCTCTCAAGCAACTTAGTCTAAATTCATCCAAATGCATCTGTCATGACAAACCTTTCCATAATATAAGTACAGATTTCCTGCTTGAGAAAAAGTTTCAAAAGGAAATGTTTTCTAATTTTTAAGGCTCTGTTAAAAGATTTTTTTCCAGGAGAACCACTCAGTCTTTTTAAGTAATTCATCTGCTTTTTAAGAAGGTAGAACAGCAGAAGCCTAAGTTGCAAAACCCCTTTCAACCCCAGTAAAATTGTCATTTAATTACATGCTATGCGAGATCTCCTGAACCAAGAGAACAGGATCTAAATATTGCATTTGTGTACTTTTGTGCTCAGGCTGTTCTCACAATCTGAATTCATTCCCCACCATGGTTTTTCCGTAATTATGAGAATGAAAATATACAAACTATAATAAGAATGTCCCAAATGTTTGACCAAAACACAAACACAGCTTTAAAAATATCCTCCTCTCATTTAAGAAGGACGACTAATCCCAGATAACAAACTTTCTCCAGAACGAGTTAAGTAGAAAGTCCCCGTAATTTACTTGTTGAAACTGTTACACTCTGATCCCAACTACAGAATCGGCGCCACATGTACAGATATATAATAGGCGCCTACACCAGAAAACTCAAAGTAGACTCTCCCTTCATAATCCAAAGACGAGCAGGGCTCACCTGGGTTGAACCCGAAAGACCCAGGAGAGAGCAGACACCTGAGAGAGCTCCTCCTGGCCCCGGGCAGCGCCACGCTCCGCGCATCCCGCCCCAGTTGCAGAACAGCTGGAGCTCCGCCAGCTGCTGAAAGCTGCCAGGTTCCTCCCAAAGCTTTTAGCGGCCGTAGGAGACATGCAGCTCACAAAGCCGATAAGCCCTATAATGCCAACTTGCAAACAAGAACCTCCTGAGAAACTTAAACCAGTAGCTACTCACCGAACATTGACACAGTCTGTTTGACTAAACACCCACAGAGAAGTCAGTCTGCTTTTTCGACATCTGCTTTGGTTTTGGCATGAAGCACCAGTTGCATTACAAGAAAAAAATCCTGACCTTTTTAATGAGGGGAAAAAAACACCCCACACAGAATAAAAAAAAAAACGAAGGCAAACTTTTAAACAAATCGTTTAGCAAAGGAGAATTTACAACTGGAAATTGCACATCTCAACGTATGACATTTCTGGAAAAGTACATTTCGCAGTTATTTGAGTGGTGCAACTGTTCTATTTAAAATATTTACACTTAATTGATCAGGGAGCCTAACAGCTGCTTACCCTTTAGCAAGTACAGTACAACTGCTTCTTCGAACGCACTGCTTAAGCCTTCCCCAGTCTTTGCGTGGAAGTGCTGGGGCATTCTGCACTTCAGTTGCCAGATCAGATATAACCAAGACTCGTAGTGTCCCTACTATGGTCCTTTATATTTTACAGATTCAGTATTTCCTTAAAATTCAGGCACAGCACTAAAATCATTAAATAAAAATCATCAAAATAGAAATTTTTCTCTTTTTTTCTCAGAGACCAAGGGCCAGAGAGATCACAAAGACTGCAGTACTTTCACAGACTGTTTATCTGAGATCTACTGAATTCATGTAGAAGCCACCCCGGAAGGACAAGAAGAGCTAGATGATCTTGCATAACTACCATCAGTGCAAAGCACTTTCTAAAGCTAAACGTAACCTTCAGAACTCTTCTTTCAGACAACTAAAACCCACACATACCCAAGGATTTTTCAAAAGATCAAGCAGGAAAATAGAGAAACATTATTTGTCCTTATCCAAATCACAAAATCTCTCAGGTTAAAAAAGTATACACCGATATAGGCATTACTTCATAAACTCATGACTGTTTCATACAGACAAATTCATTCAAGCACTCCTTTATCATGGCAACACTATGCCACGAATTCCAAAATCCCAGAACACTTTCTCCAGAGCTACTTTTCAAACCATGTCTTATTTACAAGACATGACCTGAGAAATAGATAATGGGTCAGGGGGAAATATTCTGCCCCAGTGACACATAAATGCAAATTAGTAGAAGGAGAGGTTTATTCTTCATTCCTTGCCAGTGTCTTATCTTGCATCAAATCATTTGCTTCAGTGGAAGGTGGAAGCCACTCAGCAGCCCAAAAACTTGAACATTATTGGTTCAGCAGAATCTAACCTACAAATACTTAAAAGAGAATTAAAACATTACCTCTTCCAGGTATGAAATAGTACAAAGAAAAGTCATTCTTCAAATTTCAGACTGACTCTAGGAAAACTTACATGTATGAAGATAAGAAATGATTTTGCATCTGTAAAATCCCACCAATCTCTTCTGCTAGAGATTGCTACTCAGCTGGAGTTTAAGAACAAGCAGTGGGTGTAATAAGCCTTCAGTAAGTGTGCTCTGAGCAACTGAGTTAATTTTCACTTCACCAGGAGGAATTCAGAAATGCTCAAGATGATAATTTCTTGCTGAGATTTGAGATTAATATGAATCCAACCATTTCATATTAATTACTAAAAATTCATTATGTTAATAAGAATAACAATAATATAGTTTATTTTGCTCCTGCTGATCCCCCCAGATTAATCTCTATTTGTATTAGTTGCATGAGCACCTTAGTAAAACTTAGAAATAGAAAAGAAAATGCTGACCAATGTTATTTTTAAATAATTTTGAAAATCTCAAAAAAATCAGTCTCCAGTAGAAGAGAAAAATCTTAATGCTTACAAACATTATAAAAATACAAGCTAACAAATCTCAAAAATTCACTTCACTTTTTGTACAGCATTTTGTATTTTTGTGCAGTTGTGAAAATTATTTGTAGAACAGCTTAAGACATCGTAAAATTGAAGTGATACATTTACCTTGGCAAGTAATACTGAA
The DNA here is from genome assembly GCA_013400755.1 of Pelecanoides urinatrix. NCBI lineage: Eukaryota > Metazoa > Chordata > Aves > Procellariiformes > Procellariidae > Pelecanoides > Pelecanoides urinatrix. Next base: position 196,072 of record VZTQ01001138.1, read on the forward strand.
CAGTAGAAGCTTTACCATTACCAAGAATACTTAAGCATAAAACATTTGTAAATATCTTTAAATCTGTTTATAAATTATGAGTGGGTGACTTTGATACAGAAAGCTTTTGTAAGCATCAATGAGCTGTATTAGTGTTTTTTTTATTCAATCTTATGCACAAAAAGGACAAAAATAAGAAAGGACAGTACTGAACAGGAAAAATCAATTTCTAAAGATATTCTCATCTCTGAATCACAAGCTCAACATGAGAAGCAGTTAAAGACAATTCATACAGGCCAGTATCACTTCCAGAGGCAAACTGACACCAATTCTCGTACAACGGCCTGAGGGACCCCTCTTCACAATTCTGATATGCATTAGGGTGGATTTTTCTTCATTGAAAGAACATTTTAGCACAGAGAAAAAGGTAAAAAATGTGCTGAAAAGATCTGCTATTTTTACTCCACGACAGAAAACTGTTATTTTGCAAACTATTGAGTTTGTCTGGGTAAAAACAATCTCTATTAAAACAACACAAAAAGATATCCTAACACATGACTTTAAAATCAGTTACATTGGTCATGGGACAAATTTTTGATTCTGGTCATAGGATTCAGAATTTCTTGCTTAGGCTCTGGTCCAGTAATTTGCCTCTAATTTAGGAGAAAAAAAAAACAAAACTGTTCTCCATTGCACTTTCAGCAAACTCAGAACATATTCACACAATAAGCTTACATGTTAAAAGTGAAATGCAGAACTGCAGGTAGGTCGCTCATCACTGATACCAATTTAACAGTGGATTTTTTTCCAACACTGAACTTGTGCCTACACTGTTTAAAACAGACCCAAAATTTTGTCATATTTGGCCCTTCTTGTTCTATACTACCAGGAAGAAAATAGACACCCAAAGTGAAACTGTCACTTTCCCACTTTAGTATGAAAAATCATGGTTTTCACCATCCAGAAGTTCTTGCTGAAAAAAATGTTGGGTGCTCTTTGGGCAGCATGTTACAGCATATTTGCATTTTTCAGGAAGATAAAAGTAATCTTTGAAAAAAAAAATTAGTGTGAAAAACTATGAAACGAAAGATTAAATATTGCAGTCACACCATTTGTACCTCTTCTATCATACACACACAAAGCACAGAAATTTTGGTTGTAGGTTTCAAATAACTATTTACTACCAGTTGTTACTTTTTATTATACTATATTAGGAAACGTAAGGAACACTGCCTTTACAGTCAGCATTATAAACTACATTCTCCTCTGTGTAAATTACATAAAATCTTAAACTTCACAAATTGTTTGTATTGTAAATTTAAAAACGGCAAAGATGCTCGCTGGAATTGTCGGCAAGAACAGTCTGCAGAGAGTTGTGCCAAAGAGACTGACTTAAAGTTCCTTTGTTCCAGTTTTAAAACTGACTTATTTTATAGCGGTCTCAGCAGATACTAGAAGTTCAAAATTACAGTAAAACTCGAGATGTTCCACTGTAACTTCAGAGCCCCTTCTGAACCCATCCTGACCTGCTCACAATGAAGAGAGAGAACAAGCAGAGGAAGGGCGGGCTCCTCTGCTCACGTGAAGGAAATTACGGTACAATATCCCACCAGAAGGTCCTGCACGTATCCTCTGCCTCGCTCAGATCCCTTGGCTTCACACCTCCTGGGGAAGGAGGGGCACGGTGCAAATCTGCACGTGCTTCTGTGCTCAGATGGGCAGAGTGCTCTGGCAAGCACGCCTTACTAAATACTGCCGGGCTTGATGTAAGGAAAACTACAAAATAAAGGATGGATGGATGAATTTGCTGCAAAACAGATGATTAACACAAAACTTGAAATTTTTCTATTTCTAGTTCTAATTAGTTACAGAAGTGGTGTGAACTCCTCCAATGCCTCAGTCAAGCAGGAAAGTTGTCCTCTGAGGATAAAGGAGTAGATTCAGTATTCCAGATTACTTTGATTCCCAGACTGGGAGGAGCGGGGGTTTGCTTCATTTGGGTTTTTTGCAGAACTGGAACAAGATTACCCTTGAACACTGAAATAGTTGTAAAAGTATTTCTAGTGGCCCATTTAAAATATTGGCATTTTGAGAGCCAGATACTCCAAAGCTACTCACAGTAGTAAAAATGTTCCTATGGACTTTATTATCCCATCTCTCATTTGTATCATGAATGGGTTACAGCGTTCTAACCATATGGTTACTTAGCTACACAAAATAACATATTAATTCAGATTTTAAAACCTATCTATTCCCTGACAACTGGTGAGAAATAAGGTCACAATTATTTATTTGACAAATAGGCATCCCAGGAAGTCATATTTTCTTGCAGTACCCTTGCGCTTCCCTATATATTACATCTATCTGTTACTGGTGATCCTTAACTTGGGAGCATAGGCCTTCAGAGCTGCCTCTTCTCACCACACTGGAGATGATCTGAATTTACTATTCCAGAACTACTGTTCCTAAATAATAGCAATAATTTGGGTTTGTTTCAGAATAAAAATGCCTGGTTCGTGCTTAGCTCAAAGTTTTTTGAGAATAGTTATTTTCATTTAGGTTTGTTCTCTACATTAACTTGAGTGATTTTGCATTTACTTTATTTGGTTTTAAATATTTTCATTGTATTTCTCTTCTCTGGTTGATTCTGCCCACCTTCTTGATGAAAATCTGCAAACATGTCAGACACAATGATCTCACTGCAGAAATGTCAAGGTCTTGTATGTCCTTGAAGTATGACAAGCATGATGATTTTTTTTTTTTTATCTCTTTTTAAACATTGTAGGTACCAGTCCAGTTCTGCTTCTATATTTTTAAGCGGTCAGTTGGCTTTTCTCAAACAAAAAGAATGCAACCCACCACATTCTTACTGCAAAATTAAAATTATTTTGGGTGCTCTGGAAGGAAATGGTGCAAATATATAACGAGAAAGTTGCACTTACTGTTAAGAAATAATACTGTAACAGCAGTGAAATGGGAGGTCACTGAAATGGCACAAGCACTGTGTGGTCAGGTCACCTGCTTTTCACGCCGAGCAGAAGCAGATCTTCTCACCATCCTCTTCTGCTATGGCATCCTCCCCGCTAACCTGATCCACACCTTCACACACCAAAGCCTCAGCCGTGAGGGAGCAGGAGGCTTCTAACAGATGGTAATGGTGTCATCTGCGCTTTCTCTTCAGCTAGTAGCACTTCAAGTGAGTTATGATGAACTGACAGATTTTCAAGAGACTGAGTGTCACCTGGGGCCATGTCCCTCAGGGTCTGAGGAAGCCAACCTCCCTGGCATTCGGGCTGACCTCATGGGCATAGGGAGCAGGAGGTGTTGGGACTCAGCTATTTAAAGCTCATTACAATACCAATGTCAAGCTCAAAGGAACTGCCAGATCCACTTAATCCTTCGTGCTGAAAACATACCTTCCAAACTGAAAGCATATTTATCTCAATCTCACTAAGCAAAGCTGACTGTTTTTTTTTTTTTTCCTCCTTAGAGAAAACTCTGGAGTTACTGCTCAGTTAACTTGCAAACTGTTCAACGCTGCACAGCACCTCTTCATTTTACCATATTTATACACCACTTAGTAGTTCTTTCACTTCCCACATAAGAATGAATTACCAATAAACATTGCTGTAATCTGCTTACTACATCCTGTTCATCCAGTTTAGACTGTACTAAACATCCGTAACAGCTCTTAGACATTCTTTATATAAAAGGGTTGGGTCAGCAAGACTTACCATGCCTGAGGGCACACAAGCCTAAAACTGGTCTTCTGCAATTCAGGACTGTTGTGGCTTAACCCCAAACAACCCACATCCCATTTGAGCTTCATTTATATTATTTATATTTTCAATTAAGAAATTGAAACTTCAATTCCTATATGTAGGGGATACATATTCCATGTGTTTGCCACTGAGAGCATAGTTCTTATAGGAAGAAACATAAAACATACCTTTTATTTCTATTTTTGCAACTTTAACATAGTATTGAGTTTCAATCTTTCTTTGAAACAGCCTTACTAATAAGGAATGAATGCACAATACTGTGTCTTGTTTCTGGCTGGAAAAGCCATTCAGTCACCGTTGTTTATTGTTCCAAGGAAATCGTAACCATAGACACCATAACTTCAAGGAATTGTTGGCAGTACTCAGAGAGGTAGATTTATTGAAAGAATAAGCAAATAGATTTAATACACTTCTCTTTCACACAGTATTTTGATAATTTACAATGTCCCCATGGGGCATACTGATCAGCACAGTATGAAGAACCACCATGATGCCTGTACTCCCCCTGCACTGTAATGTAGACTGTATCCACTTTTTAAATTAAAAGTGGTTTTTTTTCCTGTGAATAATGCTTCTACACGTCAAATAAGTAGCATACTCTGGCTCCAGAGAGACCTTATTGTGGCCTTTCAATACATAAAGGAGGCTTATAAGAAAGACAGAGGAAGACTTTTTACCAAGGTCTGTAGTGACAGGTACACTTTTAAATTGAAAGACAGTATGTTTAGATTGGACATAAGGAAGAAATTTTTCACGGTGAGGATGGTGAGGCACTGGAACAGGTCTCCCAGAGAAGCTGTGGATGCCCCATCCCTGGCAGTGTTCAAGGCCAGGCGGGATGGAGCTTTGAGCAACCTGGCCTAGTGAAAGATGTTCCTGCCCACTGCAGGGGGGTTGGGCTAGATGATCTTTAAAGGTCCCTTCCAACCCAAAGCATTCTATGATTCTATCTCCTATATGAACTCTGTGTTGAGATTTTCATACTGCTCAGAAAACAAAAAAAAAAAAAAAGAAAGAAAGAAAGAAACTATAAATTAATTTTGGAAAAAATCGAAGTGTGAAGTCAATACTAAAACAAGACTATTACATTTAGAACCCAAAAGAAACAAAAAAGAAGTGTTAAACCACCTACTAAAATGTCTCATAGGTGTAGAAAAGCAACTACAGTAAAAATTTATACTAGCTGCTACTCCTCTGTCAGGAATCCCTCACTTGAGGAATCTTCAGAAATCATTTAAGAAGAGAACAGAAATCACGCAGGAGTGATTCAGTTCTAAAGACTGAAAACTCTATAAACCCTCATAAATGCCAGTCTTTGCAAAAATATTCTACCAATAAGCTTGCAAAGACAACAAATAGTCTTTATGAGAGAAAGTTCAGTAATTCCAAATCTAATCGTACTGATCTGGCAAACAGTTCTATTTCTGAATACTTTAAAATATTGTACTGTAAACCACAGCAATTCAATAGCTTTTGATGAGAAGACATGTGACCATTTTGGTTTGCCCTATCTTTCTTCCTGCTACATTGACTTCTGTTTGTCAATCAGAAAAGTACAGAATTTAAACCCAGTCTGATGGCATCCCAATAAAATCTTATCTGTTCAGTTCCGTCCCTTTCTTTACATAAAAGTGCATGGAGTTCACTGTATATTTTTAGTCTCTCTAATAAATCACCAGACAGAAGACCCTAAAAAAAATTAAAATTCTGTTATTATTAATTCCATTACCACCAGGTAATCTAGGCTGAAATTTGGAAGCAGCAATGTCTGACTTGAGGGTAAAACCCAGAAAAGAACTGGGGAAGAGAAGCTAGCCAGTTATACAGAAAAATAATACATGAACTCATCAGGAGTTGAAACCTTTCAAACACACACCGCAAAATGGAACCATGAAAAAAGGGGCACAAATAGAACAACATTACCGAGGAAATCAATAACCAAAAGTAGGACATCCATTTCTCACCCTATGTTGATTTGAGTACAGCTCTTGCACAAAACAAGACATCAGAAAGAGCACATTTCCCTTCATTTAGGTTTCTCACACAAATGTGGGAAGTTATTCAAAGACTCCTTCCCATTCTTTCCCGCTCAGCTGCACGAAGAAGAATATCTGCCTGATAGGACAACAAAGACTAGAAATTAATCCAGGCCAAAAACAAACTTCAGGAGTCAGAAATAGAAGTCTGCAAATGGGGATGGGTTTTTTTCCTTAGGACAAGGTCTCTCATGAGAAATGTTTGGTAAACCCCGAAGCGAAAGTATGGTAATTTTGATGTCTGCTCCACAGCTGCAGTAAGGGATGAGACAAGAAGGTAGAGAGGAGGCATGTGTCTCTGCAGCACTGATCGCTAAGGAACCCCTTTACTCCGTATCTCCGGAAGAAAAAAAAAAAAAAAATTGAGGTCCTTCAAGCCCGTCCATCTTCTGCGCTTCTTATGTTGCTGTCAAATGCCCATTTTTGCTTTGAATTATGTGATGATCTGCTTCACAGAAGTCCAGAATAAATCTTCTGAAAAGGCTGCTCTTCCTCACAGTGCCTTCCTCACAGTGTCACTCATACTGTTTATTTTCTCTATGTAATTTTCTATCTGTGGGTGTAATGTAGTTGATAGAGACAGCGCGTTTCAGAGAAGCTAGCACACGTTTCCTTTTTCTGCTATTTGGCAGGTAAAGTTGCAGCCCTCCCGTTACAGAGTCACGGGCGACGTTAAGCACACAGAAAATAAAGAGTCTTCACCCCAAGCCAAGCTGCCCATGTCTGACCTTATCCCGTGAGGTGCTGGCACCAAAACCACCCACAACTCAACACAGCAGCACCAGGCTGGTCGAAAAGCAGGATACACACAGCAAGCCTTCCCATCACCAGCTCTGTCTTAGCCCACTGAAGCCAACATGTGGTCACAAGCCACCCCTAAAGGCTTATTTTTCAGTGCTATATTGTTCTTATTTTTCAGTGCTATATTGTTCATCTATTCAGCAAAAGGAAAGGAAAATTTTGAAAGGAAAATACACCAAACTGGAAAAATGTGTGAAGAGAATTATAATTATATACTATGCTTGGTGGTACTGCAGATCATTTACCCCTTAAGACAATTCCCCAAAACTGTCATTGTTAACAAGCTTAATTACCAACGCCATTCGTAAGGCTTTTCTTTCCCATTGCCAGATGGCATATTTTTCACCATGTGCCTTAAAACAGACACCCAGCCTGAGAACTTATGCCTACACGATTGCTTTTCCAGTTGGACCAATACTGAAGTTATCATGTATCATTTCAGATCTGAGAAAAAAAAATTTCTAACCTTCTAGGTCGGGGCGGGGCGAAAAGAGAAAAGTACTACATCTCATTCATAGTTTATCACTGGCATATTTGCTATTGTAGACAGACAAAACTGAAATAAGTACATTTGCCTGTACTAGTTCTAGGGGGAACTCTCCCCAGGTTCAGTGGAAAAGAATCCAGTGCTCCAGTGACCAGCACTGAGACTTAATTCCAAGGCCCCATAACAGCAGCTGCACCCTGATTTCAGAGCTGAACTTCCACTGAGTGAGAGGTCACTACAGGCAAAACCTTAAAAGTGATACTGTTGGCAAGAAAACATAAGATAAGGAATGTATTAAATATTAAGTAATGCTCTCATTTAAACACACAATCTTTTCATTTTTCACGCTACTATTTTACAGGACCACTCCTCACTTGATGAATAGGACCGTGTAAACACAGGTCTAAGCAGATCTGTAATCTGCTCAAGTATAGCAATTCTTTAGTTCCTACATCTTTTTCGAAACCAAGCCTATTCATTTAAGTGACTTCCAGTTAGATCTCACATGCATGTTAATAAATACACAGAGTAAATCCAGTACAAAATATTAGGCAAAGGCAAATCTTTCAGAGTCAGTTATTTCTCAGAATGCTTAAGGTTAATGACATCAAGCAGACGTTTACAGAAATCATATCATTCGGGGGCTTTAAGAACTCATTACTCACAGTTGTAATCCATTTTCCTAATCCAATGATTGGTATTTTGGTCATCTGCTACAAAAATGTTTCATAAATAATTATTTTATTCACTGATACTGTAACAACAGAAGTAATTGTGCAATTGAATTAAGTTATAATTATTTTTGGCCCGCTATGGCATAATTTGGGATATTTCCCATTTTTAACAGGTGAATTATAATATACATGGTATGAATATGTGTCTGAAAGCATTATACACTTCTGCATTAACTACAACAAAGTATAGAATGTTTGTATTAATACAAGTAGATCTTCTGAGATATAGTACTGACATTTTATTGTAGAAGATGCTTGGTTTTCTTGCAGTTTTTATTATTAATATGCTGGCAAAATTAGAGGTTATACTCACAAAACAAGTCTCCTTCTCCATAATTTTATCAAAACACTTTTCCTTGTGGTTTAGCACGCTTTTCCCAGGAAATGAGGCTTTTGTAATGCTGCCTATCCCCACCTCCTCTGACAAATTTTGAATTCACTTGCCAGTTACAACCAATTTGATGGAGGAGAGGTAACTCACAAGTATTTAGGTCCTACAACTTTCCTGAATATTTGAATATCTCTCTGTCTGATTAGAAGGAGGAAACCTCATTAGCACAGACACTGATGGAAAAGTTGTAACTTAGCAGCTCTTCTTGGCTTACCAAAGGGTCAGTCCTTACACGTCCTCAACAGTAGAGGCAACCGTGGGTCCTGGCAGCGGAAGGAAGGTGGGAAGGGAAGGTGGTGGTGGTGCGTAGGGAGAGGAGAAGGGGAGGGAAGTTGTGCACGTACCGCAGCAAGAGATGGAGATCATGAGGGTGGCTTAGAGGCAGAGATAGAGATCAAATGCAAAAGAGTACAGGGGCAGCACACGACAACATCTGCAGCGGAATGGGGACGTTGTGGTGTAAGAATTTAGGGACACAGCACAAGATTTGTAGGTAGCCCGATTTCAGAAATTGTTTTGCTTGTCAAACAACTTGTTTAGCCATGCGTTTATGTCCTTTAGATTTGGTTTCAATTTAGAAAACTTCTGCTTAGCTTCAGTTTGGAGCACTTTTTGTTATCTTGTTTAAATTTTCCAGATGGGTTTACCCATCCTCAATGAAAGATATATTTGCCTAATTAGCCTTTTACCCCTGCACCGAGGATATAGTTGACACTAGTCTTGTGAAAAATCTACACTAAGATCAGAGCTCCAACAAAACACATGGCATTACCTGCTTCTTCCCCCACCAGCTTTAATGATATTCATAAGTACCAACTGTTTTCAGCTCAAGCCCAACAAGAATTAAAAAAAAAAAAAAAAAACACACCAAAAAAAGCCCCAAAAAACAAAACCGCCATCACTACTCATCAAGACTACGCAGAGAAAGAAAAATGCTGAGCAGCAGCTGTCACAGAGTGGGAGGACAAAGACTGAAATGAGAAAAGAAACTGCCAATACCTTTTAAAGCATCCTTCCTAAAGAAAATGAATCTCTTCTCTCAAAGCCCTTTTTTTTCAGTCTTTTAAACTGCTACAAATAACTGCATGACTACTTGTTATTATATTTTCATGTGTATGTTCTTCCCTAGAAAACCTGTCAAAAGGTTTGCATGAAGAAAAATCTCAGCCTTTGTAGACAGAGGAGTCCCATGGCTACCTTGAAAAACACTCCTGCACAAATACAGACTTGCATACAAATATATATAGAAACAACTGCAGATTTAGAACACAATACATGTGCCTGAAGTGCTCCTTAAAATATGTTCAGATGACAGCACCGAAGCCAATATAGGAGAACCTCATTCCTTTCTCTCTCAAAAAAAAAAAAAAAAGGCACAACAATGTTACTTGATAGACTTGCACCGCTTTGCCATTGCAGCTAACAAAGTTTTTACTTAATCCTCCAATAAGTTTTATCTAATTAATGTTTAAATTAACCTCCACTACACCATTCACAATTCAAACGTGGTCAGGTAATTCAGTAATCATTCCTTCAAAAAAAAACCTTTTATACTTATATATAAATATATATATACACAGAGTGGATACACACACAGAGACAAAAAATGTTCTGGGAATGTTAGGAGTGCAAAACTGAGTGCTCAAAAGAAAAAATGCCAGTAGAGTTGATGATGAAATCTATTGCGTCTTTTGCAGGGTCTAATCCAATGCACTCATCCATGGTCTAGCAGGGTTTTAGAAGAGCACATCTCCTGCCAGACAGAAAGCTCAACAATTTTAAGGTTAGCTGGCCCAAGATGTTTATTTTCAAATACTAAGCTTTAATCCTCATCATGTCCAACAGCTCAGTCAAAACCTATTATACCGGTATGATTAAAGTCAAAGACGAATCATGATTCTGTGACCTTCCCAAAAAGCAGTATGGCTTCAGCAACACATACGAAGATACACAAGGTGTTACCAATGCACAGCTATTTGATATTACCTTATAAATGATCTGATGCCTTGTGCTCAAACCATCAAAAGCTATTGCCTGAATTTGTACACGCTTTCTTCAGCTCATTTTCAAAAGTAGCCTGCTTACATAAATACATACTTCTAAAAAGTATTTTTTTTAAATTAGCTTTATAGAATACCCAATTCTCTAGGGATACATACTCTAGGTTCTCCTTTTCCTCTGTCATCTACCAGCCATACAAAACAAGTACCTTTAACTTCGATTCTGACAATTATTCCGTATTTTAGAATTAAATTTCCAGTCAAATCTTCACAAACATGAGAAGAAGAGAGGATTTAAAAAAAAAAAAGGGGGGGGGGGAAGAAAAAAAAAACATGAGATGAAATGCAACATTGGAAGAACAGATATTACAATATCGCTTGAACTCATGAAAAGACTTGTCTGATTTAACTGAAGCAGCCCAGGGTTTTTCCACAGAACATAAATAAAACTAAGGTCAAAGAGAAGAAAAAAGATTCATCTGCTACCTCTGTAACAGACTATATTCTTAGCATGACTCAAAGAGGGACCAAAAGAGATAAGCATAAATTGTAAATAGCTTCTATGTTTCATGGACCGAGTGATAAAGACAAATGAGAATGGTCTCCTGAAAGCATATACCTGTCCAGACAGGCATCGCTGCTGAACGTTCAAATGAAAAGAAGAAAAAAAAAGAAACGCCATTTCAAAGTATTAAAAAACCCACATAAAGCTTTTAAATTATATTAATATTGTTTTAAATGCACATTTAAAAAATTAACAACACAACAGATGTATTACAACCATATACTTCATATAGACTACAGTCCTCGATTTGCACGAAATTAAATGTCTCACATGGAGAATGATCTGACTAATAGTCCACTACAATTTGCTTGTTTTGCTTTCCACAGATTTTTTTTCCATTGTAGATATGCATGTGGTAGTTAAAGTATTTTCTCCAGAAAATATTCTTATAAAGAAATAACTGTAAAAGAGATACCTGATAGCCAACTTATGTATGTTTTTAAAATAGTTAGAGATTTTTCTATTTACTAGGAAAATTCTACATAGCTCCAAATACTCAGAAAAAGGAAAAAGCCAAAAGCAGATACATGAAAAGTCTTGGGTTGATTTCAAATGGTATGTAGAGCTTTGGAATATTTTCATATGCAAAGAAGTGACACCTATAAGCGCATATCTAAATTATTTACCACAGCTGTTTTACCAAAAAAAGTTTCAATCAACTGCTTTAAAATGAAAAGGGAGACTGAGTCCTTCAGTACCTGAAACACAGTGTACAGTAAACCAGAAACTTGTAGTAATTCCAAACGCAGCTCAAGATGTAGGGTCTATTTATTTCAATAGGTAGCAGTCACTTCACCTGCCACTCCCTCTCTTGAAACTCTGAAGTCTGGTGGTTCTGTGGTTTATCCTGTCTTCACCTCTGTACTACCAGGGTCTTTGCTGAGTTCTTGGCCCCACATGAGCCTGCCTCTTTGTATTTCTTGGTATGTATTTACATGCGTGTCCTGGTTTCGGCTGGGATGGAGTTGATTTTCTTCCTATTAACTGGTATAGTGCTGTGTTTTGGATGTAGTGTGAGAATAATGTTGATGACACACTGATGTTTTGGTTGTTGCTAGGTAATGTTTACGCTAGTCAAGGACTTTTTGTCTTCCCATGCCCTGCCAGGTGTGCAGGGGGCTGGGAGGGAACGTGGCCACGACGGCTGGCCCAGCTGGCCAATGGGGTATTCCATACCATATGACATCATGCTCAGCATATAAGGCTGGGCGAAGAAGAAGGAGGGGGGGGACGTTCGGAGTGATGGCGTTTGTCTTCCCAAGTAACCGTTACGCGTGATGGAGCCCTGCTTTCCTGGAGGTGGCTGAACACCTGCCTGCCGATGGGAAGTGGTGAATGAATTCCTTGCTTTGCTTTGCTTGCGTGCGCGGCTTTTGCTTTCCCTATTAAACTTTCTTTATCTCAACCCACGAGTCCTCTCACTTTTACTCTTCTGATTCTCTCCCCCATCCCACCCGGGGGGAGTGAGTGAGCGGCTGCGTGGTGCTCAGCGGCCGGCTTGGGTTAAACCACGACAATGCGATATTTATTTAACATATAGACCAATGTGTCACACACGCAAATTGTACTTCCCAAAAACAGCATAGTGGGGTTTGTAACAATATTCAAATATGCAAGCACCATCCATTCGAAACACAGTCACTTTACAAACTTTAATAAAATAATTATTATGAGAACTCTGCAACTAAAGTTTATCGCATCTATTAACCAAGAAAAGCATTACAACAGAGTTTTCTAGGAAGCACGTGAAATGAAATTCAGCTGTGTCAACCAAAAAAAGTTATTTCTATTTAGTCTAGAGATATGCCTAAAATACAGACCCAGTTATTTCCCTCTCTCTTCATCCAGTTTCTTTAATATGTATTTTTTATGGATAACTTGCAAATTTTTCACTCAAAACTCTTCTGGCTATTTTAGCCATGATGCACCTGATGCATATATGTGGGCTGCCTCATCTAGTGTAGCTCCACCAGAAAGAAATAATTTAGGTTAAAACTCTGTAAAACAGATGTGATTGAAAAAACATGCCGTAACAAACAGTTAGTAAATACATTAATTGTATTTATACCACTATATAGTTGTATATACATGAAAATAAAGGCAGAAATGCTTTAAATAGAGCTAATAAAAAATTTCATATAAAAATAAGCAATTCTAATTAATTCAGGTTCTTTTTTTTTTCTTTAACCTCTGAATATTTTACTGGCCAGGATCCTAATTACTACATAGCACACTGCCAACTGATGTCAATTACTTTTCAAAATTTAACATAACGTATCTCAGAACCAGAGGATGCTTTGGGGAGGCCACAGGGTTAATGGGATCTTTTAAGAGAAAGATACTGACTCGGCTTGTACTTGGGACTTCCACTATTACACAGCTTTGGAAACATTTTCCCTAGACAGCAAGCAGGGCAAATTACATAGCCTCTTGAGGACTGCTGTTAAATATTTCTCTCTAGAGAAATCTACTGATGACAATTCTTAGTCATAACATCAGAAGTTACAGGCCTTCAGCTACAGGCATTTCTACTAGCACAACCAACATCTGACATGAATCCTGAAATTCAGTTCTGCTGGTTTTTACGCACGTGCATCCCAGTAAGGGGCACCAGGCAATCTCACTCGGCACCACGCTTGCCAGTTCCTTTGCTGAGAACGGTATACAGCATCAACCGCTGCGCCTGAATTTTGTCAAGCCCTGTTTTGTTAGATTTACTGCAGTAACCCCACTAACTCCTGACATTACACAGTTAAAAATATTCTTTGCACAACACTAGCAAACAATTCTGCAGCATCATACCAGAGTACTTCCCCTTGATGAGAAACATCTGCTGGAATGAGGTTATTTTGTTTGAGTTGCAACCCAGTACGTTACCTTGTGTTACTGTGAATGATTCATGCACACAAATTTTAATAAAACATTTAATACCTTGTGCATAAGAGAATATTTAATGGTTTAGACCAAATAAGATTTTAGCCTGAATGCTAGGCAGCACCACACTTTGCATGCCTTGATTATTCAAATATCAAATCCTTATCAAACTATCAAAAAAAAAAATGCTATTTGAGAAGTATCAGTTGTTAAGAGATTAATATATTGCTTATGTGTAATGGTGGCTAAATCACTGAAGATCAGACTGTGTTTTTCCTATCAAAAAAATATTGGGGGGTTATTTTAATTTTAAAGTGTTTTTTTAATTGTAAGCAATATGTTTAGGAGATCTGAATACATAAAAATTGGTTGTTGCAATTAAAAGATAGTTGAGATGAAGGATAGAATCTAATCATGTCCGAAATAACAGGTATATTCATAAAGACTGGAATGAATCCAGGAGTTCAGTGGCAAGAGAACTATTACAAACCAGAGGAGAAGAGTCAAAATATTGTTTGAAAAATTGCATTAAATTATGCTTTTATGTTTCTTTCTCTACAGGCAGATGTACTATCAAAAAATACCAAAGCTATTATGCCAATTTTTTTGCATCAGGCTTTGCAAGAATTGTCAAAATCTAGTAACTACTATTTGCAGAAAACACTAAGAGTTTTCATTTAACATTTTTTAAATATATACGATTGTACCTGACCTCTGCCATTGCTCCCACCCTGAAAAGCAGATGCCTATGACCAATGTATCATTTAGCAACAAGTACTCGTGCATTAGTGGTATTTCTAAGACACAACACTATGAAAATATTTCACTTGCAAAATATCTTCATCTCGCTCTTGAACCACTCTCTTGCTGCATTCTACTAATGAAATTATCTCTCCTATTATCTCATCCTCACTGCACACATCCTCAAGGACATACTGAAATGTAGAGCAGTACTAATGCAGCAAAGTTCACACCATCATCATGAATCTTCCTTTATACCAAACAAACAAAACATACTGGCGGCGCATTTAATTTGAGAACTAGCCATTTTCTTTGATTTCAGATGAAACTGTATGCATTTAGAAACTAACAGGATCATATTTTTTGTTTGCCATACGATAAAATTCCTAGCCAGGAGACCTGTCCGGAACTCCCATTTGTGAAGGACGACGGAATAAACAAAACCAGCCTTCATTTCCCCTTGCTGTTGAGGGCCGCTTTGCATTCTGGTTGAAGAAGAAATTCAGTAATTCAGGTTCTCACATTCTGTACTGCTGGGCTTTCAAGATGACCGCTGGCATGGTGATGCCTATGGCACCTCTTCTCCTACTGGGGCTGCACCTCCCTTCAGCAGTACTTGCAAAAAACAGATTGCGAACAGCTTCACTGCCAGCCAGACCTTGACTGTAGATACAGCTTGCATGAGTCAGAGCGTCCTTGCGGTGCTCTTGCTCACATCATTTGGCACAGCGGTTAAAATATACAGCAAAGAAGTACGAGGGCTCTGATGGCTGCATTTCTAACAGGGGGTCTCTGCATCAAGGCTGCTACAGAGTTTAGTCCTGAACAGACAGAACAAAGCGAACCTAAAAACTTCTGTGTGCATCAAGTATTTCTTAACTGTGCAGTTTTCCCACTATACTCATTAATCTACAATGCTTCCGAATCGCTGAAGGGAATTAGCAAGCTCTACTCTATTGTTACTACACACAGCAAACACTCAATTCAAATATTGGGAAAAGTTACATTTGGCTATTACCATAAAAATCTAAGTGTGGTAATAAAATTGTGATTTTACTAAAACTATCAATATTAGTGATTTTAGTATGAAAAGAAATCTTACACGTAAGATTTTTTCTACTGTTGGAGAGGAATTGCTGTGTTACAACATAAATAAATGGGTTAATATTAAAATCAGAAAAACACTGCAGAAATCTGCTTCACTACTCTTGTTTTGTTTAAACTTCAAGATATTAGACAAAAAAAAGTTCTTGGTAATCTTAAATCTAATTTACTTGAAATTAAGTATTTTTGCAAACCACTGTCAACTACTTTCAGCCACTGAAGTCATTGGACAGGTCAGATCTGCAACCTGTACGTAACAATTTAATGAACATGGAAGAACAAACTGCATTTAAGTCTATTTCTGGAGAATGGCTTTTGATCATGGTTTTTAAACTGAACTAAAATTGTGGACTAAAATTGCATTTCAGCTTTGTGAACACTAACACTATTTGATATATTTAACAAGAACTCCTGAACCTTACTATCACATTTTTTTTAAAAAGGTTCTTTCTTGTCTAATAAGATGATTGTTAAAGTGCATTTCCAATCACAAAGTAACATATCTGGGGTGTTTAAATGCTCCCGATTCAAAGAATTAGTTATGCAGTAGAAGCAACTCTTCCATCTCTAAACAAGAATTTGTTCAAAATGCAGACCATCTGTGTAATACTTGCACCACCAGAACTTCTGCATGAATTTTCCATAGGGAAATACATAGATTTCTAATCATCTATTGCTTCCTTCTGAACTATACATAAGGGATTTATGAAAAGGATTTTTCAGGCATGCCATCAGTCAGATCACTTTAGAGAGAAATATTAGGTTCTCAAAACCATTTTTACACTGCTACTTGGACACTCACAAAAGCAATCACCTCCTCTTGCCAGCTCTTAGATTATTATGTAATAATACCCAGGCTTTTACGTTTATGCAGCATACACAACTGTGGTTCAATTTGGCACATTTTTGGTTTTTAAATATGAATAAGAATGCTTCAAAGAATAAAACTGAGTTGGGAAATATTTATATGAGAAGCTGAGTATGGATTAAAATTACTTGGCTTCAAAAGTAAAATTAGATGATGTTTAATTTAGTTTATTTATGAAGTTGTATTTCTTCAATTTAAATATGTAATCTCCTTTGAGAGAGTTCAGCTTTGCAAAATGATAATCTGTTCCTATATTTCTATTAGTTGTGATTTATTCTGATTCATTCCTTTGTTCAAAAATGCTAATGAAAGCAGATGATGCTGAAGATGATCAACAAGCAACAACAACCAACAAAACCATCGGTCTGAAAAAAGGGGAAAGACTGTGCAACACAGTCAAGCAAGAAGTCTGAGACAAAGATTTCTAGGGAGACTTTGGTTATGGAGAAAACCAAGCACAGGGACTCAGCTGCCAGGCTGAACTAGCATGACCTCAATTCTCAATAACTCATCTCAAAAAGTCTCGCAAAGACACGCAGCAAATTACATTTCTCCTATGGGTATATATTTAAGAGAGATGAAGAGCTAAAATCAACCTTGCTGGGCTTTGATGATGAGGCTCAAGGGAGGCAAGTCATTGCTGAAGGCTTTTGGGACATGCAGATTGTATGGATATATGAAGGACAGATTGATAGCAGCTGTACTACTCTGTACCTGTTGTGAGAATGCATGTAGGAGATTTTAAAATCAGACATACAGGCTTTTTAGTTGGTTTATTTCCCCGTTGCTAGTTGTTTATGTATTTACTGTACTCCTTGGGTAAGATCCTCACAACTACTGTCGTGCCTGTACACTAGGACCAGAGTCCTGTGCCATAAAAGCCTTCTTCCAACGCCAGCATCACAGAGTCATACAGCTGCAGTCATAAGCTCTTACCGTAAACATCTGTGAGGCTTTCTAGGGTCAAGACTTCAGTTTGCAGCAAGACAGACAAAAGAATTTGCCACGAATGACAGAGATCCTCAGAAACACCTTAATTACATCAAGAATTTGTCCATCCTCTAAGCAGCTCAAAAAACCTTCAAACTACTGACACTGGTCTACATAATTTTTCTTTATGACACTATTTCTCATGGGCAAGCACGGAATATCTCACCTCCTGCCTTTCCCATGGAAGCTGATCAAACTTTAAGTCATATAATAATAGGTTCAGGTGAGAGTACCTATTTCTAGACTTTATTGGGTTTGTTCATCTCACAGATTTAAAAAGAGAGTAGGATACATTCCCTCTTCCTTCTTAAACTGAATTAAGCCCTTATGTGCATCACCATAGATGTTTTGTGTTGTATGACTTAATGGAGTAAGTGGTTCATTCCATGGTCTGCCCAATCTTTTGCAGGAATGAATTCCATAGCTCCCTAGAAATTTTTATCTCAAGCAATCACAAGTGTTCCCATATTTGTCTTTTTATGACTGTAGTGGGACTTGATTGCTATAAAAAGGCAGAGCCATGGGAGAGAAAGTCACATCTATATAAAATTTTGAATTAACTAAGTTCTCAAGCTTTGAGGTTCTGTGTTCACTACAAAATAAATGCAAAAAGCAGACCAGCATGGTAACATGTTGCTAGCACTGAGGGTAGCTCCTAAACAGAAATATCTGGCAGCTGGTATGAAAGTTTTGAGAGAACTAGTTATAAGGTCAAACGAGAATTACTGAGGAAGGGAGTGGATCTTGTGTGTGGGAGGGAGTACAAAATTGTTATTGTTTTCAAATGAACCACTGAAAGAATAACTTTGAATGGAATTAAACTACACAGTAAACTAAACAACAAAAAGGATTTTATAGCAACTGTTCTCTATTTGGGGTGCTTTTATGTATGTATGCATATACTCATATATACATATATATACACACACACGCATGTATTTTCTTTTCTATGTTGAAGGATTTATCCCTTCCCTAATCCAGCAATGGTCAGAACTCTTCTCAAGCAAGCTTTGAAATGAAAACTGTCCTAATTAGCAGAAAATCTTTTGCAGAGTTTCCAGTTTCTGTATTACCAGTTTCAGCACTGAGCGTACCACTTCCGTTTTTATGCCAGCGTCGCAACCACTGGGTCGTGCCTCTGCCTAAAGAGAGTAGGGTTAGGCATTATTTCACTTCATGTAATAAATCCAGCACAGAGCCTTTATACAGAATCATAGGCCCTAATCTTCTTTGATTCCCATTGATGACAAGCAAGAGGTTCTCAGGAGTGAGATCAGTGCTACTGTCTCCCAATATACAGTGCCTTGTTTTAAAGGAATACGTATGCATATTTCGAGTTACTATATCATCTGTTCTTTCGAGGCATTCTCATTCCGTTTTATTTTAAATTATCCTTCTCTCAGGGTTTGGTAATTAAAGCTCCAAAAGTACTGCTACTTACCTGATTGATAACAAAATCTTCAAAAATAACATGTCCTGTATCTGCAGCTTTCATTTCCGCCAGATAAGATAAAGGAGGGGAACAAGATTTCCTTACAAGGAAACTGGACCCGATTAAGAAATTATATTCCAGTTTTCTCTAGAAAGTGGAAAAAAAAAAACATCCCCCAAAATACTTTCCTAGCAGTATTTTAAAGATACCCTCTTAATCCAAAAGAAGATATGTAACCCAGGCTTGTATGTTAAGACCTCGTGCACTCAATTTTAATGCTTCAAAAGGTTCAAGAAAAACCACTTCAGATGTCTTCCATTTTCTCTTTCATTTCTTTCCATCCTCAGTTCTGGTATCAGAATCATGTTTTCAGATTAAAACTTCTAAGTGTATTTCTAAACTAAAAAAGGAGGACAAGGACAGGGAAGAGGACACTTAATTTATTATCTTTTCACATTAGAGTTACAGAGAACCTTAATGATATACCAAGCTTTAAACCCTGTAGTTGGTACTATATTAATCATCTGTCATGAGAAGTCAGATAAATATATAATCCTATTTCTGCATTGCAGATTTTATAGGTCCCTTGCTCAGGTTGTTGGTTCTTTTTTTAGTATTTTGTAAACATTGCTGCAGCGGGGTGGGGGATGTGGGGGGGGTGTCCATAACAAGGTAGGGAATGGCACAGTAAATATAATTTCTTAAAATGAACAGTTATATGAAGATTCATAAGAAGATAACCAAAGAAATAGGCAGCAATTCAATCTTTGCAGCAGAGAGTACCTTTTTTAACAGCCTGAGCACAATTTGTCGCTATTAAGACCCTGTCCCTTCACCAAGGTCAAGTCTGTCACCAGCCCACCCAAGCGTGCCCCCCTAGCTTGGGCACGAGCCAGCTCCCACCTGCATTTGGAAAGAACTTCATTTGAGACAGACTCCAGTGGTCTATCTGCATGTCACCTATTGTTGTATCACGTACTCCTGGGAAAGACATACTCCCCTCTTCTGCCTTCCCATTTCAGCCCAAACATGTAAATAAATTCCACCCCTCTATTTCCTATACCTATCTCTAATATTTAAGCACTACACAGAACAGACAGAAATACCCAATGCTATTTTGGATGAACCAAAACAAGATGTAAAATCAAATGAACAGATTCTGCAAATAGCAGTGCATACATGTAAATTGAGTGCCCCGGGGACCAACAGCTCCCCATATATGCTTCGTAATAAAACATCAGCTCAAAACCCCTATGCCCTCAAGGGAAAATCTTGATGCTGCAAGAGGAATACTAAGGCAGTCCTTTCGTGTTCTTTCAGGTCAATCCAAGACACATAAGGCAGCCCCCTCTGCCTTGCCCCTCAGTGACAAGGAGCTCTGTCCTGCCCAATGCAAAATAATGCAGTGTGGGGATGAGAGAGGCACCAAACATTTAGCATGAACCAAAAAAAATAACCTGCAAAACTAAGAGTTTGCCCCCAAACCTATATGGAAAGCTGGGAGATATAATGCATGGAAATTAGGCATAGCATGACTTCTGTAATCTTCCTGCTCCGATAGTTTGTTTTCATGGCATGTTCAGCCATCTTATTCAGTAATGCTGACTTAGCACTACCATTTTATCCTGTAGTTCTCTGCATAACAATTTACCACTACAGCATTACAGAGGCAACTAGTCCTACCATAATGCAAATAGCCTCCTTGGGTAGCGCAATAATTTGCATTGCATCTAAGAAGCTGCACTCAATTCTTCTTCAAATTTCCCAAGTTAGCTAAACCGTTCATAAATAAGTATTCCTTTAAGTACTGGGGGGAGGGAGGATGACAATCTCATTTCGTTGTGAAAAGCAACACGAAATCATTATTCCATTGCAATTGCATTTCACTGGTCCCTTAATATCAAACATCATTTGATGTATTTTTAGAACAACATGCAAAATCTTCATTGTAATTCAAGCAGAGGAAAGGAATGTAGTAAGCATGCAGTGTAAAATTAAAGAGTTGTCCTCAGCCAGGACAACAGTTTCTTCCTAAACTGACTTACAAAGGACACAAATCAATGCTGCCTCCTGACATTCGGGGTCACACTTTTCCCAAGGAGGCTGGAACAGTTTATTGGGAACACTGTTCTCTCCTAATTACCTACGTGACACAAAGTGCACCATTCTGAAAGACAAGTCATAATGGTAGCAGCATATTTTTATTGTGCTTCATCAGCATCAGTGTTTGTGTCAAGGTTAGTTAGATGCTGAGCATGACCATTACAATATATTCAATCCATCCTGTAAAACAACTATATGTATTGCAATGCCAAAATAAACAGCCACCATACTTCTGTAAAACGTAACTCCTTTCTCAAGGTCCACTAACGCACAGAAACCTACTGCAATGAAGACTGTGGATGGCAATACCTGCTTTCGAAAGGCAACGGCCTGAGGCAATAAAGGCAGAAGGAATGGAGGTCCTTCCCATTCCTGTTTCTGGAGAAGCATACTACAACTGTAGGTGAAAAAATGGCTTAAATGCAGAATGCAGCAGATAACTGGATGTGTGGGAGGATGTAAATATGTCCAGAACTGTTCGACTCTCATGCATAAGCCTGCTTCTTGCTGGCTGCAACCTGAATGGGCCGGCTGTAAATTTTGATAATACCTGGACTAAATAACAGCGGGACATCCAATTAACAGAGAGACATGAGACGGCACCACCAAAGAGGCTGATCACACGTGCTTCTGCGCAGAGACTACTGAGATTTGGAAAACTGAGCCCCTCAAGTTCCAGAAGGAAGAGGAGGCTGAACAAAAGTGCTCCCCAAAGAGTGGTCTCAGAGAAAAGAAGGGCACCTGGGATAAAAAAGTGAAGACTGAACAGAAGACCCTGAAAGCAAGGGGAGATCCTGGATTCTGAGAGATGGAGACAAATGCCAGGGGGTGCCTAGGACAGCCTGTGTGTGAGATCAAGTAGGGTAAAAGCTCTAAACTTGTTGGATCTTCAGTAAACCCCAGCAACCAAATCCAGTAGGGGTTGTCATCTCCTGCCTCACCCGTGACAGCTGGCTGACTCGGCTCTCCCGGATAGAGGGTGTTCGCCTGGACAGCAAGCTCTTGCTCCTGGTCAGCGTGGGCCTACACTCGTGGTTCCGCTGGATCAGCTTCGATTAGCCTGTTGGCTAAAGGGAAAAGTTTGAGGTATTTCTACTTCCACTTTTCTCAGGATGCTTAAGACTGACTCTATCTGACCTTATGTTTAAAGGCCAGTATAAAATTCCCATTCTATTATAAATTGACAGTGCTATGGTAGCATGCAGAGGGACTTAGCTTTCTCCTAAAAAAATTGTTAAACCAACCCAATGGGCAGTTTAACCACTACTTTAAAATTGTGGTAAGCTGATGTCTCTAGCAAGGTGGTAACTGTCTTATTAAACTTTGGCTGGGCTACACAGAGGGAGGAATCCTTGAAGGCATTTTAAATGCTGTATCTTGTCCTAAACCAAGGTACAAAGTTTGCACTGAATTGTACTATGGAGCACAATTCAAATAAGAGCACAGAAGATAACTTATCATACTGAAGACAGCTCTTGTCTAAGTAAAAATCTTTTCAGATGAAGTGTATATATGAGGAGTGTCATTTACTTCAAATGCCTAACTAATTTCCAGAGGTCAGGAGCTAGGAAGGCCAGTGAACTGGACAGGAGATGACTGTATGGAAATATCTCTTTGCCCAACATCTGACAAATAAGTATCTTCCCTATCCAGTTTCCTCATTTTGTGTGATAGATTTTTCAGCAAGATTCAAATCATATTGGACTAAAACTCATTTTCTTTTTAATTCATTTCATACAGTTTTATTGTTAACTCACTTTAATTGAAACGCAGTGAATAAAATTATCAATTGAAATTACTTTATCAGCTGTGAGTCTTCATTCTTTAATATATAAAATAAGCTTTTAGTAAACGTAAATAATTGATTTTCCTTTTTCATCCTCAAAAAAGTTTATATACATATCAAAGTCATCTAGGAGGCTGAGGCAATGTACTGGACTTCAATATTGCAACTTCCACACTTGTAATTGTAAACATATCCCAGGCTATTGACCATATTTTGGCATTTTTTAGTAACACAGCGCTTCAATTCTGGGCTAAATCATGAAACTGCAGTTCCAGGTCTAATCCTCTCCTTCCAAGTGACTTCTTGCAATGCAATAGCCAAGTGTCTTTACTAATGACTTGGATGATACAGCTGAGTGCACCCTCTGCAAGTTGACAGATGATACAAAATGGGGAGGTGTGGTTGGTAACACCAGATGGTTGAGCTGCCTTTCAGAGGGACCTCGGTGTGCTGGAGCAATAGGTTGACAGGAACCTTGGGATGTCCAGCAAAGGGAGGTGCAAACTTCTGCCCCTGGGAAGGAATAATCCCAGGCAGGACAGGCTGAAGGCCAACTGGCTGGAAAGCAGCTCTGCAGAAAAGGCCCTGGGGTTCCTGGTGGACCCAAAGTTGACCGTGAGCCAGCAAACATGTCCTCAGAGCGAAGAAGACAAACAGCCTCCTGGGCTGCATTAGGCAGAGCACTGCCAGCGTGCCGCGGGAGCTAAGCCTTCCCCGCCACCCTGCACGGCTGAGACATCTGGAGCGCCGTGTCCAGAGCTGGGCTCCAACTGCAAGAGAGACATGGACTTCCTGGAGCGAGTCCAGCGAAGGGACGCAAAGATGAGAAAAGGACTGGAGCACCTGACATGCAAGTTGGAGGTTGAGCAAACTGGGACTGTGCAGCCTGGAGAAGAGAAGGCTCAGGGGGACCTTATCAAGGTGTATAAATACCCGATGGGAGGGAGTAAAGAAGATGGAGCCAGACTCTTCTCAGTGGTGCCCAGTGAAAGGCAAAAAGGCAATGAGAGCAAACAGAAAATTCCATTTAAAGATGAGAAAACTGTGAGGGTGGTCAAACACTGGCACAGGTTGCCCAAAGAGGTTGTAGAGTCTCCATCCTTGGAGATACTCAAAACTCGGACAGAGCCCTGAGCAACCTGCTATAGGTGACTCCACTTGGGGCAGGGGGGGTTGGACTGGGTGATCTCCAGAGGTGCCTCCCAACCTCAACTGTTCTGCGATTCTGTGACTCTGAAATCAGGTAGCTTCTCCATCCATTTCACCTTCGCCATGTGTGGAAAGGAGACAACAGGTAAAAAATGCACAAATTCTTTCAAATAAATTACAATTATTACTGCGGGTCCTCTTATAGGTTTTCACATGAACTGCTTCTAGGATTTCTCTGATAGCCTGGTACACAATCCTTATATGCTTTAACCATGCAATGGCTACTTTAAAAACAAGGAAAACATATTACCAACAGGATGAACTTGTTCATATACGATGTGGTAGAAGGGAAGTATTTTGTAACTCGGTTACCATTTCTCAACTATGTAAAGGCTGATATTTAAGCAGGCATCCCACATGACTAATGAGTCTTCATATTTCATTGATCTACAGTGTTATGAAGGAACATATCCTGCATTTTACAGTGATGCCAGCCTCTTAGAACTACTTTCCTATTATTGGGCTATTTTAAAGTATGCTTCATTCCCAACCCTTTTATTATAAATTGATTCTTTTTCTTCAACTGTAAATCTCCAGTCTTAATACACAAAACAAGATCACATATCAAGAAAAATAACACAAAAAGCATGCTTTTTCCCCTAGACATGAGTAAAACCAGTAAAACTTCAAACAAAAACCCCACAGCTCTTAAAATTGTACCATATGTTTATGCTCCGTACAAAAGGGCACCAAACTTTAAAATAAAAATTACAATAAAATGCTATTGATCATCTTCATTGCTTTATGTATGAAATCAAAGCCTATTATATATCCTTTATTTATACATACTTGCATATAAAAAAATATAGCATACAAAACATAATCTATCTAGGAAGAAATATTGTTCTATTATGCAACCATTCCACTAAGGATCTTTGAACACAATGTATATACAGGTGACATAGAAGGATAAATTCTATACAGTCTTACAGTCTGGAGCATCCCTGCTGTGCATAATAAAGCCCTGGCAAGTTGAATCCAAGTTGAGGTTTCCTAATCGCAAGCACAACGCCTGGACTGCAGGTGCTGCAGAGGCAGCAGAACTATCCCGGTCACACAGATTTCTCTGTTGCTTGATTCGCAACTGAGCCATACTGACAGGGAGCCTCCATTCAGAGTGGATTCATCGCTACCTTCTTGGCTCAACAAGAAAAGAATCTTAATGAAAGCATGAGAGAGGCTGTCTTAAGCTTTAGCAACACATTTCAATATATGAATTAAACAAAAACACCTCTCTAGGAGCAGATGATTCAATCATAATCATCCTTCGCTTTTTTTTTAACCCCTTTTTCAATTGACTCATTAAAATTATTCAGAAATGTGTAATTTTAATCATGGGGGGTTTTTTCAGTTGATCAGATAATGTATAATGTGAGTGTAATTAATTTTTGTTCACTTCCAACAATCAGCCAGAAAGGCATAGCAATACTTGCTAAATTCCAGTGAACTGTAATACCCTTCCTTGTATCTCCTTGAAAACATAATGAAAAATCTGGCAAAAGGCAAGCTTATTCTCTACAAGGTTCCACAGTCGGGTGAATCAAGTAAATAGCTTTCTTCCCTTCAGAACATTATTTTAAGTCCGACCTGTGAAAGTATTTACATTTATTAAAAGGAGGTGGGTTCAATTTACAGAACTATCAGCTGCTGGAGTCCTACTGCAGTATAATGGGGTTTCAGTGAGTGTGAGAGAGAGTTACAAGGTCACGACTTCTACATTTATTTCAAAATGTAACAAGGAGTTACTGCATATACAACTGACATTTGAAAATATGAACTGGAGGATGAAAATAAAAAAGTCAGAACACTTGTAACATTCTTATATATTAGCAGAATGTATGCTCACATTGTCAGTATTCAGACAGGAATATATTTTTTTTTTTTTTAGTATGATTAAAAAAATGTTTGCCTCCCAAATTCAACAGCACTGGAAAAAGATAAGCTGTATATTTTAAATGCCAGGGGGAAGAGGAAAGGGGAAAAAATAATCCTTTAAAACTGTTTCCTAGATACACAACATGAAATTTAAAAGAGAAAAGCACTCACAAAAGTCACTTCATGGAAGCTCTTAAAAGAACAGTATGATACCTAGTTCATCATTACCATGTCTTCTGTAACCTGTAATCCTACCGAGAAGCACGAAAATCTTCCAAGCTGTGTCAATATACATGCATGAAACCTTTTTACATATGCAGAGAGCATGAGAAATATCATTCAGTTTCAATTTGCAACAGAAAAAAAAAAAATTACCTTTTCTGTGAAAATGCAAGTATATTTACCCTTGATGTGCTGGGCCAAAATCAATTCTCCACAGAAAGGAAGAAAGATACACGAAAAGGATGAGAAAGGGGGCACACACAAGAAAAAAGGGAAAAAATATTCATGCTGCATTACTATACACAACTTATCTACTTATCTACCTTATTTTACCGCCTTATTCACACTTACTCATTTTACCAGCACTACAGGGAAAATATGAAACACTTCTTCACAGGCAGCAATTTCGATTAGAATGAGAGGAACATGAACAAAGTAAAAGCTGTATGTGATCAAAGACCTGCTGGATACCTGAGTCAAACAGTTATTTCAGAGCAAGGTACAAGAGCTAGTCATGCATATGGATGACCTCTCACAAATTAAACACTAATCAGGAATGCATCTCAACATAAAAAAATAACGTGGACTATGAAGTAGATCTGTAATCTCCTTTTACTAAGCAGAGACTAACAAAAAGCCCTCATTATCAATTTCATACTGCATATATCGAATATTAACCACAAATCCCAGCAACAAAAGTGCAGTTTTTCCCTATTAAGCATGTCAGCTATCTTTCAAACATCCTAATTTGTGTAATATCTCTGCAATCCTTTAGCACAGTCCCTAACAGAACGTAATCAGGAGGTCCAATGAGCAGAAGTCCTAATAAGCACGCAGCTCTTTGGATGCATGTGAACGGTAAAATGAACAGTTTTACCATGAAAGAATACACATTCCCTTTTAGCAACTTCAATACTTACCTTCCAGAAGGTATGGGCTAAGCATCTGCTCCTGGCTGCTTAAGTGCTCCAGGTCTGCCTACAGCCATTGTCTCATCAGTCCTCAGAAGCGACGTGCAATGCACAAGCAACTGCCCCAGCTTGTATAGGACAACTTAAAGTCAGTAAATCAGAGGTTGGGGAAGAGCTCGTCTGCTGCCCGGGACCGCTGGGCAGATGAGCTGCCAGCGCCGCAGGCAGGGATCAAACGCACAGAATCTCCCTTTACATAATAGGAAATGACTCCTGTAATCTTATGTTTTCTGTTAAAGCGTTGTGTGTTTCATGAACAGCCAAAAGCTTTTCCATGCAGCATTCAGGGATTTGGAGCTGAGTCGTCTTTTTTTTTTGTTCGTTTGTTTTTTTAAAAAAAAAAAATCTATCTGTCAGAATGTTTCGTTATTGTACCATACACCACAGAAAGCCTTTCCCCACCTCACCATAGGAAACATCATGCATGCTTATAAGAAATTACATTAAATTCCATGTTTCTTTAACAGTATTTTCTAATCCATTTCAATAGAAAGGCAACGTCTGGGTTTTTTTAATCTGTATGCCCTTTACTTTCACACATACACACTGAAAAACTATAAGCAGCTCTATAAATAAACCCAGTTGAGGATTACATATTTTCCTAACAAGAAATGTCTTTGCCTATCATAAAAGAACATCAGTTAAAGTTAGAAAAAAAAAAGTCAAACTGTACTGCTCACATTTTAGTGTCTTTTCTGCACTTCACTTCTGAAAAAAAAAAAAAAAAAAAAAAAGGCACATCCAAGGCTTACCAGCAATTATAAAAGCAAAATCTCATCCACATGTTCTCCTCATCACTAAATAACAGATTTAATCAAAATCAAGCCCATATGTTTAAAAACCAACAAGATCATACTGAATTTTCAGCCTACAAAATCTCAGTGAATGATTTCTGATGCAAGCGTGCCTTTTAGCTATGCAGTTTCTCTTTGACCTTACAGAATAATCTACAGAAGTTGCAGCATTACCTTTCCAGAGATTCACAGGGCATGAACCAAAATCTAATGCATCACTCAGACCCAGTCTCCACACCATTTTCTCATCAGCGTGCGCCTTCACGAGAAGCAAATTGCCAAATAAACAAGCTCAGAACAGAAAGGGGAAAGATTTTTTGTTTTATTATTATCATCATTATTATTATTCTCATGCTGTGGCTGTGGCTACTTACTTGGCTAAGATATCATCACAAATCCAAAATGATTTCAATTACACAGCGCAGTAATCACCGTTCGGCATCTGTCAGGGATGGATACGCGGCGCTACATCACCGGAGCCCCTCCGCAGACTGTACCACCCCGGCGGGCAGCTGGGGAGGGAGCCGCCGCCGCCGCCACAGCATCGCGCCGCAGAGCGCGGGAGGCCCTTCACCGCCCGCCGTTGAGGGGTGCTGGGGAAGGAAAGCACGCAGCGGGCACAGCAAGGAAGGAAAATGCGTCTCTGAAAGAAAAATGGACTGAACCACCATGTTGTTGTTTGTGACTTTAATACTTCCCTTGGGATCATGACAAAAACGGAAGATGGCAAACCACCAGGAATACGCCACTTACTCAGAAACGGGAGAAACCTTCAAGGACAAGGACTGTCAAGTCCTATCACTATCGGCTGGGGGGAACGAAAGCTTGTGTACGAAAGGGGGCAAGGGGACGGCGGGAAGCAGCACATCCACCGCCCCCCTGCAGCGGCGCGCGGGCTGCCGGGGCTGGAGCCGCGGAGGAGCCGGTGCTTCTCTGCCTCTGCTGACTAATTATACCTTTGACAGCAAGCGCCACAAACATGTCTCTCGCACGGATTACTTCATCATCACCTTCTGCAAAGATACAGCTTGCCCTCCCGCTCTTGCTCTCTTTCTGTTTGTATAAGAACAATGCTGATTGTAATGGAAATATCAAAAAATTACTGCAGGGCTGGATGCTTTTGTCGTATTTGTGAGTCTGTCATGCCTTCCAGAAATCTAAAACCCATACAGGAGAGGCACGCAAAATATCCTCCTCTTTAATCTGATCTGGTCACATTAGCATATGCTGTAAAACCATACATACATGCCACAGCAGCTTTCTGCCCCCCCCCCCTTTTTTTTCTTTTTTCAAAACCATGTAAAATAAAGCATTCTGCCTCATGATAACGACAGCCTTACACTTTGAGAAATCCGTGCATTTTATTTAGAGCTTCTTACCATCTATTCTGTGTTACTTCTTTTAAATATCTAGCTGCTATCTTGAATTATTAGCACATGCAGGATTCTGAAATGTAAAAGGCTATTTCAATGGAATACTGTGTTACGGCTGTGCAAAAAAAAAAAAAAAAAAATCCAAGTACAAAAAACAAGACAGAGACACTGTCCTTTAAAAAGCATAACATTTTCTGTGTAATAGTTTACTTTTTTCAAAAAGTAAACTGTGATTTCAGTACATGTACTGTGTTCAAACTGCAACTTCAAATTCTGTACCTCAAACCATTCAATCCTGATAGTCACTGAACACAGAAAAATATTATGTTTTTCTTGAAGTATATATAAAACACTATACATAAAAGTCGGAATCTTTTCCATAGTATCCTAGGACAGCAGTGGTTCGTGACTTCACTCTGTCTTGGACGGGGTGGGCAATCGCAAGGAAGCGTACCTCCCTGAGCACTACTCGGAGTAGCTGTGCTGATGCTCTGTCATCCTGCCTTACTCGCTGCTCAGAATATCAATTCAGCCAGTTAAACCAAAAGTCTGTACTGCACTGCACCAAAATGGAAGCTATTTTAAAAAAAAAAAAAAAGAAAGAAAGCAAAAAAAAAAAAGAGCTGGGATCATTGATCAGGAAGTTTTATCTATGCTGATCAATTTTTTCTTTTAATGAAGTAAAATGTAAATCAGGACTAGGATCAATGCAGATTTTTCTCATGTGAAACTGCCTTTATAATTAGAAAGCTACAGGCAATTACATGCATACCAGGACACTATATGCAATGACTCTGTGTTATATTAAGCACAGAGACGTGTCCCCTTTTTCTTAGCAAGTCTTTGGTGCAAACTGCAGCTTTAAGGAGCGTGGAGTGCAGGCTCAAAACTGAATTCAAGCATTGAACAAAACAACAACAGAACAAAACAGTGTTATATTTAAGATGTGTTGTGCTTCAGTCCAACACCAAAGTTGGTGACCTCTACTGCTCTGTCAGAAAAGCAGGAAGATACTAAGATAATCTGCAATTATTCAGCTACTAAAATACTTTTTTTTTTGGTACAAATTTTAAAGATAATCTGAAAAGCAATAAAAGGTTGATTGACATAGTACCAAACACATTAAAGAAGATTTTTTTAAACTGTCTTTCCTGGATGAAGAGAGGAATAGTTTAAAGAAATTAAACACGGTATAAAAACTTGTTCCATACATTTGGCTATTGCCAGTTTGAGGACTGCTGCTCTCAAAGATTGTGTCTCATACCACAGAAACTTCAGCCCAGGTATAGAACCATAATGCCTACATTATACTTAATCAGGAAATACTCTAATTCTTTGATTAACAGAATAGGCAAGGGAATAAGAAAGGGGGGGAGGGGAAGTTCAAAAGGAAAAAAAAGTCCTAGTTTGAACATATTATTATAGACCCAATCCAACAGAACAATTTTGCACATGAATATTCCCAGTGCTCATTTAATGTAAGGCCTCAAAAGTACCATACCACGTAAGAAGATGAACAAGCTATTAACCTTTTTGCCAGGCTCATCAGTTTGGAGCCCATTCACCATGCTGCGGTGTGTCTTTTCCTGCTAGCGTTGGTGCTACCTTCACCACACCGCTGTTGGTCATCCTGCTGCCACCTGGGCAACAGGAGGCCAACCACTAAAGCCAAGCTCAACCCCAGAAGATGCACTTTCTGGAATAAGGACCGAACTACAATGTCATGGCACCATGTACAACACCGGGAGCTTGCCCGGTTTTTGGATCAAGAAGCTATGAATGAAGAGTCACATTATATTTGTCCTTACTTAAAGCCACAAAGTGCAAACTCTTCAGAAATGCTACAAATCCTTTCTCCTGCTGCTGAACACCAGCACTGCTGCAAGTCAATGCCAACAGGACCGAGGTTCCAGCTGCAGGGCTCAGCACGCGCTCGCTATCCTCAACGTTGCAAAACCACTTAACGCAGGGAATACCTGCTATACATAGGTACTCTGGTATATGACAACCAAAGCTAAAAATAGCAATTCCACCCCCAGAAATGGGCCATCTAGTAAATAGTACCAACAGTAATATTCTGACCTCAGGATTGAAAGGGTTTTATTTTTTTTTACTTTTTTAAACACAACTGTGAAAAGAGTAAAATTTTCCAATACGCTTGGCTTTCAGCATGTACAACTCAAAATGGCTACAACGTTAGCAGGCGGTTTTTCTAGATATTTCATCATAAAATTTAATAGCAAAGCATTGCAAAACAGCATAACATCTGAACAGTGCCTCTCCTGAAATGAAGATTTGTCAGCACATCTTCATGCCTGTTAAAGCTTCCAGTGGCATATTATTTAGTTCTGACAGAAGAACAATTTAACACCTTAACTTGGGGGCAAGGAGTGGAAATGGAGCAGAAAAGGAGCAGAAAAATGGAAAGGAAAACAGGAAGATGCTTCTTGGGACTAAATTTAAAAAACACAGCTGCTTATGGGATGTGAAAGGAATGAGACTTTAGCTGTCGAGCTTGAAATGCGACTTGAAAAATTGCTTCTCCAGTAAAACTTCAACTGACAATTCAGAAAATACTCAGAGGCAGAAGAAAGAGTCTACCTAACTACTTTGGAGAAAAATTTAATTCCATATGTGCTGGTGATGGACATCATAAGCACATTTCAAGGTCTTTATGAGACAATTAATGACAGGAAACGCAGGAACATAATTTTAATTCCTCTTTCAGGATCTTAGGGACCAAGACCTCCTTTTCAGTGAGGCTGTCCAATCAGAGGAACAGCACTGGAAACCAGCAGCAGATTTCTAATATTCTTCTAATCACAACCCAGATACTTAAACTAGAACAGCAGATTGGCAGCCTTTCATATTTTTAAACCTCATTTGCTACATTTTAAAAACAAGAATTAAATCTGTTTTCAGACTCTCTGTTTCTCCAGTTTTGTAACATTCTGCAGTAATATTTCTGCAAAGAAACAGCTTGCATTTCCAAACTGTGCAAACGTGTTGTTATCCTAGGAAGCAACATGACCTAATAAAAGAAGTAGAGGAGAGGGACCTCAGAACAGTCAAATTCAAGGACTTGCCCTGCTGTTTCTTGACTATGAGATGTTAGTAGGTCACTTGATCCCACTGTGCTTCAATTTCCCTAACTATAAAATAAGTATATTCACTAGTTTAAATTACAGCGGTTATAAGTTGCTTGATTAACTCTTTCCTGCCTTTTGAGGGAAGGGTGTTTGACGTACCTGAGCCTACTCGGTGAGGTGCTGAAGGTTAGGAGATAAGAAGCATGCATTTAAAACACATAAGCTCATAGTTGCCTTGAACTGTTCTATTATATCTACCACATTTATTTTACTGTACAAATTACTACTTGTTCTGATATATTATTGCAGTCCCGATCAGCTCACTTCCCAGATCAAAATCCCAGCTTTCTCAATATCTGAAAGGAAACCTACCAGACAGCCAACGCTGCAGTTACCTCCTGTCCTTCAATCTCTACCATCTGATATCTATGAATACACAAATTTATCTTCTTCCATTCCCTAACAGCCATGCCCAGAAAGAGCAGATGTCTACAAGGCTGGGCTAGCATTGCTGTCCCCTCCCTGCCACAGCAT
Source organism: Pelecanoides urinatrix (assembly GCA_013400755.1). Lineage (NCBI taxonomy): Eukaryota > Metazoa > Chordata > Aves > Procellariiformes > Procellariidae > Pelecanoides > Pelecanoides urinatrix. Next base: position 228,812 of record VZTQ01001138.1, read on the forward strand.
CAGTGCTCAGAAAACAAAACCGGACTCTCAGGATCACCCAGGCAGGAAGAAAGGTCGTTAGGCCCTTTCAAGAAGAACAAAACCTAAGGAAAGCCGAGCCAACTGGAAGAAGCATTAATAAGCCTGAGCTTCCCAATAAAGTTCAAGTAAACCTGGCTTACTGCCACTGCCTAACCACAGCAATGACAGAGAAGCATCTCAATGGTCTCCCTTCAGAGTGATCTGTATTTGCCGGAGTGAGCATCTGCAACAACTGATACAGCTAAACCTAAATCCACAGCTGCAATCAGCTGCTTCAGGATCGCAACAGTCTAAGATGTTCCTATATGAAAACAGTATTATACAAGCATTCCACCTTCTTTTCACTTTAAAGACAGAATCTTCCATATCACATGCAGATGAGAAAAACTATTTTTTGACACTCAGAACAAATCTTAGCCAAAAAACTGGCCTATCAAGAGCTTTAAAGAATAATCTTCTGAGGGTGCCACAACTTTTAGGAAATGAAGAATGAGACAGTCACTATGCTTAGGAGTCACCCTTTCATTTGGTGCGCCTTTAAACCCCATAAATGTGCCAATCTTTGAAACAGGACTTGTGCCAACTGTCTTCTAGCATTAATCTGTTTACTTAACATAATATATTGGTACTAGTAGGGAGACTCAGAAGTAACTTGTGGCTTTCCACCATACAAGTTCCCTTCTCTGTGTTCTGGAAGGGACTGTGACACTTCCTTTTTGGTCTCCTATCACCGCTTTTTTGGTCTTAAGGGAGATTATAGGTCCTTAGAAGCACTAGTGAGATTTAAATTCAAATTATAGGATTCTACAATTAAAAATGATCACATTAGTTTGCATCAGACTATAGATTTCAAACAACCTAACTTTCAGGGATGTTTGGAAATATGGTTGAAACTTTGTATATAGAAATGGCTTACATGGACCCATCTCTCTACCTCACCAAAACTATTCTCCCAGAAAAAACAGGTAAGTTTAGAATAAGAACTTTGGTTCAGTACTTTCTCCTGATATCACTGATGCAAAACATTACCACAATTTTATAGAGGTTGTTTTTCCTTCTTACTGGCTAATACTTCATACAGAAAACCACTTATCTTCAATTTGAAAAGTATATACAAAGCCAGGATGCATTTGAAGGAGCATCTTTTACTGTGAAACTGCACATGACTGTGATTTGCATATGAATCTCAAGTTAAGTACCACTTCTGCACAGCTAAGTGTGCTGGTTTGGGCTGGGGTAGAGTTAATTTTCTTCACAGTAGCTAGTACGGGGCTGTGTTTTGGACTTGTGCTGGAAACCGTGTTGATAACACCGGGATGTTCCGTCCCTGCTGAGCAGGGCTTACACAGAGTCGAGGCCTTTTCTGCTCCTCACCCCACCCCACCAGCGAGGAGGCTGGGGGGGCACAAGGAGTTGGGAGGGGACACAGCCAGGACAGCTGACCCCAACTGGCCAATGGGGTATTCCATACCATGTGACGTCATGCTAAACAGATAAAGCTGGGGGAAGAAGAAGGAAGGGGGGGACGTTGGGAGTGGTGGCATTTGTCTTCCCAAGTCACCGTTACGTGTGATAAAGCCCTGCGTTCCTGGAGATGGCTGAACACCTGCTGCCGATGGGAAGCAGGGAATGAATTCCTTGCTCAGAATGCTTTGCTTGTGTGCGCGGCTTTTTCTTTCCCTGTCAAAGTGGAGTATTCTCCACTTTTACCCTTCCGATTCTTTCCCCCACCGCACCAGGGGGAGTGAGCGAGCAGCTGGGTGGGACGTAGTTGCCGGCTGGGGTTAAACCATGACACTAGGTCACACTATGACCTTGGATTGCACCTTAAAAAAGAAACCCAACATTATTCTATTTAAATTGCTCAACCGTTACAGTCATATTTCAGACAGATTAGACAGTAATAAATAATAGAGAATTGAAGTACAAATAAAGTACAAATGGCCTGTTAATAATATTTATAAGAAAATGCATCCTCCTTTTAAGATATTCTTTAAGCCTTCATTCTTCAATATATGGATTTTTCATACATACCTTGATATCCTTACTGTAAATCTCATTAGACTGACACAGTAGCTACCATTGTAGTCTTTTTTAAGACTATATCAAATGGCTAAGAATTAAAGTCTGTATCAGCATTATTTAATATATTACTCTAGTAAAAGCAAATTATTAACATAAATGGAAATAACAGTGAGACAAGGTTCAATCACTCTCAACAATTTAAAAGGGATAACAAAATTTTAACCAAGTATTAAATAAGGACTTCTGATAACTCAGCAAATAATACAACTAGGATAAATATTTCCTAGAAATTAATCACCTTGAGGGAATTACTTCTGTTGTGTTGAGGATTTTTTTTCAATATAATAAGATAAAAGTCTATGTACAGCTTACTAGGTAAAGCAATCTGACCTGTTAAGCTTTATATAAGCCGCAGGTATTTGTGACCTGTTCTGCGAGTGCCAGTAATCACCCTGCAGGGTGATGTGCACACCCGGGCAGCCCCCAGCGCATCCCGGAGCCCCATCCCAGGGGACCACACAGCCACCCCCAGCCTCCTCGGGTGGCTGTCCCCATGCCCCCAGCACCACCAGTCTCTCCTTGCTGCAGGGCCACAAAGCCCAATTAAAAGACACACAGCTCTTGATGTTCCTCTGTGTGGAAAGCAGAACCTGGAGCCTGCCTATCACATCAATCGCTATTAACCTCAGATGTCCTTCCCCACACCACAACCTCCTACCTTGGGAAAACTGGTCAGTTTGTGTTGGCTGACATCACCAGGGCTCCCCGACCAGCACGGGCAGCCCCGACCGGGGCTGGCAGCCACCACCTCACTTCCCACGGGAACTCACAGACTGGCTCTGGCGATTTGAAGGGTTTCACTGGTATTGGCTGGAACGTGTTGGTATGGTCCCAAAACGTTTTATACCGGTCCTGTCCTTCCCTTTCATGACAGGATTTGACAGAATGGCTGCACTTCAGCCAAACCAACCAAAAAAAAAAAAANAAAAAAAAAAAAAAAAAAAAAAAAAAAGGTGTTAACTTCAACAGATCAGTCCTTTCACTTCCTCTAGAACATCTGGGAATACCTCTCACAAAAGCCATTCCAGGAGTTCAAACTACTATGGAGTACCTGATCTGACATTATCTTGATGGCTGTTTGTGGCTTTTATATAAATGCACTACTCTCAGAACTCAGAATTTGTATTCACAATTATATATAGATTTGAAATAAGTGTTCAAATTCTTTAGCAAAGGGATTTCTTTTCTGAGCTTTACGATATGAAAGCTTAAAGAATTATCGGTATAGACACTGTAATCACAAATATTTACTTATAACATATAATTTATACAAAAATATTTATTCACATTATGAAATATTAAACTAAATATCAGACCCAAATCTTATTGTAACAAATATACACAGTATATGAAACAAAAATACACTGTAAATGAAGATTAGTTGGGCATCATGCTTGGCTTCCAAACCACGTCATGAAGATCCATTAGCTGTTTCTTAATCCCAGATTCAAGACTATGAAACAATAGTTGTGATATTTTGCCAGAATTTCAGAACTTTTTGAAGCAACTGAGCTTATGGGCTTGCCAAAACATAAATGTTATTCTAGAATAAAGGAGACTATCTAGTGCAGAAGAATTCTACATATGAACGAAAATGTTAGTGGAGGAAAAAACCACAATATCTAGTCTAGAATAACTCCACATCCAAACACAATTCTTTTGTGTGTGCCTCTTCTTGTTTTTCTTTAATTCACTTTCAGAGACACAGAGCATTCCAGAATAAACACATCCTCACATTAATTTATTCGGGAATATCTGCATGTATGGACAAGCCCTAGACACATCACTTTTTGATCCTGCTGACCTGACAAATACCTACACTGCACTGTATAAATGTTGTGTTCTTCAACATTTTGTGAAAGATGTTATTCACAAGGTAGCAACAGGAAGCAGAACTGAATAGGGACCTTGAGATGTCTGTCAAACCAACCATTTGACTAAATGGAAATATTTTCTAGTATTTCCCTAGGTGAAATAATCCTTCAAACTATGCATTATTATAATAATCTTTCACCAGAAACATTCATGTGGCGCAGATAACTACATACCTCACTAACAGGAAAGTTCTATTCCTTCAGAAAGAGTTAAAAAACAAAAAAATCCTTGTGTTTGGTCAGAAATGGGTCAAGAAAGGATTCATGAGTAAACAATGCATGGTAGTATCTCCTCTGCCCCCCAAGGATGCTGTAAAGTAGCCAGGCAATACAAGAACCAAAAGACCAAGAAGAAAGAACCCAAAACAGTTTTATTACTTATGGTAAGCCATGGTGGATCACACCCAGGTTTAACCTACCAGTGAGCACAGACTATGAAGTTTGAATGATTTGTTGACTAGATTTTTAACTACCTTTTCTCAGAGGAAGAACTGTCACTCTCTTCTTCACTCAACAAGCCTAACAATGCTCACCAACTAGGACTATGTTTGCAATGGAGGAAGAAAGTGACAACTAGTTTTAAGCACAAAGAACAGGACACATCATTTTGCAAGAAAAAAAAAAAATGCTAATGATGTATTTCACTGTGGGTCACTTGTAAACTCACATCACAAACACAGGCAAATTCCCCTTCACGGGGCCACAGGGAAGTGTTCCAGGACCAGCAGGAGAATTGGGGAGCCCAGAACTCAAGGCCTCATCTAGACCTTGTCCATCATGACTAAAATCACCATCACCTTTTTCCAGGGCTAATTCACAGACATGATCTGTTAGCAAGGTTTTTGCTCCAAATAAATCTGTCGGATGTCTTGATGTCCAGTAATAAAACTGCAGATCATAGTGATAAAATCCCAACAGCCTCTGCCTATCTGAGGCTGGCACAAATGACCATACTACTCATTCTTTGGCGTATGCCCTTACCCGATGAATATGTGAAGATCATGCTAACATCCGAATCTCCACAAACATACAAAGAATGGGCAAAAATAATTTTTTTTTAAAAGTAAATTCCTAGTAAATAAATACAAAAGCCTCACTGGAACGTTAAAAAAAGAAATAGGCAAAGTTTATTTAAATCACTCCAAAAAAAGGAACAAGAGGGGGAAAAAAGAATCTGAAGCACTTGTAAACCAGTCAAAGCCAGAAAAGCATCATTCTTTTCTCCTCTTTAAACTGTTACAAAGTGGTTTACGGATGGGCTGTTAAGGGTCTGATAATTTAAGACCATTAAGCACTTATCTGCCATTTCAGCTTAATAATTTTGAAAGTGTCCAGCACCATCAGATAGGCAGCTGCTACTCAAATTCTATTTGAAATAGCATTACGTCTTAGAAATTCATGTATTTGGAAGGATTCCTTAATAATTTCTGTATACAAATAGTAATTTTTTTTTTTTTTACACAGCATTGTCCTACAAAGATGAAGCGCATACGTTTGTTATACATCTCGTCATTTTGTTGTCCGAGTCAGACATTCCAGTCTCTAAAAATATACAGCTTATAGAGTTATTTTCAAAATCTCACGGAAAAGAAGGTAATAAGTAATGCATATACTTATATAGATATATATATAATTGTATACAGTAAAACTACAAAATTACATTCAAGGTTAGAATTAAGACCTACATTTCTTGAACACTGATGTCAGTCTTCAAAGATGTTAGTTGACCTTGAAGATAAAAATAGATTTTGCAGTCCTGCATTGTGTCCTCAACTTAGTTCACTAAAGACATCTCAATGTTCTGTGCTTACATACCGTAAAACAGTTCAACACAGATATTCCAAATTAATTATATTTAATACTCCTAACTTCAATTTGTGGAGAGGAAAATTAGGTTTCCTGAGAGCTGCTGTAGCTTCCAAACATCATCTTATTCACAAGCAACAGAGACGCTTACAGTGTTATATTTAGACAAAGTAGTGATGAGAACTCTCAGCATACTATTTGTAAAATTAAATCCCACTGAGGTTTTTTTCCTCTTGCCATTTCATTAATTCTATCTCAGGAACAACAATGGAAGATCATAATATGTGTAAAAGATAAAATAATAAAATATATAATGAAACATAATTCAGAATTCTGTGTTTTCCACTTTTAAAATAATAGAATTTTTCTAAATATAACTGCTGTGAATGGAGAGACAAGACTCAAATACAAGCTTCCCAAAACGACTGAGATGATACATACCAGCACTGACTTTCAAATAATTAGGTCTCTAAAGAAACACCTAAATGCTAAGCTCAAATATCCTTTAAAAAAGGCAATGATTTCTCAAAGACACATTTTAAACTAGCTGTTAGCCTTTGATTTTTCCTCGTTTATGAAAATCCTGAGGTCCCCCTTAATTAATGATAGCACACAACACTTTGTGTACTCAACACTGGCAGCAGTCCACGGTGCCACCTGAAGTGTTTGCATTCATTCTCGAAGGCATTTGGTTGTCCTGTTTTAGCTGACTCCACTGAACCCGCCTTCAAGAGCTCTAAATTGTTTTGGAGCTGCCCAAGAGGTCGCTCTCCAGCAACCTGACCCGTCTTCCATTCAGTATGCTCGGCAAAGCAACACCACCTTCAGTTCCTGAAAGCAATTTAATTTGCTATGAAGAAAACAGACTGTGCGTTCACAGGCTTAACTGGAAAAAAAATCCATAGCAACTTTACACGATACTGTACAAGACCACAGTTCAACCTTTTACTTAAACTAATAAACATACAGAATCCTGTAGTCGTCCAAAGGAATTTGTCCTAAGAGAAAATCTCACTCTTGATTTTCAAACCCATAGCCAACCTTTTATAAATTTGGCACCTAATGAAATCAAGCATCAATTTTGGTTTATACTGAGCAAATAGTGCGATATTCACACTTCTCTGGAGATAATAGAACAGTGAGATTCAGATCCTGTACTCCCTTCCTCTCTCACTTGGTTGTCAGAAAGACCATTTTATAGCTAAATAAGTGTCCTATGCATATGCGAAGGGCTGAAACGCCCATCCCACATCAGATTTGTCGCTGTACTCTCAATAATGTCATCTGAAGTCTTGCCACTGATGCTAGCAGAAAGCAAAGCACTCCATACAGTCCAGAATAGTTTTCAGAGAAAATGTGCAGATATGACAACGACCATTTGTTATTAAGGAAAATAAAAAGAACTGTTTCCTGTGCCTATCCTCTAAAATAGTAGGGAAGGCATCTTTGTGATGCCTCTTCTTCCTCCCTAGAAGATTACAAAAAAATTCTGACACTTCTGAAAACAGAACTTCATTTTACATCATTTACTTTCTCACAGTCTAAACTAAACACAAATTAAACATAATTACACACTCAAAAAAATCAAAGTCTATCACAATATTAAGAATCAGAGTAAGTTAATTTCCTTTAGAGTATATTATTTTTCAATGGGTATGAAAGGAGGTATTTGCAAACCAACTGATGAAGGAAACTCAATGCACTAGAAGCAGGAGTACCTGCCTGCATTTAAGTTTAACACTTGTGGAATCCTTTCATCAAATATAATTTCTAGTTAGTGTTACAGAATTGACTAATAAAACTAGAGACCAGCCTTAAACTGTGTGGATAAGGAAATTTTCCAAATTTTATAACAATACATTTAATCAGTGTAAAATAAATTACATTGCTAAAAAAAAAAAAAAACCACAACAAACCAACAAAAAAGCCCAAACACTCCAAACACACAAACCCACAGTGCTACTGTAAGCAGTCATCTCCATTCCACCAATAATATCAAAATTTATCTTTCATTCCCAAATAGTCAGATCCTAACACACAAAAATTGTTACTGTCTTTTTCTACTGTTTGCACACAAAGTACTGATGTTTCTGCTCTGCCTGTTTCCAAGTTGAAGATGTGCATCTACCTACCTTTTACAGAAGAAGAGCCATAGAAAGATGACCACCATTTATGGAGGACAGTGTTGGAAACTGTTTATGGAAGACAGTGTTGGAAACCACCTGAAATCCTTCAATATTGTATTTAAGGAATCCAGTGGAAAAACACGAATCATACAAATCAGAGATATAACCGCATTGAAGTAAGAATGTACACCAGGATATTTAATTTATACAAGTTTTGGATCCTATGTTTTCTTGAAGGTAAAAATAATAATAATCACAAAGGGCAGATATCCTGAAATCACAGTCTGTAAAGAGCAAAATTACCTCACTTGTAAGAAAATCTGTTTTCTTTTCTCCTGTTTCATAAGAAAACTTAAACACATGATTTATTCAGGCAATATGAATAGAGAAAGTGATTGCAACACATCAGTAAAATCTGCTGTGTGTGCCTGCAGAATGAGTACGAGAAGACTAAGTTAGGGATTTCATTCTTAATGAAAGAAATGCATAACTAGTACAAGGAAACAGAGGCCTGGCACTTAAGTTTTTATATCCCTTACAGAACCAGTCCAAGGCATTATATTAAAACACAACTAGTGACTTGCGCAGTACGTGTCCACTCAGCATTCAGCACGAGGAACTAAAAAATTTGCCATTGGACATACAAAAACTGGCATCAAGTCAAGTTTAAGTAATAACAGTTTTACAAAGATTTAGTGGTAACTTTAATGAGCTGTTTGGATTTTTTTTGGTTTTTAAAGACTTCAGACCTCAAGTTGTTAAGAAAATAAAGCATCAAGGCTTCTGACTAATCTCACTCTTGATTTTCAAACCAATAGCCCGTCCTTTCTAAATTTGGCACCTAATGAAATCAGGCATCAATTTTGGCTTATACTGAGCAAATAGTGCGATATTCAGCACTCCTCTGGAGATAACAGAACAGCGAGATTCAGATCCTGTACTCCCTTCCTCTCTCACTCTGCGCTTCATCTGTAAATAACCGTTTCCACATTTATAAGCTCTAATATGATCCCTGCGGAGATCTCTCTCAGATCTCCTACACACGCCTTACATAAAACGTTGCCTCTCTCTTCATCACCACACAATCAGCCCAAGCTCAACAAGACTAGAGAGATGTATATTTAGCTGTAAAAGAATGAAAGTTAGCACAGCGTATGTTCAGTTATATCATCCTGAAAAACACTTGGGTGAAGTACTGAGCAATTAGTTCGTGCTGAACTCCGTGCTGTCCCAATTATATTATCAGTATTCAAGCCAGATACTTAAAACTAGGTTTGATAGTTGTACCCAAAAGCAACACAGGCACGTCCTCATCCACCCAACGACCCCTCTGTTCGCACCTTCAGTAGCAACTGCCTGCCGTCGAGGTCTATGCCACCTTCAATTCTGAGCTCAGTTCTGCTCCTCATACTAAAACTACCTCCAAGATACTTTTGCAAAATACTACCTCAAATAAAGTGTTTCCTCTCCAGCCAGCTAAAACATTAATTGAGGCTCTTTTAAGCTCCGAACTCACACTTGCGTAACAACTCTAAATTCTTCCCAGCACTTAAAGAAGTAGGGGTTCACACTGCTCAAGAGTTTGGGGTGGGGGGAGAGGGGCTGCTTGTTTAATAGCTTTTCAATGAAAGTTTCCCAAGTTGGGTACCACAGACATTTTGTGTCTGCAGTAGACTTAGCCAAAGCCACAAACAAGCCTACGATGAAAGAAGAGATTCCTAGATAGAGCATGACCATGCTGCAACAGTATTAGCTCAGGGCTAGGAAGATCTACATTTAATTTCAACATCCGTCACAAATTCTCCCTGTAACCTTGACCAAGTTATTTAGTTTCACTGTGTCCGTTTCCTATATATACATGCACATGATATATTATCTCCCAAATGTACAGTGAGGACAAATAGAAGATTGCTAAATACTCAGATAATCTTTCAGTATTGAAGGTCTTTCATAGACAGATTAAATCTACTGCATAAATATAAAATAAATATTAAGCAGCCAAATCACTGAGGAATTTTATTGCACTCTGTTGCATTGCAGCAAAAATTCAGAGGTGTAAAGTCATCTTCCATGCTTTACCAAACAAAACCACACAGAGCTGAGGAAGACTACAGACTTTTTCAGTAAAGTTCTTAAAAACACCAAACACTTTCTCTTATTGTCATAGATTAGAAAAACTTCAAAAATGTCCAATGGGCCTTTATCCCAATTTTTAACCTACATACATTCTGGTCAATTCTCAGAACATAGACTTATCAAGCATGAAAGTCAATACAAGACTGACGTCTGAAGGAACTCCAGCCCCAGCTAGCCCAGCTCTTCTGTTCAACCTTGTGAAACTACTCCTACTTTTCTTGCTTGCCTTCCACATCCCATATTCTTTGCTCCTTGTGTCAAAATGACCCCTATTAATTTAATTCCATGTCCAGATCTCTTCAGATATAAAACTGAATTGTAACTGCTTACTCAGATTTCAACTAGGTTCTCTTAAAAACAACCAAAACTCCTCAGAATGCATGTAATTTTTGTGTTAAGTGAATGTAAAGCTTCGAGGTGTATGCATTGAGCAACACCTAGAGCATCTCCTCAAATCCCCACACATGGACAGTGCTTCTGGAACTCCGTAAAAACCTCCAGTGTTAGGGGGTTTTTTTTTTTCTACTACCACCTTTTTACAATTCTGTTTCTGTCTTCCGTGAGCTCCTAGTGACAAGCACCAATCTGATGAGTTTGTTTTATCTATATGCCCACTTTTTATGAAAATATGACAAACATTAATGACACTAACAGCCCTGTAGGGAAGGAGTTCCAAACTTATTTTCCTTGCGCACTAACATTGGCAGTAGGACCTCACCCCCTGCACCTCCAGAATTGTTTCCCAACTTGCTCCACAGAACCCGAACCCCAGCGCAATGCCCTTACCTCTGCCCACTGTCTCATAGCACGGGCTCACTCGCCTGCGCGGGGGAGCTGCCCACGACCAACAACTGTCGGCCTGATTTGCAGAGAAAGCAGCTCCCATGTAACAGCAGCAAATCAGGCCAATGCACCGAGCAGAGGAACAGCCTGCATAAAGGCATTTAATCTGTGCAGACAGAACTGGGAGCTGCCATTTCCGCACATCACTAGTGACGCTAGTACCACAGTTTAGAAATCTATGCTCCAAAAACATAAAACTCCTCCAGAAAAGATGAGTGGAAAAGACCTATTAAACATTCTGAAATGAAAACTCCATAGAATACTCTGAAATGCCATTGCCCAGACTACTGGTGTCATTGTAGTTCTCTACAGAGTTTAAATCCTGCAGTTTAAGGTACATAGCCTTTTATTTATTAAAATGACTATCCAAACATAAAATCTTATGCTTCTGTCTGCACGAGACTGCTTAAAGGCAGAAAAAGATAGAAGCAAGGAATTTTAATCTCAGTCATTTGTTTCAAAGGAATGCTAAACAGGAAGCAGAAGAAAACGTAAAAGCTTTTAGAATTGTTTCACTGCAGATTTCAGCAGAAACATCCAGATCGTGTGCTCAGCTAATGTGACTGGGAATTAAAAAAAAAAAAATTAAGAGATGGGAAGGAAAATGCCCCCCTCCCCATTTTTCCACTGTGGCAGCATTTCCTATTTCCTAACAGCTTGTTCTACTGTCTCTGCTTCACATATGTAAACACAATTTAAATCAGTGAACGCTGCTATTCTTTCTGTTTGACAAAAGCAGGCATTACTGCTACAAGTATGCGTTGCTTGGGATGTTTTTAATTTTTCTTTTGTGATACCCTTCTTCTTTCTTGACTGGGTTTCCTTGTTGGGTGCACAGGCAGGTCCAAGTGAATGGGATATCAACTGTGAGAAAAAAGTAAATCGCGTTTTTGTTCCTCCTTTTTGTAGTTAATCTCTGCACTGTTCTTTCTTTTTGTTAGTCCTTCTTGGTAAAAGACAACAAATTCATGCTCTTATAGAAGAGTCATGAGTGGTTGTTGCCAGGTGACTGGCAAATAACTGATACGAGTCTAATTAGCCAAATCTTCTCACAGGCATGGGTATATCATGGAAGTAACAAAGAAAAAATTTTTAAAAAAAAGAAAAAAAAGAAAAAACTGTTTTCTGGCTGAAGGTCCCCTTTGATTTGGATTTGGTTTTATTGTTACTCTGACCGCGGTTTTGCTTCCCTTCCCCATCACAGGGAAAGCCAATACCTGAGTGTTCTTCTGCAGCGCCCAGCTCGCAGCACCCACCCGCCGCTGACCCGCTCTGGAGCGCGGGGAGGGTCCGCAGGCCTCGGGCCCCGCTCCGCGCTGGCCCACCACCCCAGCCTGCCGGCAGCAGGGGAAATCAGGGCAGCAGACAAGTGCGATGGAAGGGGAATAAAATCCTGTCTCTCATTGCTCTCCTTGAAAACAGCAACCAAATCAGGGGCATTATTTTCCGTCTTCCATCCTGTATGGTTGCAGTAATTTGGATTTTCTTCTACTTAGCTGAGCAAGCATGGAGGGGGAAGAGGAGGAGGAGGAGGAGGAGGTGGAGGAGGAGGACGTGGAGGAGGAGGAGGAGGTAGAGGAGGAGGAGGAGGAGAAGGAGGAGGAAAAGGAGAATGTGGAGGAGGAGGTGGAGGAGGA